>ML663568.1:11389200-11516732 GCA_007570785.1 Antilocapra americana | reverse complement strand
GTGTGTGTGTGTGTGTGTGTGTGTGTGTGTGTGGCCTGAGGGGGATGAGTGTATATGTGTGTGCCTGTGTGAGTGTGTTAGTGTCTCAAAAGCCACAGGAGTAAACAGGGCATGTTTTCTTGGGGCATCATTTTCACTCAAAGTTTTGAAAAAGGTTCTTGTTGTTTACAAGTAAAACAAACATGAATGGACCACAGAGTGGAAAGAGACTCAAGTCCATTTTAAAGATAAAACACACAACTTTAAAGAAATTTGCATGGAGCCTGGTTTGAGCCATCTTGGAAGGGTGTTCCTCTGCCTGGAGCGGCTTGGAGAGGAAGTCTGTCAACAACACCCATTGCTTGAGTACGTCCTAAGTGCAAGACTGGAGGGGGCGGGAAGTGGGAGCTGAGCTCCTGCTCCTGAGGGTCTCGTGCTCTGGGGAGGAGTCTTGGTTTCATCTTCACCCTCCTGCATCACCATCACCACCATCCTCATCACCACTGTCTCCTTCACCTTCACAAGCTTCAAAACACCTGTATTTGCTTTGTTCCTCACTATAACCCTAGGTTCTGGGAGAGTGCCTGGCACATATTAGATACTCAGTAAACATTTGCTGAATGAGTGTTTTATCGTCCTGTCATCACACTAACATCTGTGTCGTGTACCATCTCAGTGACTGCTCACCACGGGGCAGGAAGTATAGTTACCCATTCCAGGTGGGGACACCAAGAGAGGCTGTAAACCTGGTAGATGAAAGAGTCAGGGTCTAAACCCCGATGTGTCTCACTGCAGCGCTCACACATTCCCCCTTGCTCCGTGGTGGCCGAGGCTCCAGGCACAGCTGTCAGGTGGGACTCTAGCTCAGAGGCTGGCTCTGTCAGGGCTGGCTTTGATTTAGTTTCTCTGCTGAGTGCTGAGACAGTCAGTGTCCCGATACCAGAGAGTGTAAGCTGGAGGTGACCACTTGTATCCAGAAGGTGTGACTGGCAGGGGCTTCCTGGCCAGTGGCCATGTCTGCATTTGGTGCTTCCCAGGCGTTTCTGTACATGCTGTGACCATGCCGGGCTGGAGGGGGACTCTTGGGGTTTTCCCTTTGATCAGGAGCCTGCTGGGGTCACCTGCGAAGCAAGTCACAAGGCTGCCTCAGAGGACTTTCCCAGCTATTAGGGCCACCACTTCCTCAAACCTCCTCGAGGCCCCCTGGAAAACACCAGCTTGGTATCCGCATAAGCCTGGCAGAGGCCCTGTTCTGGAACTGCAGGGGAGACCAAGGACCCACATCCTAAATAAGCATCCCGGTCCTCTGCTGGAAGGATTTGTTTGTGAACGTCACTGCACTGAGCCCCCAGGATGCTAGAATCCTGCTGCACTTGGAACAGCGAGGGTGTGCGTCTGGACCCTTGGGGGGCCTGGTCATAGCGAGTCCACCTGACACTGAGGTGACCGAGGAGGAAAGCGGCGCCAGAAATGGAGAGACTCAGGTTTTCTGGTGTGATTTGAACCTCTGGATCCAGCTTTTCTTGCGCCCAGCATCTCCCTGACCTTTTGCTTGCATGGGCCAATAAATTCCTTTTTCTTCTTTATTTACTCCAGCCAGTTTTAGTTGGATTTTTGTTGTTGTTGTTTGCCATTCATAACAGAAAGGGCTCGACACACAGGTTCAAAGACTTTTGGGCTTGCCACCCTCTTTGAGACTCTAACAAAAACTAAGAACCCTCTCCCCAGAAATATATATAGGCACACAGACATGTACAGGCGTGTGTTCACGCGCGTAGGCTCAGTGGACGTCTTCCATGGAGCTTCTAGGTACCAAGAGTCGGGATGAAACAGATTTGAAAAAATGGCTGAAAAGTTCCTGGAAGCCCACCCTGGGCTTCTGAGATCAGATGAGACATTTTAACTGTAGGTCTGGCCCCTGCCCCCTCCCTGGTCATAGATGAAAAGCTCAGGTTCAGAGGGGTGAAATGGAGGTGTAGACCCTCGCCCTCTCCTTGCTCACGCACGTCTGGTCTCATTGTGCTTTGCTTTATTGGGCTTCGCAGACAGTGCATTTTTTTTTCCTTTTTTTACAAGTTGAAAGTTTGGGGCGACCCTGCGTTTATGGCTGCCACTTTCCGACAGCAAATATGCTCACCCTGTTTCTGTGTCACATTTCGATAATTCTCCCAATATTTCAAACCTTTACACTATTATTTGTGATCAGTGATCTTAGAAGTTACTGTTGTCATTGTTTTGTTTTTTAAATTAAAGTAGGCACATTTTTTGCACTTCCCTGGTGGCTCAGACGGTGAAGAATCCGCCTGCAATGCTGGAGACCTGGGTTTGATCCTGAGTTGGGAAGATCCCCTGGAAAAGGGAATGGCAGCTCCCTCCAGCGTTGTTGCCTGGAGAATCCCATGGACTGAGGAGCCTGGTGGGCTGCAGTCCTTGGGGTCTCAGAGTCAGACATGAATGAGCGACTGAGCACAGCATAGCGTGCAGGCTTTTTAGACATAATACTGCTGCGCTCTTAACAGGCTCAGTAGAGTGGAAAGAGAACAAAGCATTCGTGACTCACCTCATTTCGAGGACTGGAGCTGAATCTACAGTAACTCCCAGTTATGCCCACAAAAGTGTCTTCATCTTGAAGTAATCCCAAAAAACAAAACCCCAGGGTGCGGCCCCACCCCCACACCATTGGCACAAAAGGGAGCCCATGGCCAGATGCTGGGACGTGGACCCCGGGGGACCCATGTCCAGGCTCTCCCATGTTTACTCCACACACAGCCTGTCATCACCAGGCTTCTGCTCATGGTGGCTGAACCTCGGTCACTGGCCACAAAACCCTTCACAGGTTTTTTGAAATGACAATATATAAGCAGGGCCTGGAGCAGTGGAACGCTAAGCTATTTATGTTGTAAGTGAATTATGTATTTTTGTCCATCCACACAGAACAGACCCTTCAGATGTTTACGTAATAAAGATTCCCATGGGTCTCAGAATCAGAAAAGCTGGTGTTTGTTTCAGATGTCTGAGCAGCCGGAATTTTTCTTTTCTTGGGCTTCAAAAATACCGCAGGTTCCTCGGAGGCCAGGTTGCTGTGCAAGCGTGGTCGGTTGTCTCCCTGGGGGTTCTTGTGAAGGAGGGGACGGATGGCCAGGGGAGGCCTGTCACAGGGGCTGGGTCAGGGGGCCTCCTTCACAGCCAGAGGGGGCTGTGGGTGGCCCTCATCAAAGCCATGATTCCATAGTTAGGGGGGCCTTGCTCTGCTCTCATCTGTCTACTCGGGGCTCCAATCCTGAGGGTGTGTCTTGGTATAAACAGTGGAGCCCAACATTTCCCGCTGAGACTGTCAGCCAGTGGCTGATATTCTTCAGAGTACTGACTCAGGGTCAGAGAAGAGGCCTGTGCAGTCAGTCGAGTCTGTTTGTTTGGTTTTTGCTTTAAAATCATGGTGAAATATTCTGGACATAGAAAACTGTGCATGATACCACTGTGAATTCCACAGGCCCGACATTAGAGGTATGGAACACAGAGTTACCCGGGACCCCTTCTCTGTTGTCCCCTCCCTTCCCCAGAGGTGACGCTCTCCTTGACACAGGTGTTTCTCCCCATGGGCATTTCTCCACCTCTTTGAAATTTCCTTCCCTAAGCGGTGACCTCAGGAATGAGTCTTCACTCTTCCAAAGGACCCCTGAGGCTCCTGTACCTGCAGCCTTCATGGGGCCCTGGGGGCACTTGGGCACGCGGGACACTGCAGGGGGACCTGAGAGGACGAGCGGCCAACCTGGGTCAACCGTGTCACCTCCCTGTGACGCTGCAGCCCCCTCCTTGAGACACTGGGGTTACGGCTGGCCCCCTTGGGAGGGCTCTCAGGAGGACAGCTCCCCCGCCCCCTAAGTGTCAGCTGTTGTTACCACTGTGAACCTCTGGGTGGGTTTGGGCCCATTTCTCAGGGAGCCGCCCCACCTGGCTGTGGGGGTCCGGGCGTGTCCTGCCACCTCGGCCAGATAGCACAGCCTCGTGGCAAACAGTGCTGGGCTCCTTCCCCAGAACACAAAAGCAAAACGGGGGTTTCTTCATAAGCTGTTTAGCAATGCAGGGAGGGAAAACAATCAGAGACATGGAAACAGCTCCCAGGATGGGGGGGTCCACCATGTGGTGAGCCCGCAGAGCCCCCGGACCCTGCCGCCCAGGCTGCGCCGTCGGGAAAGGGGAACAGGAAAAGCAGGGCGGGTTGAGCAATGCGAGCCCAGATTGGGGCCAGCCGACCACAGCCCTGGACGCCACAGCCACCAGGCGTTTGCACAGGAAGCGCCCCCAGTCCGACTCTTGGGGGCCCTTCTGTGTGTGGGGGCCTGGGGTCAGGCCTGGCTGCACTGTTCTGCACCCACTGCACTCCAGGGAGGGGCCATCCCTGGGGAGGACCCCCTTCCCACCCCAGAGGCAAGGAGCAGAGGCCGCCCACCCCTTGCCCTCGGCTGGCAGCGAATCCTCAGGCCAGGCGGCCTGGAACTCTCCAGATGGATTGCTGCCTTCTCCTAACTCGTGTGTTGTTGTTTTTTAAAGTTTTATTTATTTATTTAGGGCTTCCCAGGTGTCTGAGTGGTAGGGAACCTGTTGCCAATGCAGGAGATGCAGGTTCAGTTCCCGGGTCAGGAAGATCCCCTGGAGAAGGAAATGGCAACCCACGCAGTATTCTTGCCTGGAGAATCCATGGACAGAGGAGCCTGGTGGGTCACAGTCTATAGGGGTCGCAAAGAGTCAGACACGACCCAGTACAACCCAGTGAAGATTTACTTACTTGGCTGTGCTGGGTCTTCATTGCTGCGAGCCAGCTTTCTGTGGTCGTGGCGAGTAGGGACTGCTCTTGATTGTGGTGCACGGGCTTCTCATTGCGGTGGCTCCTCTTGTTGTGGAGCACAGGCTCCAGAGTGCGCAGGCTTCAGTAGCTGTGGTGTGTGGGCTCAGTAGTTGCTCCCCATGGGCTTTAGAGCACAGTCTCAGCAGTTCACGGGCCTAGTCACTCCGCAGCATGTGGAAGCTTCCTGGACCAGGGATCAAACTCGTGTCCCCTGCACTGGCAGGTGGATTCACACCCATTGTGCCACCAGAGAAGTCGTTCATGCCTTGTTAACAGCCTGTCTCCTGTGACTGCCCTGGGGGATATGTAACTTATTCCTAAAACCTATGCAAGTAGCTCTAATTAGAGAAAGTTTCAAAGAAGAAAAGAAAAACTCCCCGCAATCCAGCCATCAGAACACTACGGCTGTTGTAAATTTGGTATGTTTCCTTCCAGACTTTTTTCCTTAATTCATATTTTGGCATGTGATCCACACATAGTACAGACAGAGCTGGAGAGCCAGCCTTTGACCCGATGTAATCTCATGAGCATTTCTCCAAGCTGTGGTGGTTTTCATAGCTGTGCTCAGCAACCCTGGGTGTTTGGACTGTTGTTTTGTCTATAAGGTTTCAAGAATGTGTTTCAGGGTGGAAGCATTTGAAACATGCATGAAAAGAGTGAATCATAAAAGCAATCTCCAGGTTCTCGTCACCCAGTTTCAACAATTGTCTGCTTGTGCGTCACCCCTCTGGTATTTTTTTTAAGGTGGTAGAATATACATCATACAAAGTTTGCCATTTTCAGTGTGGAGCAATGAAGCACATTCACATTTTTCTGCAATCACCACCACCATCTCCAAAAATTTTCCTTCATCCCGAACCGAAACTCTGTCTCCCTTAAACTCTAACTCCTGCTGTTCCCCCCACCCCCAGCTCTGGGAACCTTTATTCTACTTTCTGTGTTTATGAATTTGACTATCTAGGCGCCTCATGTAAGTGGAATAAAATTATTTGGCCTTTCGTGTCTGGCTTTCACTTAGCACATAATGTTTTCACGAATCACTGGGGTTGTAGCAGGTGTCAGCACCTCATTCCTTCTGAAGACTGAATAATAAAGACTCTCATACACGTGCTCCACATTTTGGCTATCCATCTGTCAATGCACATTTGCACAATTGTCTGAGCAAACTCCAGACATCGTCGTGTTTTGTCCACGGATATGTCAAAGTGCTCTTAAAGATGAGGACTTTTTTTTTTAAGCATCAGTCATAACATGATTCCATGAAGACAACTTAGCAGTAATTCGCTTGTATCATCTGACAGCCAGGCAGGGTCCATGTCACTCCAGTTCTCTCGTGAATGTCTCCCTGAAGTCAGTTTGCCTGAATTAGGATCCAGGAAAGCCTGCTGTGCCTTGTGAGTTTCCTGTATTCCTCTCTTCTCTATCTGGCCATTTGTTCACTGAAGAGGCTGGGTTGTTGTGTGGGTGGATGTCTCACAGGCTGACATGGATCGTGTGTCTCCATGTGTCCCTGTGTCCCCCAGGCCGGGCCCTGCTCGAGTTCACCTACCTCAGAGGGCACCGTGCCCTTCCTATGACCTTGCATCGAGCAGGAGGGGTGGCAGTCAGCACCATCACTGTATGTTTTGTTTTTTCCCCCTTTATCTTTATTGTTACTCTTTATTTTGAGACGATCTTGGCCTTACAGACACACAAGAGTATCTCAGAGCATTGCTGTGTACTCTTAGCCCCGAGACCCCACTCAGGTTTCCCAACAGCTGGGACCCAGGGCTCCAGTAGCCTGCTCTCGCAGCGGAACCCCATTCAGGATAACGGGATGACCCGTTGTCCACCTGGATCTGTTTGGAGTCTTTTCTTGGCGTTTGTAGCCTGGACATGTTTGAATAGTCCAGTCTTTTCTCAGATGCCTCTCTATTTGTGTTTGTCTGATGTTTTCTCACAGTGAGATGCAATTTATGCATTTTGTCTGGAAAATCACAGAAACAATGCTAAGTTCTTCTCAGGGGTTCTATGTTTAGGGGTGGGGAAGTGCACAATGGAAAGCCTCCGTGTTTATCCACTGATGTCAGTGTGCATTCCTTGATTCCTATTTATTCAAAGCCAGCCCCAGTTACTATTGATATTTGCATTCATCCTCAACTACCCATGCATCTCTTTTCTTTCTGTATTTATCGTTGGCTGTGCTGGGTCTTTGTTGCTATGCATAGGCTTTCTCTAGTTGAGACAAGTAGGGGCTAGTCTCGGGGAGCACAGGCTCCAGGCGCACAGGCTCAGAAGTTGTGGCCTTCAAGCTTAGTTGCTCCTCGGCATGTGGCATCTTCCCACACCAGAGATCAACACCACGATCCTTGCTTTGGCAGCCAGATTCTTGCCCACTGTGCCACCAGGGACGTCCAACTGATGTGTTTCTGAAAGCTGCTTTTGTACTGAGCGATCTACAACTGGGCTTGTCCTGTAGCAGGACCTATGAACTCCTCCTTCTGTCTGAGCGTGGCTTTGTTGTTCCGTGGCATGATAGTTCCATCCACAGTCCCTCTATCTGTCTCCACTTCCCCCAACACCACTGCAGGGACCTTGTTCCCTGTGGGAAGCATTCTATTTTAGAAAGCTCCAGTTACTAGAAATTTCTTCTTCCTTTTGAACCAAACCCACCTCACTGCAGCTTCCATCCACCCAGTCCTGGTGGCAGGAGCCATGGGCTCTACAGCCAAATGCTTGTCCCTGCAAGGGTCACAGAAACCGGTGAGGAAGCTCCTGGGTCCCCCACGGTTTCCCATCTCTAGGTACCGGCCGTGTCCCTTCTAGCTCCCCTGTGGCCCTGGCCGCCGAGCCCGTGCCACCACTGCTCTCAGCACAGCCTGTCTGCAGGTGTGAGTCCACAGTGAACACAGGCCTCCCCGTGGCTTGACCACCTGGGCCCCAGGCCTCCTCTCTTTCAGATTCCAGGTCTGACTGCCAGTTGCTGCCACTTGCATTTGGCGCCACAGCTTACTGCTGACCCAGCCGGACTTCGGTGTGGCCAGGTCTGTAAGGTGAGCTGATGTGAACTTTCTATTGGCACCCTCAACTGAATTCTCCCCTCAGCCCTGGAAATAGGCGTGACTATGCACGTTTACAGAGGAGGGGGTTACCCAGTCCCCCATGCAGAGGCCTCCTTAGACTAGAGTGCAGGGCCCTTTGTGTGGCTGTGAGCAGACCCCGAGGGGAGATCTGGGGCCCCAGGCTAGTAGCAGAGGTGGGGCTGCTCCAACCCCAGGCCAGAGGGGTGGGAGGGGGGAGAAGTTTCTGGAACCAAAAGGAGAAAGTGCTGTGACTCAATCTCTGTGAAAGGAGCAGGGGTCTCTGGTGAAGGGACACAGACAGTGGTGGTGGTGGGGGCTGCCCAGCAGGTAGGTGCCCAACTGTGCCCTTCTCCTCCTCCAGGCTCCCAGAGGGCTTCCCATTAGCGCCCCCCACCCCATCCCTGAGCCGCACAGGTAGAGAGGACAGGACAGAGATGGGTGGAAGGTTCTGGCACAGAGGTCTAGCAGATGGCCCGAGGTCCAAGATGGAGCCAGGGGGTAGCTCACATGTGGGTTCTAGACCAGGGGTCTCGGCTCGCCCCTCCTCTCCTCTCCCTCCCTCAACCTCGTGCTCTCTGTGTCCTGGAGGCGCCCAGCTCCATGCCTGGCAGGCTGCGCTCCTGTCACAATGAGCCAGCCGGTGAGCCGGGCCAGTGAGCGAGTGAGGCCCTCTGCGCTCAGCCTGCAGAGCACGTGTCCCGGGAGGCCAGCACGGAGCCCGATGTCCTGAGCCAGGCCACCAGGCCCACCTGTCCTCCAGAGCCGCCTGGGCAGTGTGTCTACCCTATGGGGCTGGTTTCTGCTCCTCCTCGGCGCAGGGCCTGTCGGAAAGAGCTGCTCTTCTGATGGATGGTGTTCGCCAACAGAGAAGGTGGAGGGGCCGCTCCACTTGGTTTATTTTCCTGCTTGATCTGCTTTACTCGCAAAATGGAAACAGTGTCAGACTGAGCATCAGAATTACATTTGAGTGTGGAAAGCTGGCAAGGGAAGGGAGTGAAGCTAGGAGCTGTAATCCTCGTGCCACGTGACTACACCATGCCAGGCGCCATCACAAGAGAGGTTTACCCAGGCCTCACGCCTCTGTGCCTGCAGCCCAGCACACAGAAGCAGGCAGCAATCTGTCACCTGCCCCATGTCCACAGCTGACAGCACGTCCACCAGACCAGGCCAGACTGAGCAGAGATATGCAGGCTGAGGTGGCCCCGCGTGGTCTCTACCCCGTGCAGACCGACTGGCCTTAGGAGGGTGTCAGCATAGCAGAAGGAAGACCAGCTTCCTTGGTGGAGGGAGGGACTCGGACCACCATGAGTGTCTGGAGAAGGGAAAGTCCCAGAGGCCACTGTCCCTCCAGGCGGTGCCCAGCACAGTAGGGATAAACTCTGCCCCGCAGCACCCCGGGCCCACGGGCTGTGGGTGCCCATCCACCGTGGGACGGAGGACCCAGACCTCTTAGCTGGGGCTGCAGTTCGTCTGCTCCATGCAGCCCCTGCAATCTGGCCCTGAGCCCACCCAGACACTGCCTGTTTACGGCCCAGCTTCCCGTGCAGATGTGTCTAGAGGCAGATGCTACGCAGGTAACGCTGACAGGCGCCTTCCGGCCCCCGACACACCGGGGTCGCAGTGATGATCCACATGGCAGCCTCCTGGTTTCCCAAGTGAGTCTGGCAAGCTGGAGTCTGCACTTGTTCCATGTCTCTGAGACTGGCAGGCCCCGGAGCAGCAGGATTAATGGGACAAGGGGACGTATGCCACCTGGCCTCCCCAGCCACCCTGAGGTCCGCATTCCAGATCCTCCTCTATGGTGGCAAGGGCTGCTTGTTGAGGTATCAGGATAGGGCTCGGGGTCCTGGGGGTGGAATCTCCTTCTGGAAGGCAGGACATCGTTTCTGAAGAATGTACAGGAAGTATAGTAAGTGTTCAGCCAGGGGAGTTGCGGCGGGCCAAGGCCCTCTGTCTCGGGGGCCTGCCCACAGCCCCGCAAACACCAAGCAGCCTGAGCTCCTGCACACGCATGGGTGCTGATGCTGCCTGGAGAGGAGGGAGGGCGGTTCTCACAGGAAACCCTGTGGGCAGCTCCGGGCTTCTGGGCCCTGCCTCTGAGTCCCTTTGTGCCGTGTGTTAGAGAACATTGGTTCTGAAGCCAGAAGGGGTTGTGGCGCTCCCAGTGCAGCCCCTCACTGGACACCAGCCCCGTGCTTAATCCGGTTCCTTCCTCCATGGCTGCTGGTAGATTAGCAACCAGCTGGCCTGGGGGAGAGCCTTGATTCCTTAGTGCTTGCCCATTACCGTGGAAATGCTGTCACCGAGGCCGAGCTTGAGACTCACATGGAGTCACCAAACATGGAGTTGGAAAGCTGTGCCCTCTGTGGGCCCGGAACCCGACTTGCCCTTTAACTGTGTACAGGAGGACGTGAAAGTTACCCCCTGCTCCAGGGAAGCCATCAACAAGAGTCATCTGGAAAGTGCCTCGCCTGAGGACACACGGCTCACAGGAGAGCCCAGTGAGGGCCACGCATGCCATGGGGGAGTCATGGGGGAACGGGACAGTTCTGGGTCTCTTGTGGCCCCCCCCACCCAGGGACCTGCTGTGTCCTGGGAGCCTGCTTACATGGTTGCAGTCTCATTGACTAGTTTGGAGTCTTCTCAGGTTTTCTGTGAGCAGGGCAAGACTTCAACATAAGAAGTGGGTCACCAAGGGTAGAGAACCACAGCTCTGTGGATTGGGGGCTTTGAAGCCACTACAAATGGCACTTCGCTGTCAAAACCTGGGCTTTAGAAACATCAGTGGGCACGGTGGGCTGGAAAGGGTTCATGATGTGATGATGATGTGTGCCCAGCCCCTAGGACACTCCAGAGGGCGTGGAAGGCTTGGTCACTGGCTTGGTCACTCTCGCCAGCTCTGTTGTCATGAAAATCATAACCCCCATCTCGGAATTGTTGGGTGAGTGAAATGCTTAGCATTTCAGATGATTTAAAAGGTTGCTATTAAAAGCAGGCTGACGGCTCCCCCAGTAACAGGCAGAGACTTACAGCGTGAAGTCACATGCAAAAACAGGTTCTGCCTTTTGAGGTCAGTTAAGTTTCTCACCAAACCTCAGAGTAAAATAGTGACAAAGTCAATAGCGCTTCTGTGTTTGCCTTTGGAGTCTAGGTCTCTTTGAGAAGTGGGAGTGAATGCTGTTCTGAGAATTTGTCATGAAGTAAAACGTCGAATAAGGGAATTTAAAAAATTCCATCTTTCAGAGAAAGAGGCAAAATTTATAAGAAAGGTTGATACTGTTAGCTGTAAGAAATGACTGAAGGAACCTCGGCTTCTAGGGGCAGTCCTGGAGGTGTGGGTCCACCCCACCTACTCAGACATCCTTAACTTCTGGAGGTGGAAGTGCCTCAGGGCCCTAGGAGCCCTGAGTCTTGGAGAGGAAATGCCACTCACTTGCGTGAGTGAGCGTCATCACTCTCTGCACCAGAGACTCCCAGGCCTTCCCTCCCCTCCCCGGGGTGAGGCTTCAGGCTGCAGCCTCACAGCTCAGCCACACCCAGGTGACCACTAACAAACCTCGGGCTGGAAGCAGGTGTTCACTTTCTACCATGGCCTGGGGGTTCCTCCTGGAGGTCAGCCGCTGCCTTTCTTGGCCCTGGACTCTCAGGGCCCACTGAGCTGTGTTCTCAGGCAGGGAGCTGGGTAGCTCTCTAGAGGAGAGGGGCCAGGACAGATGAAACCCAGAGTCAGGTGGGGACAGACTGAGATCCTTCAGCTGCTCAGGGGCTCTATGCTGCCCCTGAAGCAGAAGACCCTTTCCCTCCCCATTCTATGCAGCCAGGGGTGGCCCGGCCAGAGCTGGGGACCTTGGAAGGCAGTGGCCTGTGCCCGGTGTACCACTGAGACAAGGGTGGAGAGTTCCTCACTGATGACGTGAGGGTGGGCACTGATGCGCGCCCCAGGAGAGACGGGAGGTGTGATTCAGTGCACACCTCGGGTGCAGGGGCTCAGGGCTCTGGGAGGCTGGGCGTGTGCTCAGGGCCTCGGGTGGGAGCAGGATGAGGGTCTCCTGGGGGGCCCGGGTTCCTGGCATTCAAGGTATGTGGGTAGACCTGGTGGGGAGGGAGGAGGGAGTCACTGGACCTGTCCCAGAGCGGGGGTCTCTGGATGGGCCCCTCATGGCCCTGCCCACCCTCTGCCATTTCCAGGTGATGGCCCCTTCAGTGCCTTCATCTCCATCTTGGAGCCATCTCACCCCAGCTCCAGAGGGAGGGTCAGGGGCTGAGGGTGGCCTGCTGTTAGCTGTTGGCTAGGCTCTGGGTGGTTCCCGAGGACGGGGCAGGTAGGAGCACCGGTATGGGAAGGCTGACAGTGCTCCAGAAATGAGCAATGCACAAACACCAGTGTGGTCTTGACCTTGTCCTCGACAGGTCCCTGGGAACTGGACTCCACGCTCCAGCTGGGCCAGGCTGCACTCTTTCGGTTCCCCATCAGCCCTCGTTCCCAGGGCTGGTGCCGCCCAGCGCAGCTGGAGGCCTGGCCGCGGGGCTGTGGTCCCTGTCCTGAGGCTGTTGCGGCAGCCATGAGTGGGGCTCTGCGCGCCACTGCCCGTCTCGGCCTGGATGGAGACATGGGCGTGGCCCGTCTGGCCATGAGTGTGGCTCTCAGAGGACCGCGGGGTGCAGGGGAAAGCAGGGTCCCCAGCTACCTGTCCTCAGCCCAGTGTTGTTGTCACTGGGCAAGGCATCAACCCCTCAGAGCCCCTCTATAAACTCAGGCAATAATATCACCAGCACAGGGTCCCTGGGGGGATTGAAGGCAGCGTGTGGACGGCTTCCCTCTGGACACCCCTCTCAGGACCGTCTGGCACCTCCAGCCTGGCTCTTTCCGTCTCCGTGTGGGACACCACACTGCTCTCCCATGTCCAGGACAGCCCCTCCTTTCCCCTACAGGGGTCAGTGGTGCAGGTTCCCTTAGCCCGCCTGCCCTCCTCTCTGCACACACAGAGCCCTCTACCCAGGGTGCAGGGCACACTCCCCACATTTGCTGGATGAAGGGATCCCTGATGAGTCCCCATGAGAGGGGTGGCCAGGGGTGAGGGGACATCTTTTAGTGGAGTCTTTCTGCACCTTCCCACCCCCACCTGCAAAGGATCAGTCACAGCCACACAGCCCACCTCCAAAACTCGGGGTGACCAGGGGATGCTCAAACTCATGGGATTCAAAGCCCAAAGCTCCTTGTGGTATACACTCCAGGCCACTGCTTTTACCCACAAGCCGGGAGCAAGAAGCAGTCCTGGGTCCCAGGGACAAGGCTCTCTTGCCATTCTCCTGAGATCCCCTGCCCAGGCAGGCACGTACACCTCCAGCCACCAGGTAGTGTGGAGTCCAGAGACCCAGAGCCCATCCACGGGGCAGAGGCAGCATGGCAGGGGTGACCTCCCACGGGCACAGGCTGGTCAGGGTCCCTCAGGGTCCCCAGGAGGGGGGGTGGGGATAGGCAGCCTTTACTCTGGGTCTTTGGAGTTCAAGGAGCCTCCCTGAATCCTCACAGGGGTCCCAGAGACAGGACCACTCAGGGGGTACCCTCCACCCCTAGCCCAGCCACAGACTCCGCACCCTCAGAGCTCAAGGACAGCCTTTCACAAAGATTTCTCTCAACCACTCCCCTGTCATCGGCCCCATTAGCTCCTTCTCCCCAGAATCGGGGGGTGGGGTTGTGCTGGGAGGTGCACAAGTCAGAGCCCACAAACTGGCCCAGCCTGTCCCCCCTCTCTGGGTACTTGGGAGAGTGACTGTGGCTGCGGGTATGGAATTTCCTAGCTCTTCCAATGCGGGAATTAGAGACTCTAAACTGGAAGGTCCCTTCTGGAAGGTGCTGGTGTCTCTCAGGTGTGTTGTGAGAGGCTTTAATGCCATGTAAACTGTTTCTTACTATCTCTTTGGTGTTGACTATTTGTGGGGCGTGAATCCTCCATCCACCTGTCCATGTCCGCGTCCCGCTGGCCCCAGCTCAGGGACCCCCTCGTGGCCTTTTGATGTTCCTGGCATGGATGTGATCTAAAATCCACTCCATGGAGTCTTCCCAGGCGGTCCAGTGGCTATGAATCCACCTGCCAACGTAGAGGACACAGGTTCGATCCCTGGTCTGGGAAGATTCCATATGCCAAGGGGCAACTAAACCTATGCACCACAGCAACTAAGCCACATGCCCTAGACACCCATGCTCTGCAACAAGAGGGTAGCCCCCACTCTCCCCAAATAGAGAAAGCCTGCGAGCAGGAGCCAAGACCCAGTGCAGCCAAAAAAAAACAAAAACAAACTATTCTGTGGTATCATGATTCCTAAGTGTGTCTTTGAACTTTTAATTTGCTGTTCAGTTGCTCAGTTGTCTCCGACTCCGTGCCACCCCATGGACTGTAGCCTGCCAGGCTCCTCTGTCCATGAGGTTCTCCAGGCAAGAACATTAGAGTGAGTAGCCATTTCCTTTTCTAGTGTGTCTTTGAACTTTGAACTTTTAATGTGAGCTTGACAAATGCTTTGAAGGTGAAGACTTTTATCTTTCAATTCGAGCACATAGAATTTGAAAGCATTTTTCCCAGGCTTGGGCAGCCTCCTTCAAGGCTCAGGGCAGTGTGTGGCTGATCCTCCCAGTGATAGGAAGCCTGCATCCTGAGGGGCTTCCCTCAGCCTCTGGTGAGCGAGACAAGGCCCTCTGTGAGGGAAGGGTGTCCTTTCGCTGCTGACTGGGACCTGATGTGAGTCGCATGACTTTGATGGGAAGCTGAGTGGCAGAGCCACTTCTCCAGAGCAGAAGAGGCTGATCGATAGATTGACTTTTAAAGCTGGGACTGAAGCCTTTCAGGTTACTGAGGTCGATGGGCTCTCTGTCACACAGGGTGAAAACGTGTCACGTGTGTATGGAATACCTCCGGGGCTGGTCAAACTGTGGCTCTGACATCGGCCTTCCACTCAGTCACCCTGCTTAGTTAGCCAGGTTGGTGTGTCAGCTTCTGGGGCAGCAATAACCAAATACCGAACTCCAAATCACTTAAAACAGCAGAGGTGTGTTCTCTCACAGTTGTGGGGGCCAGAAGCCTGAAATTGAGGGTGAGGCCCTGCCACCGAACCCCTCAAGGCTCTCAGAAAGGCTCCTTCCTTGCCGGTCTCTCGCCTGGTGGCTCCTGACATCCCGGGCCTTCTTTGACTTACAGAGGTAGAGGTGTGGCTCAAGCATCACACGGCTCTCCCCCACACTCCCCCATCCCATGTCTCTTCTTCTTTGGGCACCGCTCACTGTGCCAGGGCCCCCAGCCCAGTCTGACTCCATCTTCACTGGATCACACCTGCAGACACCCTACCTACCTCCACATGAGGCCGCACTCATAGGTACCAGCGGTTAGGGCTTCTGTGTGTCTTTTTTGGGAGACGGTTCAACCCACGACGGGGAAAATTTCATCCTGAGTTTTTTTTTTTTTTGATGATCAATCTGCCTTACATTCAGAATACAGTGATTTTGGAAGTCCCATCTGAAAGCAGAAAATGGCTTGTTTTATTTCTTAATTGGTTTTAACCATTCCCATGATAATTCATGACCCGCTTGGGGTCTTCGGCTGTCGTTCGTCTGTGTGTGGCCTCGTGTCAGCCTCCGTGTGACTGGACGCTTAAGAACACGGTTCTCTTCTTTACCATCCACACCGAGGATGCCCAACTGGGTTCTGGGACTTGTTTTGGCACCGCGAAGGGGCTGGGAGGTGGGTGAAGTCCCAGGGACCAGCCTCCAGCGTCCTCTCCGGTGGAGCCACACAGGACGCGCTAAACTCCCTCAGCCGCGAGCCGAGGTGGCACGTGCGCAGTGCTGTCCAGCAGGGCCGTGTTAGAGAGTCAGCACCCAGGGTTTTTACTGGGGGGCCGGTCCCACGAGCACCCTCTGCCCAACACCTGCCCCCATCCCAGACTCGCTGGAGGACAGCAGGAGCCCTGGCCCCGCTGTCTGTACACACGGTTTAGGACAGGGAGCCACTCGCCACTTCTGGGGGTGGGGGGAACCCTCCAGGTCCAAGCTCCCAGACGCCACCCGGGGGCCCACCTTGGAAGCAGTCCTTCCTGGAGACCCCTGTCTCGGTCCCCTGTGTTAACACACTGACATTGCTCCGAGTCCCTCCACTGCTCCCCTGTCTTCCTCACGACACAGCCCTTCAGGGTATAGATATCTGAACCCCCCTGACCCCTCCTCAGAATCCCAGCACCTCCCCACCACCCCACCCCACACTCTGCTTTTGGCCCCAAAGTCCTTGTGATGGAGATGCCTGTGCCTCACCCCTGCCTCCCAGCGCCCACACCCCGCCACTCTGTGCTTTCTTTTTAAGCTTTATTTGTTTATTTATTTCTGGCTGGGCTGCGTCTTCACTGCTGCACGGGCTTGTCTCAGTTGTGGTCAGTGGGGGTCTACTCTCTAGTTGTGGTGCGCAAGCTTCTCATTACACTGGCCTCTCTTGTCGTGGAGCCCAGGTTCTGGGGCCTGGGGGTTTCAGTAGCTCCGCAGCATGTGGGATCTTCCCAGACCAGGGATCGAACCTGTGCCTCCTGCATCGGCAGATGAATTCTTTGCCACCGAGCTGCCAGGGAAGCCCTCCGTGTCTGTGCATTTTCAACGCTCTTTTTCGTGGCAAAAGTGCTCCCAGACACGCCAGTGTAGGACTGATTCTGTCATCCACGCCAGTGTTTCAACTTGGGCTTTTACAAATAGAACTCCTGACTCCAGATCATTTAGAAGTCAGTTGATTTCTCTGTAGCATTTCAGCCTCTGCAGTTTTTAGGTCCTCGGGCTCTGACAGTGGTGTGGTAAGACTCACCTGTGAGTGTCGTGCAAGCCTGTCCCGGAAGCACTGTCTCTCCGGGTCTCTGCCTGTCTGTTCCCTAGTGTTATTGCTTTGACCTCCTTCATTGCTCTCTTTGCTTGAATGTTTCCAGATCTAATAACGTAGCAAAAGGCAGCTGTTGGAAGGAAACCAGGCAGAGCTTAGTGACTAACGTGCTCTACTTCAATGACACGGCCACTTCCCCCTGCAGAGCGTATCCCTCCCGGCTGTGTCTTCTCTCGAACTGTTTATGTGCCTGTGGGTGTGTGAAGGTCAAGCGCAGTGTAAGCCGTCCACTTCCACAGGGCGCTGGGCTCTGCTTGTGGAGTGGGCGCGTGTTTAGCCCCTGGCCTTGTCCAGTAGGGTGAACGTTCGTTCACCTTGTGCCATGGCTTCCAGAAATTTCCACTTCTTAGCTTCAGAGTGTGACAGAAGGATGGGGAGGGATCTCACCTCACTGAAAAAGGCGGACCCTGGAAATAAATCCTGTGCACCCTGTGGGATCCTTCTTGGGTTGCAAGAGGTTCGTGGCCAGCAGTCGAGAACAGCGGTTGAATGCCTGTGTCACTGATGGATAGGGAAGCATGGATTGCTTCTCCCAGCCGGGCCAGGTTCTCCACGTCTCGGGTCCTTTTTAGCACAGGACACTGCTTTTCAACCTGAAGGAGGCCTGTGTGCCCAGGTCATCCACAGTGAACTCATTTCTGTAGGCAGTGTGTCGGTTCTGAGAGGGGGGGAAATTGTAATCTCGGAGCTCCCGTATTTATACATTGGCAAGACTAACACTCTGCCCGGGAGGTCTTGGT
The DNA here is from genome assembly GCA_007570785.1 of Antilocapra americana. Taxonomy (NCBI): domain Eukaryota; kingdom Metazoa; phylum Chordata; class Mammalia; order Artiodactyla; family Antilocapridae; genus Antilocapra; species Antilocapra americana. The sequence continues at coordinate 11,499,199 of ML663568.1, read as the reverse complement.
CTTCAGCGGTCTTGCATCCAGGCTGCTCTCTTGCTCTCCCTGTCCTTGCCTTCCCCTCCTTCCACTAATATTTACCAAAACCCTTCTATGGGTGAGACACGCTGGGCCCAATTACCTAGCGCTCACAAAACAACCGGAAGTAACCGACACCCTCAATGACCTCCGGATGTATCAGGGGAAGGAGGACACACTCCCACAGCCAAAGTCTCAGGAAGGCTGAAACTAACTAGGGGAGACTGCCTACCTTTCCTGCTCAGCCAGAACCTTATTTCGAGCATCTGCATTTTCTTTCTTTCCACAGACTGTTTCTTCCAACAAAACGGATGAAAGGATGCTTAATCTAGAGTTAAAAAAAACAAACTGAGCTCAGAGCTATGAAATGTGGAAAATGCTTGATCGATACAGGCCATCAGTTCAGTGCAAGTGCTAGTTCTTATGACAAAGTCCTAGCCTCAGTCATCATTATAGCTCACACGCCTTGGTGAGTAACAGCTGTCTGCGCAGTTGCGATCTCACAGATGGGGCGCCCAAGGCTGGGAAGCAGCAGAGCCACGCTCAAAGCCTGTGCCCTTGGTCAAAGCCTGTGCTCAGAGCCTGTGCCTTAGTACATCTTGGGACTTGTGTGCCACTTGGGACCTCTGACTCCCCAATTGTAAGAGGGAGGAAGGACAGCAATCCTGAGCGCCAGCTCTGACGAGGAGGAGAAGAGCAGTGTGTGCAAAGCGCGCCCCCCTGCCCAGGACCGGGGACACAGTGCCCATGTCCCTGTTGCTCACCACAGGGAGGTCTCTTCTACGAGACCACCTGCTGTGTCTTTGTCCACTCACCACCATGCCTGGTGGCCAGGTCCCAGAAGGTGCAGTCTGCGCCTGCCACACACCTATGGGATCCTCTACCCCCGCTCTCTGCTCCTCAGCCCCACAGATGGGACAGTCTCTTTGGGAGCGGTTTTATCAGAGAGCAGAATGGGATTTGCCCACAGGAGAGGCAAGTTCACACGGTAGTCACATCCTCTGCTGCTCATGGCCTTGGACACGTGGGCCCATCTTTCTGGGAGGGGTTGTCCTCATCTGCAGAACAGGGAGGCTCACACTTCCCCCTTCGCAGGATTGCGATTGGGCCAGAAGGAGGCACCAGAGTTGACGGGCGAGTGGCCCTCTGGCCCATGTGCTTCCTCATCCCCCTCTCTTCATCCCCTGGAGATGCTCTAACTGCACCTGACTTTCCTGGGGCATCATCTTACACATTTGAGGAGCACTTGAGGTTAACCCCAACTGATTTAAATAAAGCCTCCCCTCCTGGTTTCTAAGGCTGGGCATCATCTCCCTGACCACTCCCTCTTCTGGGGTCCCACCCAGCCACCTGAAACTCACCATGCTCTATTATTTCTTTCCTCCAAAATGTCCTCAAAGAATTGAAAGCCTCACTCCCCCTTCTCCTCTCTGGCCTTTGTGCATCATCCCTGCCCTCCCACTTTTCTTTGTGCCGATTGCAGTGCTTTCTGGTGCAGTGCTTCCTCTGATCCCCCCACACCACAATTCTGCAGTGAACGGACCCTGCCCAGGCCCGGCTCTTGTCCCATTGAATGTCTGCTCCAGAATCTTCAGTTGCTCCCATTGTATGATGTAGGACGCCTAAACTTGGCCCAGCTCATGAGGATCTCCATACCATGGCTTCAGCTTGGCTACCACATCACTCCCGTTACTTAAAAAGTAATTGTGCCAAATTTTGGAAGTGCCGAGATATTTTTTAAGTAGGTGAGTGATTAAACTGTGGTACGCCCAAACAATGGAATCCTTCTTGTTGTTCACTTGTTAAGTCGTGTCCGATTGTGACCCTGTGGACTGCAGCATACCAGGCCTCCCTGTCCTTCAGCACCTCCCAGAGTTTGCTCAAACTCATGTCCATTGTGTCAGTGATGCCATCCAACCATCTCATCCTCTGTTGCCCCCTTCTCCTCCTGCCCTCAATCTTTCCCAGCATCAGAGTCTTTTCTAATGAGTCAGCTTTTCGCATCAGGTGGCCAAAGTATTGGAGCTTCAGCTTCAGTATCTGTCCTTCCGATGAATATTCAGGGTTGATTTCCTTTACGATTGACTGATTCGATCTTCTTGCAGTCCAAGGAACTTTCCAAAGTCTTCTCCAGCACCATAGTTTGAAAGCATCAATTCTTTGGTGCTCAGCCTTCTTTATGGTCCAACTCTCATATCTGTACATGACAACTGGAAAAACCTCTCACTATATAGACCTTTGTCAAGCAAAGTGATATCCCTGCTTTTTAATATGCTGTCTAGGTTTGTTGTAGCTTTTCTTCCAAGGAGGATCAGTACTAAAAAGAAAGGAGCTGTTAAACTATGAAAAGACATGGAAGAACCTTAAATGCATATTATTAATACTAAGTAAAGGAAGCCTATCTGAAAAAGCTCCATACTATATGATTCCAGCTCTGTGACATTCTGTAAAAGGCAAAATGATGGAGAGAATGAAAAGATCCAAGGATGCTAGAAGTTAGAGGGAGGGAGGGAAGAGTAAATGGAGCGCAGTTTTAGAGCAGTGAAAATACTCTGTGTGACTCTGTCATGGGGACTACATGACCTTGTAGATTTGTCCAACCAGAGTGTGCAGTGCCAAGAGTGAGCCCCAGTGTAGACTGTGGACTGTGGGAGATGACCTGTCAGTGTAGATCCATAAGGTGTGATGAATGGACCACTCTGGTGGGGATGTTGATATGGGGGAGTCTGTGTGTGTAGGAACAGGGGGTATATTAGAACTCTCTTTGCCTTCCTCTCAATTTTGCTGTGAACCTACAACTGCTCTAAAAAATAAAGTCTTAAAAAAGTCTAAGGGACACAACATAATTATAGAAATATTAGACATACAAATAAAAAACAACCCACAGTTCCATCACCCAGAGATAACTAACATTTTGCTGACTGGTCCCTTAGAACTTGTAGATGTGTGTGTATAGCCATATTAGCATACGTTTATTTTAAGCAAAGACAGAATGTAATGGTGCCTCCATATGGGAACCTCTGTTTCCGCTCAGTGGTGTGCAGTGAGTGTTAAGAGGGCAGTCACCCAGTGAGCAGACGCCCCTAATTCATTTCCCAGGTGACGCAGCAGTCAAGAATCTGCCTGCAATGCAGGAGACACGGGTTTGATCCCTGGGTCAAGAAGGCCCCGTGGAGAAGGAAATGGCAACCCACTCCAGTATTCTTGTGTGGAGAACCCCATGGACAGAGGAGCCTGGCGGGCTACAGTCCATGGGGTTGCAAAGAGTCAGACACGACTGAGGATGCACAAGTCTGAACCTCCTCTCACTGGCATTCATGTTGTGCTTTCTGTTTACTCTCCTTTTGGTTTTATTCTTATCTCCAACATTGTACTTTAAGTTTTGTTGATCTTTTTGTATTCCCCTCTGCACCCCCCTTCCCAGGTTTTCTAATTTCCTAGTTTGGAAGATATGGATTTTGTTCCTATTATTTTAGGAACCCTTAACTTCCCCTTTTTGCTGTGTTATATTTCACAGAAAAGTGCATAAAATATAAATGTGCCACAGATGCATTCCCGAGAAGCTGCACCTCCAAGCAGGCCCTCCCTCCCTGGAGGTCCCACTGTCCCCATGGTCAGCAGACCCCTACTTTGCCTTCTCCTTCCACTGCTTATGTATTCGTCCTGAAGTGTTCCATTTTCATTTATTTCCAAATTGGTATCAATGGAACCATATCATGTGTATCTTTTTGTGGGGGGTGGGATTGGCTCCTTTGGCTCAATATGGTATTAAGGTTCATCCATGTTGTGTGTAGCCCTAGGCCATTTATCTTCATTGCTGTATATTACTCATTTGCACAAATATAGCACACTTCATTTATCCATTCTAAATGTGTTCCCCCCCCTTCTAATGTTGATGGACATTTTCCCCCATAGGCTTTGGCAATTAATATGCATATGTATATATATATATTCACATGTATTCTGTTGTTTGCATTTTTACTGGGCATATACTAAATGTGGAATTGGGTGTCACAGGGTACATAGTTGTAACTTGTTGTGATTTTAATTTGTATTTATCTTACTATTAATGAGGTTGAGCATACTTTCATGTATTTCATGTGTTTCTTGCTTTCTTGTAAAAAGTTTCCTCCAGTTTTTCAATTATGGTGTTTCATTTCTTATTGCTTTGAGGAGATCTTTATATATTCTGGATAAGAGCCAGTTGTTTGGTATGTATATTGTAAATATTTTCTCTCATCTGTGGATTTTTAATGACATTTTTGATATTAAATTTCAATAGGGTTGAATTTATCAATCTTTCTCTTGAGGTTAATGATTTGTTTTTGTCTTAAGGAAAACTTACCTATTCCAGGTTCATGCAGAAAGATTTCTAGTATTAATTCTAAAGACTTTGTATTATTGCCTTCACATGTAGGTCTATAATTCACATAGAACTGAGTTTTTGTGTATGGTGTGAGGTAAGGGTCCAATTTCTTTTTTTCCCATATGAATGCCCAATTATCCCAGCATGCTTAAATAAAGTGGAACACAATAGAATAATATCTTCAAAGAGATGAGCAAGAGCATCTGTCAAGCTAGACTCTAAACCATCACTCAAGAGGGATTGTGACACAACGACATTTCAGGTGAAGACTTGAGAGAGGGTTACCACTAGTAACCTGAAATAAAATACCTTTTAAAGGCTATAGGCAGGAATGGAGTAACTGAATACAAGATCTATCCACATCTCAGCCTGGTTCTGGAGGGACCCCACTTCATAGCTTATTTTTGAGGTCATAAGAAATGTTCAAATGCCAAAGAATGCTCAAACTACCGCATAGTTGCACTCATCTCACACGCTAGTAAAGTAATGCTCAAAATTCTCCAAGACATTGCTTTGCCAACAAAGGTCCGTCTAGTCAAGGCTATGGTTTTTCCAGTAGTCATGTATAGATGTGAGAGTTGGACTATAAAGAAAGCTGAGTGCTGAAGAATTGATGCTTTTGAACTGTGGTGTTGGAGAAGACTCTTGAGAGTCCCTTGGACTGCAAGGAGATCCAACCAGTCCATCCTAAAGGAAATCAACCCTGAATATTCTCTGGAAGGACTTATGTTGAAACTGAAACTCCAATACTTTGGCCACCTGATGTAAAGAGTTGACTCATTGGAAAAGACCCTGATGCTGGGAAAGATTGAGGGCAGGAGGAGAAGGGGATGACAGAGGATGGGATGGTTGGATGGCATCACCGACTCAATGGACATGAGTTTGAGTAAACTCCGGGAGTTGGTGATGGATAGGGAGACCTGGTGTGCTGCAGTCCATGGGGTTGCAAAGAGTTGGACATGACTGAGCGACTGAACTGACTGACTGACTGAAGAAATGTTCAAACAGAACCCACTGGGGTTTGGTTTGATGGATCCTCAATGTTATTTTCACCCTACAGCTGGAGACAGTGGCTGGCTAGGCACAGAGCCCTTGATGAAGTGGGGTTTTCTCTACCTTTGCAGATTAAGGAAACTGAGAGTAATCTGCTTGTTCATGTCGTCTCTAAATGGAAGGGAGAAACTTTTGCAAGAAATAACTTTTTCAGCAAATCCAGTGTATTTTTTTAACCTCTCATTTTCCCCCTGCAGTTCTGACATGTCTACATGAAATTGGCCACCGGAAGGAAGAAGCTATTTTCTGAACATCCCTCTACACCCTAGATTTCACAACAGGCATGTGTTTAGGTGGGGTGAGGGGGGCTTCACGCTGTCAGTGGCAGCTGCTATTTGGTAGTCACACAGTATCAGGAGACACTTAGGGTTTCTGTGGATCCCCTTGTGCAGTCAGGGAAGGTAAGGATCTGAGGGATCATGAAATAGTGCCTTTAGAGAAAGAGACTTTCAGAGCAGAGAGTCTAAACACTTCTGGAAATGAGCCTGGAGTGAGAGGTCAACTCAATGAGGGTTGCAATGAGGAAGTTAAGAGTTTGGGGAAGGACAAGGAAAAAATAGAATGACCCAACCACTGGGAGGTCCTAGTGACCCGGACTGCTGCTCCATTTCTGTTTGTTCACATAATTCTTTTGGAAAATTCTGTCAAATGTCAATTTCTTTTCCATCGACCTCCCGTGTTGTTCAGTCACTAAATGTGTCCAACTCTTCATGACCCCATGGACTGTAGCACTCCAGGCTTGCCTGTCCTTCACCATCTCCTGGAGTTTGCTCAAACTCCATTGACTCAGTGTCCACATCCATTGACCATTCAACCATCTCATCCTCTGTCACCTCCTTCTCCTCCTGACCTTAGTCTTTCCCAGCATTAGGGTCTTTTCCAAATGAGTTGGCTCTTCTCATCAGGTGGCCGAAATATTGGAGTTTCAGCTTCAGCATTAGTCCTTCCAATGAATATTCAGGGTTGATTTCCTTCAGGATTGACTGGTTTGACCTTCTATAATTCATTCAACCTCCTGTAATTCATCAATGTTAATTGTACAAGTTCAGATGCATGTCTATGGAACTAGCAATTGAAAGATCCTGGCTCCTGTTTTTGGGGGCACTGCTCTCACAGAAGCAATAAAGTACTTTACCTGGAGCAGTGGTTCTCAAACCCAAGTGCATATCAGAATCACCTGGGGGAGCGTTTCTCAGAGGACTGCAGCTCTTAAAACTACCCTTTCACACAATGGGGAGCCCAGGGTCCCTGGGTGATGCCTGAGGAATGTGCAACCACTGCTGACATCTTGTATTAGCCAGTCATTTCAGTGTTCACACTTGTCCGTATAAATCAAGTGAAGGCTTCCTCCAATTTCCCCATCAGTCAGACCTCTGAAGCTTGTGGAGTTTGCATCCAGCCCTGCTGCTCTTAAAAGGACCAATCATCTGAATTCCCTGGCAGTCCAGCGGTTAGGACTCCGCACTCTAACTGCCGAGGGCCCTGGTTCAATCTCTAGTTGGGGAACTAAGATCCCACAAGCCATGCCGTGTGGCCAAAAAAAAAAAAGTCCTAATCATTTAAGTTATAGGCATGACTGAAATCTTTTGACTTTCTGTCCTACAATTCCGACCACGCTCCTCTCTCCTCCGCTTCTTCTGTGTCAAAGTATGGACGCAGATGACAACTGCTGTCCTCACTGCCTACTGGGAGTCAGCTGCTTCACGTGTCTCATTTCATCTTCACAGTAGCTCTCTCTTCTTTTAAATTTTATTGATTTTGCTGTGTCAGGCCCTATTTGTATCACATGGGATCTTTTGTTGCAGTGCACGGTCTCTCTAGTGGCCCATGGGCTCCAGGGTGCAGACTCTGTAGCTGAGGTGCATGGCCTTCATACTTGCAATGCGGAGGCTTAGTTGTGGCACATGGAATCTTGGTTCCCCCACCAGGGATTGAACCCACATCCTCTGCATTGCAAGGTGGATTCTTAACCATTAAAACCCCCCGGGAAGCCACCCACAACAGCTCTTTGAGGTGGAAACTTCTCTCTGCCATTTGCAAAGGAGGACACAGGCCCAGGGCAGTTCAAAGGGACTTTGGGGCCGGAGCACACAGCTGGTGTGCTGCAGGCAGCCCATCCGCTCAGTCAGTGTGCTGTGCGACAAACTCGGATCTGTGCAAGGCCTGGCTAGAAGGTCAGAGGACCTCAAAGTCTTTCGTGGTTAAGTTGACTTGCTTCCTAGTGTTGACTGTGCATAGCACTCCTCATGGTGAGTGGCCTGGAGAATCAGTGATGAAGTAACTATTCCAGGAGGCATCAAGGGTGATGCCTGCTAAACCAGAGCTGTTATATCCAAGCACCTGACTGTCTCCCAGGCTCCATCTTTCTGTGAGGGGCTGTTGAACATAATGAACACTTTGGGGGCAGGAGACCCTTTGTTCTAGAAGCTGTTCTCAGCAGCCCAAGACGACTCTTGCTGAGTTCTTTCCAGGAGTTAGAAAGCCTCTCAACTGTTGATGTGCTTACTAGGTGTATGTTTGATTTGATGACTAGTACATGTTGCCTTGGTGTGATCACTCACCTAGAGCCAGACATCCTGGAATGTGAAGCCAAGTGGGCCTTAGGAAGCATCACTATGAACAAAGCTAGTGGAGGTGATGGAATTCCAGTTGAGCTATTTCAAATCCTAAAAGATAATGTTGTTAAAGTGCTGCACTCAATTTGGAAAACTCAGCAGCGGCCACAGGACTGGAAAAGGTCAGTTTTCATTCCAATCTCAAAGAAAGGCAATGCCAAAGAATGCTCAAATTACCACACAGTTGCACTCATCTCACACACTAGTAAAGTAATGCTCAAAATTCTCCAAGGCAGTCTTCAAGAATACATGAGCTGTGAACGTCCAGATGGTTTTAGAAAAGGCAGAGGAACCGGAGATAAAATTGCCAACATCTACTGGATCATTGAAAAAGCAAGAGAGTTCCAGAAAAACATCTATTTCTGCTTTACTGACTATGCCAAAGCCTTTGACTGTGTGGATCACAACAAACTGTGGAGAATTCTGAAAGAGATGGGAATATCAGATCACCTGACCTGCCTCTTGAGAAATCTGTATGCAGGTCAGAAAGTAATTGTTAGAATTGGACATGGAATAACAGACTTGTTTCAAATAGGAAAAGGAGTATGTCAAGGCTGTATATTGTTACCCTGCTTGTTTAACTTATATGTAGAGTACATCATGAGAAACCCTGGGCTGGAAGAAGCACAAACTGGAATCAAGATTGCTGGGATAAATATCATTAACCTCAGGTATGCAGATGACACCACCCTTATAGCAGAAAGTGAAGAAGAGCTTAAGAGCTTCTTGATGAAAGTGAAAGAGGAGAGGGGAAAAGGTGGCTTAAAGCTCAACATTCAGAAAACTAAGATCATGGCATCTAGTCCCATCACTTCATGGCAAATAAATGGGGAAACAGTGGAAACAGTGGCAGACTTTAATTTTCTGGGCTCAAAATCACTGCAGATGGTGCTTGCAGCCATGAAATTAAAAGAGGCTTACTCCTTGGAAGGAAAGTTATGACCAACCTAGACAGCTTATTAAAAAGCAGAGATATTACTCTTCCAACAAAGGTCCATCTAGTCAAGGCTATGGTTTTTCCAGTGGATATGTATGGATGTGAGAGTTGGACTATAAAGAAAGCTGAGTGCTGAAGAATTGATGCTTTTGAACTGTGGTGTTGGGGAAGACTCTTGAGAGTCCCTTGGACTACAGGGAGATCAATCCTGGGTGTTCATTGGAAGGACTGTTGTTGAAGCTGAAATGCCAATACTTTGGCCACCTGATGCGAAGAGCTGACTCATTGGAAAAGACCCTGATGCTATGAAAGATTGAGGGTGGGAGGAGAAGTGGATGACAGAAGATGAGATGGTTGGATGGCATCACTAACTCAAAGACATGAGTTCCGATAAACTCTGGGAGTTGGTGATGGACAGGGAGGCCTGGTGTGCTGCAGTCCATGGGATTGCGAAGAGTCAGACACGAGTGAGCAACTGGACTGAACTGAACTGAACTGACAGGTTGCCTGGGGGCTTCCCAGGTGGCGCTAGTGGTAAAGAACCTGCCTGCCAGTGCAGGAGATGCAAGAGCCTGTGGGTCAGGAAGACCCCTGGAGGAGGGCATGGCAACCCACTCTGGTATTCTTGCCTGGAGAATCCCATGGACAGAGGAGGCTGGAGGGCTGCCGTCAGTAGTGTCACACAGAATCAGACGCGACTGAAGTGACTTAGCAGGCATGCACGCTTGCCGCCTTGGCATATTACCTGAATTGCTTTTCGGTTTTTTCACTATTCAAGGAATCGATATTAGCAGGAGACATTTAAGATCCTGTAGTTTCCGCTCGCCGCTAAAACAAATCACCACCAACTCAGTGTTCTAAAACAACAGAGATTTAAGTCCTGGGGATATTATATATGGCACTGTGACTCTAGTTGTCAAAACCGTACATGTTTGAAAGTTGCTAAAAGAGTAGACCTTAAAGGTTCTCCTCACAAGAAGAGAACTCTGTAATTCCCTCTGGTGACAGATGTTGGACTTACTGTGGTGATCATTCCACAGTATATACAGATATTGAATCCTTGCACTGTGTACCTGAAACCAGTTTAAGGTGGTACGTCTATTCTGCCTCAATTTTAAAACGCATGCAGACTTGTTTCCCCGCAGTCCTGGAGTCAGCAGTCTGGCGTGGGTCTCCCTGGGCTGACATACAGGGTCGCAGGGCTGTGCTCCTCCTGAGGGCTCCAGGGGAGGGCCGTGTCCTTGCCTTTTCCACCTTCCAGAGTCTCCCACATTCCTTGGCTTGGAGACCCCCTCTTCCATCTTTAAAGTTGGCAGCCTAACAGCCTCAAATTTCTCTTTCTGTCTCTGTTTCTGTCATCACATCTCTTTCTCTGACTCTGAGTGTCTCTCAGTCCTCTTGTAAGATCTCCAGTGCTGACACTAGACATGCTTGGATGAGGCAGGGTACCCCCGCCCCCCGCCATTTCAAGACCCTTAACCGCATCTCTTCTCTGTCTGCTCGCCACACCCCACCTTCCCTGCTCCCTCCCCTTCACAGGATCTGCACACATCGTGATTCTGTGTGTGTTTTTTGGGGCTGTCTCTCCCACTGTTCTAGAAACTCTGTCTGTGCACAGTTCTATTCCCAGGACTGAGAAAGGGATGCTGGTTGAATGATTCTCGAGTTGAAATTTCCTCCTTTGGTTCACTCCTGACCACTTGCAAGCTATGTGCTTGTGCAAAAGGGGAGGATGAACCCCAAACCAGTACTGTAACCCCAGGGCTTCCAGCCAGTGTCGGGGCACACATAGGTAAGCATCACGGCCTCCTTAAGTGGCCTGGGGCTGTGGGCAGTGCCAGACCTGGGGAGCTGGGCTCTGGAAAGTAAACACTCCATGAAGACCCTGATTAAAGGAAGACCTTGGCTTCTGTCTCTTTCTCTTCTGGTTGCTTCCATTTTCTCAGTGGAATAGGAACCAGATCAAGGGGGTGCTGGAGACTGAGGAGAAACTATGCAATGGTTTCCAGGGGGAGCAGGAGAGAGAGACAGGTCCAGGCAGCAGAAAGATGCACTGAGGATGAAAGTTGGGCCCAAAGGGAGGCGGCCAGCGGGGTGCGGACTTTCCTCCAGCCATGCTCTGCTGTGGGGCACAGGCGTGGAGAAAGGGTGGCGTTTAGCCAGGCTTGGTATTGGCCAAGTGGGTGACACTCTGTGTGTACAGAGCAGGTGGGACCTCCCACTGTGGACAGAGGGCAGGTCCGGAGGTGGGAGTGGTGCTCACGAACACCTGGAACAGCCAGGATGCACACTTCAGAACTAGGTAGACCTGGTGGACTTTCCTCCAAGGATGCCCTTAATTCTGTGATTTTAAAAACAAATTTTATTTTTATTTATTTGTCTCTGCCAGGTCTTAGTTGTGGCAAAGTGGGATCTTTGATCTTAGTTTTGAAATGGGGAATCTAGTTCTCTGACCAGGGATTGGACCTGACCCCCCTGCATTGGGAGCTTGGAGTCTGAGCTACTGGACCATCAGGGAAATCCCAGCTCTTAACTTTGATCTCATGAACACGTGGCAGGAGGGGAGCCCCAGGCCCTGATGTCCCTACTGGGGACTGTTGTCTGAACAGAGAGCTTACCACGGAAAGGTCACCCAGAGGGCTGACCTCAACCATCACCATCATTTTCAAACTAGAGCGGCCACCATGCCCAGCAGGTGGGGGGCACAGAAGTGTAAATCCTCAGGAAACTCACATGCTGGTTGTGAGAGATGAGCTGACACTAGAACATAGTTATAGATGACGTTTAACCAGCTTAGAAGTTTTTTCTCATTCACACCTGGGGATTACGACCCAGCCTGGCTTGAATTTGCCCCTGAGCCAGGCAGTGGGAAGAAAACCCAGGGGCCAGGAGGGTTGAAGGCCAGGTTTCTGTCTGTCTGGTGGGCGGCTCCTGACAGCTGTATTCTGGGTGCCTTTTATGGGCCATGTCTGTGCCTCAGGCGGCCCCAGGGACTCCCCCCGCTTCCTGCTGTGGTCGTCCTGCTGATGGGAAGTGGTGCCCGACCAGTCAGTTTCCTTTCATATCAGTTTCTTTTGAATCCTGCTACTCTGGTGCTTGAAGATGGGCTAGGGAAAGCCCTTCCTAGGAATTTCTGGTGTTGTGGGCTTTTGCCCCTCCAACTGCATATGGGCCTGGGCACTGACAGGCAGGGGTGGGTGTCCTTAAGCCAGAAGCACCCCCTCCCGGGGGTGAGGAAGTTTGGGTGATGCCTATTAGGCAGGTTGAGGCTGCTCCTTGAGGGGCTGGCACTGCTCTAGGGACCATGCTTGGTCATCCTAGACGCCACCATCCTCTCCTTGGGACCCTTGCCACGTAGGAGGCGAGGACCTTCCTTCTGAAGGCTTAGCCCCGTACAGGCTGTCTTGGAGGTGGGCACAGAGGGCTAGCTGGACCTCTCTGCCTTGTTTGACTCATGCCTTTCCAGGTGGATCCTGGGACCACCTATCCTCTCCTATAGAACCTTCTCTTCAGGATCACCCTTGGTGCAAATGTTCCCCAAGTGTTGCAGAAAATGAAGGGCAAGGGTGAGGGTGAGCACTTTCAGATGACCTGGACTCCTGGTCTGGGACGGCCACTGGGGAACGCAACATGGAAAGTCCACGCTGACAGGGCAGCTGAGAGCCAAAACCCCTCTGGGCACGAGATCAAAGTTGTCTAAAAAGAAGAGAAACCAAGAGTCTTGGGCCATTTGCCCGGAGAGCCACACAGCTGGGCGAGGGACCCGGTGTGGGGAGACCTCAGAGAAAGCCTGAAAGTCTCCAGTGTTTTGCTTTCACTCACCTAGATTTAGAGGAATCCTCGGGCAGAACGAAACTGAAGCCTTACTTCCCCACTGCTGTGACTGCAGTACTGGACTTGTTCTTGGTCATGGACACTTCGGGGGTTCAGCTCTGCTAGTGTGTAATTTATGTACAGTACAACTCACCAGTGTTAAGTGTACAATTTGATGAGTTTTGACAAATGTGTACAGTCGTGTAACCCCTGCAATGACAAGATAAAACATTTCCATCATCCCCGGAGTTCCCTCATCTGCTGTAGCCAGTCTCCTCCCTCCTTTCCCTGCTCTCTCACTGTGAAAGTGAAAGTCACTCAGTCACACTCGACTCCTTGCAACCCCATGGAATTCTCCAGGCCAGAGTACTGGAGTGGGTAGCTGTTCCCTCCTCCAGGGGATCTTCCCTACCCAGGCAGTGAACCCAGGTCTCCCACATCGCAGGCAGATTCTCTACCAGCTGAGCCACCAGAGAAGCCCAAGAATACTGGAGTGGGTAGCCTATCCCTTCTCCAGGGGATCTTCCCAACCCAGGAATCAAACTGGAGTCTTCTGTATTGTGGGCAGATTCTTTACCAGCTGAGCTGTGGTTTGGTCTTTTAAGCTAATTGGAAGCACACAAAACCTTACAGCAGGCAGTCTTTGTGTTTGGCTTCTTAAACTTGATGTCATGCTCTCACAATTCACCGGCAACCTCGCGTGCTGCTCCATGACCCAGAGACACCCCCGGATGTTGATCCACTTACCAGTTCATGGACACCTGGGTTGTTTCCAATTTTTGGAGCCTCGAGTAATGCAGCTGTACACATTTGTTTACAGATATTAACGTGAGCATCCATTTTCTGTGTTTGTGGCCAACAGCTGTGAGTGGAATTGTGGGTCATGTGATAGGTTTATGTTTTCCAAAGTGGCTGCACCATTTGTTACCCGCTCCAGCGGTGCAGAAAGTTCCCATTGCTCCACAGCTGCGTCAACACTTGGTGTTGTTAGTGTTTCAATTTTAACTCTCCCAATGAGCATATTGACATTGTACAGGAGACAGGGATCAAGACCATCCCCAAGGAAAAGAAATGCAAAAAAGCAAAATGGCTGTCTGAGGAGGCTTTACAAATAGCTGTAAAAAGAAGAGAAGCGAAAAGCAAAGGAGAAAAGGAAAGATATTCCCATCTGAATGCGGAGTTACAAAAAATAGCAAGGAGAGATAAGAAAGCCTTCCTCAGCAATCAATGCAAAGAAATAGAGGAAAACAACAGAATGAGAAAGACTAGAGATCTCTTCAAGAAAATTAGAGATACCAAGGGAACATTTCATGCAAAGATGGGTTCAACAAAGGACAGAAATGGTATGGACCTAACAGAAGCAGAAGATATTAGGAAGAGGTGGCAAGAATACACAGAAGAACTGTACAAAAAAGACCTTCAGGACCCAGATAATCACGATGCTATGATCACTCACCTAGAGCCAGACATCCTGGAATGTGATGTCAAGTAAGCTAGTGGAGGTGACAGAATTCCAGTTGAGCTGTTTCAGATCCTGAAAGATGATGCTGTGAAAGTGCCGCACTCAATATGCCAGCAAATTTGGAAAACTCAGCAATGGCCACAGGACTGGAAAGGTCAGTTTGCATTCCAATCCCAAAGAAAGGCAATGCCAAAGAATGCTCAAATTACCACACAGTTGCACTCATCTCACACACTAGTAAAGTAATGCTCAAAATTCTCCAAGCCAGGCTTCAGCAATACGTGAACTGTGAACTTCCAGATGTTCAAGCTGGTTTTAGAAAAGACAGAGGAATCAGAGATCAAATTGCCAACATCCACTGGATCATCGAAAAAACAAGAGTTCCCGAGAAACATCTATTTCTGCTTTATTGACTATGCCAAAGCCTTTGATTGTGTGGATCACAACAAACTATGGAAAATTCTGAAAGAGATGGGAATACCAGACCACCTGACCTTCCTCTTGAGAAACCTGTATGCAGGTCAGGAAGCACTAGTTGGAATAGACATGGAACAACAGACTGGTTCCAAATAGGAAAAGGAGTACATCAGGCTGTATATTGTCACCCTGCTTATTTAACTTATGTGCAGAGTACATCATGAGAAATGCTGGGCTGGATGAAGCACAAGCTGGAATCAAGATTGCCGGGATAAATATCAATAACCTCAGATATGCAGATGACACCACCCTTAAGGCAGAAAGTGAAGAAGAACTAAAGAGCTTCTTGATGACAGTGAAAGAGGAGAGGGAAAAAGGTGGCTTAAAGCTCAACATTCAGAAAACTAAGATCATGGCATCTAGTCCCATCACTTCATGGCAAATAGATGGGGAAACAGTGGAAACAGTGGCAGACTTTAATTTTCTGGGCTCAAAATCACTGCAGATGGTGCTTGCAGCCATGAAATTAAAAGAGGCTTACTCCTTGGAAGGAAAGTTATGACCAACCTAGACAGCATTTTTAAAAGCAGAGACATTACTTTGCCAACAAAGGTCCATCTAGTCAAGGCTATGGTTTTTCCAGTGGATATGTATGGATGTGAGAGTTGGACGGTGAAGAAAGCTGAGCACCGAAGAATTGATGCTTTTGAACTGTGATGTTGGGGAAGACTCTTGAGAGTCCCTTGGACTGCAAGGAGAACCAGCCAGTCCATCCTAAAGGAGATCAGTCCTGGGTGTTCATTGGAAGGACTGATGTTGAAGCTGAAACTCCAATGCTTTGGCCACCTGATGCGAAGAGTTGACTCATTTGAAAAGACCCTGATGCTGGGAAGGACTGGGGGCAGGAGGAGGAGGGGACGACAGAGGATGAGATGGCTGGATGGCATCACCGACTCGATGGACATGAGTTTGGGTAGATCTGGGAGTTGATGATGGACAGGGAGGCCTGGCGTGCTGCGATTCATGGGTTCGCAAAGAGTCGGACACGACTGAGTGACTGAACTGAACTGAACTGAATAAACATATTGGGAAGGAAGTGGTAACCCACCCCAGTACTCTTGCCTGGACAATCCCATGGATGGAGGAGCCTGGTAGGCTGCAGTCCATGAGGTCGCCAAGAGTCGGACACGACTGAGCGACTTCACTTTCACTTTTCACTTTCATGCATTGGAGAAGGAGATGGCAACCCACTCCAGTGTTCTCGCCTGGAGAATCCCAGGGATGGGGGAGCCTGGTGGGCCGCCGTCTATTGCGTCGAACAGAGTCGGACACGACTGAAGCAACTTAGCAGTAGCAGCAGCAATGAGCATATAGGGGCATCACTTTAATTTGTGGTTTAATTTGTATTTCTTCAATGACCAAAGATGTTTTTATGTGGTTATTTGCCATCTATTTATCTTCTTTGATGAAATGTCTATTCAGATCGTTTGATCGTTCTTTTAAAAACTCAGTTGTTCATTTTCTTATCATTGAGTTGCAAGAGTTCTTTATATTCTAAATACAAGTCTTTTGTCAGGTATATGTTTTGCAACAATTTCTTATGGTTTGCCTTTTCATTTTAACAGTGTCACTTAGGAGCAAAACTTAACAATTTTTGATTAAGTTCAACTTATCAAATATTTCTTTTATAGTTTGTACTTTCTTGTGTCCTGTTTGAGAAATCTTTACCCAACCCAAAGTCACTTATATGACCTTATGTTTTCTTCTAGAAGTTTTATAGTTTTTGCTTTTACATTTATCTCTCAGATTTATTTTGAATTCATTTTTGTGTATGATATGAGCCATTGTTCTTTTTTTTTTTAATATATGGATGGCCAGTTATTCAGCTGTTGGGACTACCAATAGTTGAAGAGATTATTGCTTTTCTTTTAAATTACCTTGGCACTCTTCTACGTTTAATTGGTAGAAAATCAACTGGCCACGTCTAAGTGGATCTATTTCTAGGCTCTGTTCTGTTCTGATTTTTCCAGAAAAAGTAAGATTAAAGTACAGTGCCTCTAGTGAAAATCTATTCATACTTTATCCAATAACATTTTTATTATAATGTTTCCATTCCCTGTGAAGAATATAGTCTATTTTTTTATGCAAGTTTGTAGTATGCTCTGGTCAAAAGCATTTTTAGCTGGGCACAATTTAAATACTGTAACTCATGTTACAGTGGGAACAAATGGTCACTATGGTCTAACACTTTTTGAGGGTGAGATGTACACCTTATGCCTGAAATATACACCTTCCCCTTTTCCTGCATTTTTTAAATCATACACAACTCCCAGGTTGGTGAGCACTCAAGAGAAGCCCTGCCTCACACCTAGGAGGTCCCCATCTCACCACACCTTGGAGATGTTTCCCAGTTTCGAGGACTGTCTTCAACCTTTGCTGCTTATTCAAATGTCAGACATAAGACTACCAAGGCAAACGTCTATTCCTTTGCTCAGTAATTAATACACAGGTTCATCAGTTGTAGACAAGTGAGTGTTACGTGATGTGTGTGTTCCCACATTCCCATCTTGTGGTGCTGGACACTCACCATGCAGGGTGTGAGGGGAGGAAAGGTGAAAAACTACTTAAAAAATTCTCTCCACCATAAACCTCATGTTTGTGTTCGTCTTTATCATCTGCACGAAACACATGGACACTGTTGTATGGTGTCCTTTCATACATGACAAGTGTGATCATATATGATGTTGTCTAAGGCAGACACCTAACATGAAAGTCAAAGTTGCTCAGTTGTGTCTGGCTCTTTGTGACCCCATGGACTATACAGTCCACGGAATTCTCCAGGCCAGAATACTGGAGTGAAGGGTTTCCCTTCTTCAGGGCATCTTCCCAACCCAGGGATTGAACCCAGGTCTCCCACATTGAAGGTGGATTCTTTCATACACTAGTAGGAAGAAAAACCTGGGTGTGTTGGGGAGTTGATGCCTTGAATTTGTAATAAGGTACTTAAAAAACTACCTACCACAAGGCAGTGCTATCATTCATGAAAGAAAGTATATTTGAGCTGCCAATGATGAAGACTGTCTCGGATTGGCATTGTTCCTGTACCAGAACCTGAGAACTGCCATTTAGACCCCTGGGAAGGACCCAGGGTCAGAATCAGTCTCAGGCTGTCAAGGGTGTTCAAGGGGGGATTCCTGAAGCAGGGGAATTATGTTAGGTCAGCCATCCGGTCCTTTCCAAAGAGCAGATGACCTCACTGTCTGGAAGAACCTGGGATTGCTTCTCAGTTGTCTTGCTCTGACAGCCCAGCCCTCATCCCTCATCTTTCTCCAAGGATACAGATACGTGAACTCGGGGCTGAAAGTGTCCTTAGAAATTCAGTTCGCTCTCTTTACTAAGGGGACTTGTTCACGTCGCCCAGCCAGCCAGTGACCAGGCAGGGACAGTTCCCTCAGGCTCTCCAGTGGCTAGATCTGCCGGTCCAGCCTGATGGCGTGGCCACACTGGCTGTCCTCTTCCTCTCGGCTCTGTCACCCTCTGGGTGCCTCCACGCCCAGTTACTTCCCCTCCTGCCGTCTCACTGTGGTCCTCAGAGGAGCTGCCACTCTGATTCTTCTGCTATTCACTCTTGCCCCCATTTCTGATGGGGAGGTGGGAATGTGCACAAACGCCTGTCTGGGTCTAGGAGTCTGCGTGCAGAATCCAGGAAGTGCTTTCAACCTTTGAACTGACACTTCCTATGTTCTGACAACAGCTGAGTGCCAGTTACACAGGATGAGCACACACGGCAGACAGCGGCTGGCTGGGATGGTAAGGGAGCAACAAGCTGCTTTCTTCCTTTAAAATGTCTAATATTGCCGAGTCATTGATTTTTAATGAATGGAACGTTGTGAGAAATACAGAGATGTGTATACAGGCTCCACTGTTTTGTCTTTGAATTTAGAAAAATGATGCTGGAGCGCAAGAGGCTGGAGAGCTGCTTGGCCTCCTCCTTGCGGGTGGAACTTAGAAAATAAAAGTGGAATTACTTGACATTGTTTTCGAAGCGTTAGTCATCACAGTGAGAAAAGGGAAGTCAGACACAGACATGGTGGCCAAGAGCAGTCACTGTGGGTGATGTAAGCATATGTGTCATCATATTAATAACTGAAGTTAATACCAACTAGGAGGTCAGTTGAGGCGGCCAGCTATAAAATAGCTATTCAGAAATCTATATTTTCCCTTTAAACCAATAATGATCATTTAGAGATTGTAATGGAAAAAAGATTTCATTCACAGTAACAACAAAATGCATTAAAAACCTAGGAAAATTGTAACAAAAATATGTAGGATCCAACATGAAAAAGATCGAAGACTCTGTTAAAGATGGACTCTATGGGAGAGGGCAAGGGTGGGATGATATGGGAGAACAGCATTGAAACATGTAAATTATCACATGTGAAATGAATCGCCAGCCCAGGTTTGATGCATGATACAGGGTGCTCAGGGCTGGTGCACCGGGATGTCCCAGAGGGATGGAATCGGGAGGGAGGTGGGAGGGGGAGTTCTGGAAGGGGAACACATGTATACCCATGGTGGATTCATGTCAATGTATGGCAAAACCAACACGATAATGTAAAGAAAAAATAAATAAAAGAGGGGAAAAAAAAGAATATAAAAGATGATATGGATATTCTTGGATAGAAAGACCTACTGTTGAAAATATGTCCATTTCTCAAAGCAAATTATTTGTGAGTTTAAAAAAACCCCACAATTAATCTAAAGTTTATCTGTAAGAATGCAGCTGGGAGGATGGCTAGAAAATAGATGTGTGTGTGTGTGTTTCTAGCTTCTATAAGATGCATTTAAAATTTTTTCAAGTACTAAGTTTCAGGCTTCCCAGGCGCACTAGTAGTAAAGAACCCGCCTGCCAGTGCAGGAGATGCAGGAGACCTGGGTTGGCAAGATTCCCTGGAGGAAGGCATGGAGAATCCCAGGGGCAGAGGAACCTAGGGGCTACAGTCCATAGAATCACAGAGTCAGACATGACTAGAGCGACTTGGCACACACGCACGCACATAGTAAGTTTCACTTTTTTTGAGATACAAGTCTTTATGTTTTAATAACTATGTGAGGTTCTGCAGCCACCACCAGACCAGGAAACAGTGCACCCCCGCCCGCCCTCCGCTAATCTTCAGGTTGCCCTTTTGTAGTCTGAACTCCCCCTCTGTCCCTAATCCAAGGCGACCATGGACCTCTGGTTGGACAACCCACTCTAATATTCTTGCCTGGGAAATCCCATGGACAGAGGAGCCTGGCAGACTTCAGTCCATGCGGTCGCAAAAGAGTTGGACACAACTTAGCGACTAAACAACAGCATTCTGTCAAGTGGAAATGTACCATGAACTTGGAGCTGAAAGTGTCCTCAGAAATTCAGTTTGCTCTCTTTACTAAGGGGAGTTGTTCATGTCATCCAGACTGCCAGTGTGTGGCTGTATACTATACCACTATGTGGAAACACATGACAATTTCATTATCTAATCATCCACTGAAGGATTTCTATCTTTTTGTTTTTGAGAAATTATGAGCAAAGCCAAAGCTATAAGTTTTGTGTACAGATTTTTGGAAAGACATGTTTTCAGTTCTGTACGGAGAGGGTGGACTTGTTTGAATTTATTCCTGAATTTAGGGAGAAAGCATTCAGGTTTTTTTTTTTTTTTTTACATTAGTATGTTAGCTGTAGGGATTTTGTAAATGTCCTCTATTAGGTGTGAAGTTTTCCTGTATTCTTAATTTGCTGAGAGAGGTTTTTTTTTTTAATGTCATGAATAGATATTAAATTTAGTCAAATGCATTTTCTGTATCTATCCAGATACTGATGTGGTTTTATTCTTTAATCTGCTAATTGCTTGATATTCTCATGTTGATCCAGCCTAGAATTCCAGACTAGATTCTACTTGGTGTTGATGTATTTTTTCTCATGAATGGCTGAGATTTGCTAATATTTCAATGAGGACTTTTGTGCCTATATTCATTAGGGATATCGGGCTATAGTTTACCTTTCTTATGTATTATTCCTCTGGTTTGGCTGCACAAAATTTCACAAGATTTTCCCATCTTTTGTTTTTCTGGAAAAGACTGTAGAATTTTTATGATTCCTTTATTGAATGTTTGGAAAAGGGCTTGGGATTTCTTTCTTGGAAGATTTTTTTTAAAAAATACGAACTCGATTTCTTTAAATACAGGACCAGTTAGAATATCTACTTCTTGAGTGAGTTTTGGTAGTCTGTATGCTTGAAGGAATTGGTCAGTTCCATCCAAGTTGTCAAACTGCTTATAGAGTTGTTTATAATATTACTTTGTTCTTTGTCTAATATCACTGAGATAATATGGTATTCTTTATTTTGGTCATGTTTGTCGTTCCTCTTTTTTCTTGGTCAGTCTGGCTAGAGGTTTCTCAATTTTCTTGATCTTTTCAAAGAACCAACTTTTGGTTTTATTGATTTTATCTTCTGTTTTTCTTTTTTAATTTAATTCACACTTGTTCTTTTTTTTTTTTTAAATTAGTTTTGCCATACAATGACATGATATCACCATGGGTTTACATATGCTCCCCCTCCAGAACACTTGTTCTTGTCTTTATTTTTTCTATCATTTTGCTTGGTTTGGGTTTAATTTGCTCTTCTTCTTCTTCCTCGTTTCTTAAGGTAAAGGCTTAGATTACTTATTTGAAAACTACCTGCTTTTCTAATATAAGCGTCTGATGTCTCTATTCTTTCCTCTAAGCACTGCTTTACTGGCCTCATGCAGATTTTGATATTTTGTATTTTCATTTTTATTCCATTCCAAACATTTTGTAATTTCCCTTGTGAGTTACTTTTTGACCCAGGGATTATTTAGGTGTGTGTTTAATTTCCACATATTTTTTCTATGGGGAGGGGTTCTAAGTATTTTTGTTGTTGTTGTTATTGTTAATTTGTAGTTTAATTCTACTGTGGTCAGAGAACCTACTTTGAATGACTTCAGTTATTCTAAATTTGTTAAGGTTTGTTGGTGGCTGAGGCCATGGTCCATCTTTAGAATTTGCTCTTGTTGGATGGGCTGTTCTGTAAGTGTTGGTTAGGTCAGGTTGTTTACTGTGTCGTTCCGCTCTTTTATATTCCTGTCTCCAAGTATAATTTATTTTTGTTGTGCAACACAGCTTTTGGGATCTTAGTTCCCTAACCAGGGATCAGCGAACCTGGGCTCTTGCAGGGAGAATGCCAAGTCCTAACCAGTGGACTGCCAGGGAAGTCCCTAAAGTATAATCTTAGAATCTGACTATTTCTCCTTTCATTTCAATTTATTTTTTCACTTATTTTGATTCTCTGCTGCTAAGTGCCTACACATTTAGATTGTTTCATCTTCTGGGTGAATTTTTTTTATCATCATATATTCTGAAGATAGATATATATACCTTAACATAGAATGATCTATACAATGTTTTTCTAAGAAAAAAAGAACAAATATAATGATTCTGTTTATGTAAATTTTATCTGTTTAGCATCATCACTCCATCATCTATCCATTATCTATCTATCCATCCACCCATCTATCAATCATTTGTCTATCCTACTAATCTATCCAACTAATACCTACCTCCAGCCCTTAGCATAGCTAGGGATTTGGAAAAATGTTATCCAAATGTTGATGGTGTTTATATTGAGTGATCTAAACTTGGGGGAATTTTAATTTTTTTCCTATGCTTTTCTACAGTGTGGACATTTCCTAGAAGTATCTTTATGAAAAATAAAACCGTTTTAATAGGGGACTGCCCTAAGTGAAATCCATAGTGAAGAACAGGGAAACAAAAGAACTAGAAAGTGAAAACAAAGCACTTTACAGACTCACATGGAAATTGATCTTTATATTCTCTTTCAATGCCTCAAAAATTTTTACTCATATTTTAAAATATATTTTTACATCCAAAATATGCATTTATATCCAGTGTTTTTCTCCTACTCAAGTTCAAGAAAATAGCAATTTCATTTTTTTCCCCCACCATGCTGCATTCCTTGGCTACCTACTGATTCAGATTTCAGAATTGGAAAGTTTTCATTCTCATGAGGTTACTATTTATCAGTTGAAGATTACGTTTGATCTGTTTTCCTGTTGCTGAAGTGTTAAAATTTAAAAAATTGTGGTAAAATCTAAATGTGTAGGCACTTAGTAACAGAGAATCAAAATAAGTGAAAAAATAAATTGAAATGAAAGGAGAAATAGTCAGATTCTAAAATTATACTTTAGGGGATTCCCTGGCAGTCAACTAGTTAGGACTTGGCATTCTCCCTGTGAGAGCCCAGGTTCGCCGATCCCTGGTTGGGGAACTAAGATCCCAAAAGCTGTGTGGCACAACAAAAATAAATAAATTATACTTGGAGACAGGAATAAAGCGTATCATTTTAGCTACTTTTATGCTTGCAGTTGAGTGGTATCAAGTGCATTTACATTGTTGTACAACCATCACCACCATCTACCTCCAGAACTTTCTCATCTTCCCGAGCTGAAACGCTCCCTGTTAAACACCAACTCCCCCTACTTCCTCCCTCAGCCCCTGCTTTCTGTCCCCATACACTTGCCTACTGATTATACCTCATGTAAGCAAAAGCACACAGTCTTTGTCCTTCTGTGTCTGGTCCCTATCATTCAGCACAGTGTCCTTCTGGCTCATCCATGATGTAGTGTGTATCAGCATTTCCTTCCTTTTTAAGACAATAATAGTTGTATGGAAAGACTGCATTTGTTTATTCCTTTGTCCATCAGTGAACATTTGGGTTGTTTCAGCCTTTTGGTTACTAGGAATCTTGCTGCTAGGAATAAATGTGTAAAAATCAGGTAGTAAGTGGACCATTGGGGGAAGGAGGAGGTCTAGGGGATTCCATCATCCCCCTTCTAATTCTAAGCCAAGGATAGACTCAGGTTAATGCATGTGAAATTAGCCCATATGAGATGCCAGCTGGTTAAAACCCTTGATAAAAATTAAAATGTACAAAGGCTCAAGGGCAGAGCCATCATTTTGTAAACAAAGAATTTCAGTTCATCTCCGATGTAAATGATAATCAGCTTGTGACGCTCTTGGGGCTTGAGTTGGGTGTTTGTCTTTCCCGACCCACAGTCACCCCCGCATGGTCGTGTGACTCAGAAGGAAGCAGTCTCCCGGGTCATGCTCAGCCTATCCCGGGATGTTCAGGAAGGACCCTAGTTCCTTGCTGGAGCCACAGTCCATGTGAGCAAGGTCAGCATCTTTGAAGCAAGATTTTTTGAGAAGTAACCAAGAGTATCACATGTTATTAGCAAAAACAAGTCTACAGCGAATTTCAAAACATGACCCTGGAGATCCCCCTACCAATAGCATCCCACCTCCCCGACCTCTGCCCCAAGGACAATCCCAGGAGGCCTCTTCTATCCGCATGCCTGGCGGATCTTTGAGTCCTTGATGATAGGCATGGCAATTACAATAACAGTTTTTCTAAGAAAGCAATTTGGAACTCAGCATCCTTGACACAATGATCACTGAATTGTAAGTGGATCAACGTTTGCTACAAAGGAGTGCAAATTGAATATGAATTGAAATGGGACACTAGCAGCATAAAATATTACTAAGATCAACAGGTAGACTGAAAACAGATAAACAGTGAATGATTATGAGGGACTGCACCACCTCCATAAGCCACCACTTCCTAAAGTAACCCTCAGTTTCTCCTGGTGTCAAGGGTGACCCTGGCCCCTGATCTCTTGAGGGGCTGGCCTTCAGGGAGGTGGAGGGATTGTGTCCTGCTGGGCACAGGCCACCACTGCCTGTTCCTTTCCCAGACTGTGTCTATAGTGGGACCAGCCCGACGGGCCGGTTCCTCTGCAGCCTTGTTTTGGGTAATTGAAAGGATATTGGGTGGAACTTACATCAAAATAGCCGACACATTTACCCATATATTAGTAATTGAAATGCTAGGGCTTATGAAAGGCATTTATAAAGATGGATCATAACTTCTCTTTTCTTTCTTTTGTACAATTGAAGTGTGGTTGACTTAGGCTTCCCTGGTGGGTCAGGTGGTAAAGAATAGGCCTGCAATGCAGAAGACCTGGTTTGATCCCTAGGTTGGGAAGATCCCCTGGAGAAGGAAATGGCTATCCACTCCAGTATTCTTGTCTGGAGAACTCCATGGACAGAGGAATCTAGGGGGCTACTGTCCATGGGGTCGAAAACAGTTGGACAAGACTAACTAACAAGCAACTAACACACACACAATGGTTGATTTACTGTGCTGTGTTAGCTTCTGCTGTACAGCAAAGTGATTCAGTTATACATATACATTCTTTTCCATTCTGGTTTATCACAAGATGTTGAATATAGTTCCCTGTGCTCTATAGTAGGAGCTTGTTGTTTATCCATCCTATATATCAATATAATAGTTTGTATTTGCTAATCCCAAACTACTAGTCCTTCTATCTCCTACCTCCCTCTCCTTTGAAAACCACAAGTCTGTTCTCTTATGTCTGTGAGTCTGTTTCTATTTTGTAGATAGGCTCATTTGTGCCATATTTTAGATTCCACATAAAAGTGATATCAGACAATATTTGTATTTCTGTCTTACTTCACTTAGTATGATAATCTCCAGCTGCATCCACCCTGCAAATGGCATTATTCCATTCTTTTTTTTAATTGCTGAGTAGTATTCCATTGTATATATGCACTACATCTTCATTATCTATTCATCTGGCAATGGACATTTAATAACCTTTCTTACCTTTTGTTTTTCAATTAAAAAAATTTTTTTGGCTGTGCTGCTCAGCTTCTGGGATCCTAGTTCCCTGACTAAGGACCAAACTTTTGCCCTTGGCAGTGAAAGTGTGGAGTCCTAATCACTAGATCACTAGGGAATTCCCTAACCCTTCTTTTCTTATAACACGTCCTTGGATATCACAGAAAAGGAGACCAAGAACCCCCAAATTTCCTTAATGACTGATTCATTTCTCATTTCTAAGATCTATTTCCTTGGGCTTATCAGAGTGAGTTCTTAGAGTAAAATCTGAAGGGTAGTGAAAGATTCCCCCCACCCCACCCCAAAATACTTCCCTAAGTTGATTTGCTTGTGGCTTTGTCCCCATCTGCAGCCATTTGTTTGATTTAAGGCACGAGCAGCCTCTGTTGAGAATGCAGGCCTTTGCAGTCATTTGAGAGGGTCATCTGCCAACCTGAGAAAGAGTGGGATTTGGGCTCTGGCTCCCATCTCTGGTCCACTCCCTCACCCTCTGATGTTGATCGATTTACTCAGCAAAGTCTCAATTTTCTCCTCTGGACCACTGGGTAGCACCCACTCCACAGGGAAGCTGGGAAGATTACAGGAGATAATACCTAGATCAGCTCTGTCCAGTGGAAATACGAGGTGACTGATAGGCCTAATTTAGTATTTCCTAGAAGTCACATTTAAAAACTAAAAAGAAATAGGTGAAATCAATGTTAATATAACATCAAGGCTGTATATCGTCACCCTGCTTATTTAACTTATATGCAGAGTACATGATGCAAAACGCTGGGTTGGATAAATCACAAGCTAGAATCAAGATTGCTGGGAGAAATATCAACAATCTTGGATATGCAGATGATACTACTCTAATGGCAGAAAGTGAAGAGGAACTAAAGTGCCTCTTAATGAAGGTGAAAGAGGAGAATGAAAAAGCTGGCTTAAATCTCAACATTCAAAAAACTGTGGCATACAGTTCCATCACTTTGTGGCATATGCTGAGGGAAAAATGGAAACAATGGCAGATTTTATTTTCTTGGGCTCCAAAATCACTGTGGATAGTGAAATTAAAAGATGCTTGCTCTTTTGAAGAAAAGCTCTGACAAACCTATACAGTGTTTTAAAAAGCAGACACTTCACTTTGCCAGCAAAGGTTCATCTAGTCAAAGCTATGATTTTTCCAGTAGTCATGTACAGGTGTTAGAGCTGGACCAAAAAAAGGCTGAGCACCGAAGAATTGATGCTTTTAAACTGTGATGCTGGAGAAGACTCTGGAGAGCCCTTGGACAGCAAGGAGATAAAACCAGTCAATCTTAAAGGAAATCAACCCTGAATATTCCTTAGAAGGACTGATGCTGAAACTGAAGCTCCAATGCTTTGGCCACCTGATGTGAAGAACTGACTCATTTGAAAAGATCCTGATTCTGGGAAAGATTTAAGGCCAGAGGAGAAGGGGAACAACAGAGGAAGAAATGGCTAGATGGCATCACTGCTTCATTGGACCTAAGTTTGAGCAAACTCCAGAAAATAGTGAAGGACAGGGAAGCCTGGTGTGCTGCAGTCCATGAGGTTGCAAACAGTTGGACATGACTTGTCAACTAAACAACAGCAACATTAATAATCTAGATTCATTTATCCCAGTAGAGTCATAGTATTATCAATTCAACATGTAATCAGTATAAAAGGTGTTAAAAAGATAGTTTACATTCTTTTTTTTCATACTGGGTCTCCAAAATTTGGTGTATTGTATACCACCCATGTTTCAAATATGTGGTGTCCATATGTGGCTGGTGTCTGCCCTCTTGGATGGAGAAGGAGTAGATGGGACCATCAGTAACAGGTGCCGTGTGGACTCCTTGCTGCATCCCCCCTATGAGAATTGAGCTGTTCTAGCTGGTCAAGCAGCTGGCATACTCCTGATGGAATGTTACTTGTGTCTGTTTCCTACTGCTGGATAACAAGTTGCCGCAAACTTAGTCACTTTCAACAATGCCCCTTTGTCATTTTGATTCTGTAGGTCAGAAGTTCATGGGGACCCAACTGTGTTCTCTGCTCAAGGTTTCACAGGCTGCAGCCACGGTGTCAACTGGGCTGCATTCTCATCTGGAGGCTCGGCTGGGGAAAGCTCACCCAGCTTGTTGGCAGACTTTGGGTCCTTTTGGCTGTAAGACTGAGAGTCTCTGTTTCCTTGCTGGAGGTCATCTGGAACCAGTCTCTCCTCCCAGATGCCATGCACATCCCTTCTCATGCTTTCCACGTGACCCCTTTATGCTTTGACCCTTTGACTTCCCCTTTTGCCACCAGCTGGAGAAAATTGTCTGCCTTTTAAGGGTGCATGTAATTTGATTAGGCTCACCCAGATCATCTCCCTTTCGATTCACTCAAGGTCAACAGATGAGTAACCTTAATTACACCTGCCGAACTCCTTCTGCCCCATAAAATAACCAAGTCACGGTGTGGTGTCTCATCCCTTCATAATCCAGGGATCAGGATGGGAAACCTTGTGGGCTAGTTTTGGGTTCTGTTCACCCTGTTACTACAAGTGAGGCTCAGTGTGTGGCAGGCCCTCCCACTACCTGTCTGGATGTCACAGTAAGGTTTACGGGATGTTCTGAGGCTGCGGCTCCCCGGAGGAGGGGAAGGGGAAGTGCTGCAGGGGCTGAGGCATCTGTAGTTTGATGTCGTGCTGATTCTGGTGATTGTTTCTGGGAGTTCTCTCTTTTTCTCCGAGCTAACCATCTTCCCAAGTGTTTGACCACAGCCAACTGGTGATCAGTCTTCCTGCTGAGTACACAGACCAGGGGACACTGTGATTTGATGCTGACACTGTTGCTCCTCTGGGGTTTCTGAATGCAGTGGTGACTTTAGGGCAGGAGTATCTTGAATATTTTGAAAGCAGAAGAGTATTTGTTGAGAGGCTGGTCATCACAATCCCTTTTCCCACCTGGTTATGAATACTGGATCCCATTTCGGGGCGAGGAACCCTGATCCACAGCAGGCCATGCACACTTGCTCTGGGCACAGCCAGGGCTTGAGCAGACCCTGTGTTGGAGGCCACCTGGGCCCCTGGACGAGTCAACTGTGCCCCCATTCCCAGAGGTAAATGTGTGCAGTGCTCTAGTGGCTTTCACCAGGAAGTTTAATAGACGATGTTTGACAGAAATGGTTTGTATCATCCCTGTTCAAAGCCATTGTTCGTGATTTCACATTGGCACTGAAGCTTGGCGTTGCATTTTAGTCTGACAGTCTTGGGGAGGAAGCCTCGGGACCCCGCCGTGTTTATGGCGGAATTCATACTCAGCCGCCAGTGACAGGTGACCCCTCCCCTGGCCAAGTGGCTATTCTTAAGTCTTTCTGCTACATGGACGGCCCCAGTTATCAGGGTTCCTGGGGTGTCTTCAGTTATCAGAGAGAGACGTGTACTTCTGTAAACTGTTTTTGTTTTTTTTCCCCAAACCTGTGCATTTCATTATATTCACATTTCAGAAATATTCTTGACAAGGGGCCCATTAAGCCTCACGAGACTGCTACAGAACCTCTATGAGTTTCCTGTGGATGCTATAACGAATTGCTAAAAGGTGGCGGGCCGGGGGGTGGGTGGGTGGGGGTGGGGGTGGGGGTGGGGGGGCGGTACAGGTTTAAGACAACAGAGGTGTGTTTTTTCACAGCTCTGGAGGCAGAAGTCTGAAGTCAAGTGTTGGCTGGCTGTGAAGGGGAATGTACTCTGTACTTTCTGTGCTTGCTTTCCAGTGGCCACTGGCCACCTTGGTGGTCTTTGTCTTGCAGCTGCCTCACTCCCATCTCTATCTCCCTCTTTTTATAAGGACACCCTAAATCCAGGATGACCTCACCTCGAGATCCTTAACTTCATTTTATTTGCAAAGGCCCCTTTTCCAATAAGATCACATTCCCAGGCCCTGGGGCTTAGCATGTGGCTGTCTGTCTGGAGCAATCACCATTGAACTCACCAGGGAGCCCCCAGCACGAAGAAAAGCTAAGAAGCCTCCCTACCTAAAGGAGTCCCAGTTTTTCCTGACAAAATCTCAGTTTGATGGATTTTGCTGCTGAAACTTGTCTGCATTCTTGTCTTGCAATTTGAAAATAACAATTCATTTCCTTTACCACCTTCCTCCACCCCAACCACTTTGTTAAAGAGCTTTTGAACAGGGTTAAGTTATGGTGAGGACTGACCTTTTTTTTTCTATAATTCCCCCAAATTATCTAATTGGGAAAGCACTGAGTGGACATGAGTCAAAACCCCCATCCTTCCTATGGCATGAAACTTCCTAAATGCTTTTTGGGAGGAGGAAACTCCCCCGTGGCTTAGGACAGCGGTCGGTTTCTTGTAGTTCAGTCTCAAGTTCAACACCCACATTCCCTGCCACTTCTCCTGAGATACTGGCAGCCTCCATCCACTAAATCCGAGGTGACTGGGAGCCTTGTAGTTTCCAGACCACTCTCACCTGCCTGCCTTCAGAAGCCACCTGATTTCTGTCAGGTCCCACCTTAAGCGTCACCCCTGGAGGCTGCCTGACTACCCCACTGTCCCAAGCCCTCTTGTGTTTTCTCTTCTCTTTTTCCTCCTTCGCTCTTTCCTGATGATATCTACACAGCAGGCAGACGGGCAACCTCAATGTCTAGGGATGACATAATTTTTAAATTTCCTCCAGTCAAAACCAGAAGAGAGAAGTGGGAAATCTTGGGTGAAAACCATGTCGCTCGACAGCTTAGGTAGAATAAAACTTTGGCGATTCTAGTTTGAATGTTCACTTATGTCTACGGCCATACCACCCTGAACGCGCCCGATCTCGTCTGAATGTTCACTTATAATTTTTCTGAAATAGCACAGTAGCTAAAAATCGACCGTTATACTCAGCTTGAAACACTTCCATTCCCAGACCCACAACTGCTGTTTTATGCTGGTTTCTCTTTATTTCTTTTTATTGAGTTAGAATCCACACGCCATAAAAACTGCACACCATTTCAAAGTGTGCAGTTCAGTGTATTTTAGTACATTCACAAGGTGGACCCGAGCGGTGTTGGGACGCTTGGCTACTGCATAGGCAGATAGTTGTAAACTTTTTCTGAATATGGGATTTGCGTAGTGTTTATTAAGGGATACAGAATTAAAATCACATTTAAAAAATTGAGGATATGAAAAATTAATGTTTTCTGCACAGAGTGTGTTGTGTTTGGGACAAAACAAGGGTGGGAGGAGGGCATCCAGGAAGGAGAACTGCCATCCTGGAAACCCCCATGGTCATGGTCAGGGAGACCCACCGCCCACAGAAAGCTCTTCTCAGTGATACAAGGGACCCTTTCATCCTATCAACAACCTGACGTGGAAACACCTCAGAGCCTCTCTGTGATCCATCGTGGAGTCTTCCTAAGGGACTCCTCGCCCATGTCCAGGAGTCCACCCAGCACGGCCCCCAACCCCTCCCCAGTGTACCCCTTACTCTCCAAGCTGTAACCTGGACACCACCCATGGGGAAACAGCTGTCCCCTGGCACACTCAGTGTGTTTGTGATGACACTGCTGTTACACGCAGGAGGCACCATTGGTTCCAAGAATGAACTGGGCTTTGTACCCCTGTCTCCACAACCCCGCCCCAGGGGTCCCTGGCACGAATCTCTCTCCTGCTTTGGTCTTCTCTTCTTCCGCCTGTGAAAAGCCTTTTTCACCAAAAACTGCTTCCCGCAGGAAGCTTTTCTTGAATGTTCCGACTGGGGGTGAATTCTGTGCAGGGAGCAAGTCCCCTTCCTTCACATTGGAGAATCTGGGTTTCCTCCTTCTCTGCTCCTGATTGGTTGACTCTTGGGGCCTTGCTGACTCTTAGTTTCTGCATGTGTTCACTGGATGCTGCTGGGCAGCTGTCTGCCTTCCTTGATGGTCAGGAAGCTGGGCAAGCAGCCTGGGGAGGAACTTTGTTGATGTTGTTTCCAAAATTTGGCCTTTGTTCACCTGTGCTGGATGAAATCTCGGAGACAGAGTTGGGCGAAGTAGAAATTTGCCAGGCAAAGCCGGCCACAGCAGGCAAATGCCCTCAGGACTGTGTGTCCCACCCGGAGTCAAGGAACAGGGCGTGGTCAGCTCGTGGACACTCTTCTGATTGGCTGGTGGTGAGGTAATGGGGCGTCAGTATCACAACCTTCTGCTTCCCTCTGCTTGTGGGCAGCTTGCAGTTGACTTCTCCCACCTGGTGGGGGTTTCAGTGCCTGCTCGACAGCTCAAAGGACATGGCTCGGAATATTATCTGTAGTTCTTGAGAAAGAACCCAGATCCTTTGTTTAATGGCTAAAGGATTTTTATCTTGCTCGACTGTTTTCCTTTCTTCCCGTATTTTCTCACTTCTCTGGTTAAATGTATGCCTTGACCGAAGATTTTCTACAGACAAAAGCGCAGCAGAGGATGCAGCGGGGGTCTGTCCTGGGAAGGCCTCGTTGGGTCCTGCTCGGTGATGGTGGCCTCCGCCTCACTGCAGCATTCTCTCTTTGTCTCTCGGGCCCCACGCAGAGCCCTCCGACTACACGAACACTTTGCTTTGGACTACTATGATCTGTGCACCTGGCCTGTGCTCCCCAGGCAGAGGTCCCAGGCTTCCTGAGAGAGGGGTCATGGTTCCTCTTGCCCGTCCTTCCCAGTTACTCAGCATATGCTGCGTGTGTACATTTTCTAAACAGAAGTCCTAGGCCCAGAACCCTCTCCTCATCCTCCGTGTTTCACTGTGAGCACACGGATTCTCGCCCACCTCTCTCTTTTTCTATCTGGTGCTCATCTCTGGATGTGTACTGCTTCTGAATTCTGCTTTTAGCTGAAGCCCTTCTGGCCACTGGTGGTTGCTCCCAGACCCGCTCCTACCTGAGGTCTACCTGCCGGGGCGCCCAGCATCCATTGTTTTGACTTCTGAGTTCCCGACTTCCACTCTCCCTGACCCCTCACCCCACCCCATCAGGACCCTGGTCTTTGGCAGCCAGACTTCTGGTCTCTCTGGACACCACCCCCCACAGGGAGCTGCTTGGTGGTCTTCACATTAACACGTATGTGTTCATGGGAACATTACAGGGTAGCAGTGGATCAGTTCAGTTCAGTTGCTCAGTCAGGTCTGACTCCTTGCGACCCCATGGACTTCAGCACGCCAGGCTTCCCTGTCCATCACCATCTCCTGGAACTTACTAAAACTCATGTCCATTGATTAGGTGATGCCATCCAACCATCTCATCCTCTCCTGCCCTCTTCTCCTTCTGCCTTCAATCTTTCCCAGCATCAGGGTCTTTTCAAATGAGTCAGTTCTTCATATCAAGTGGCCAGAGTATTGGAGTTTGAACTTCAGCATCAGTCATTCCAATGAATATTCAGGACGGATATCCTTTAGGATGCCAATGCTTTTTCTCAAAAACATTGAAGATTCAAAAGACATAGAGAAGAATAACTTAGTAATCACCCACCTCCAATTTGACTCATTGTCACATGACACGATACCCATACCAGCCTGTTTTTATTGCACAAACCATAATAGATCCAGCCTGGTCTGGCTGGACACTCAGGAGCTCATCTTACTTCTTCCCTCTCAGAGGGAGCAACTCACATGAGTGTAGAGATTAATTTTATTTTCTTGTATGTACGATTTCATACACAACACGCAGTTCTGTTGTGCATACTTTCAAACTTTATATAAATGACATGATAGTGTGTATGCTTAGTCTGCAACTTGTGTTTTTGATTCAAGATTATATTTGTGAGGTTTGCCACAGGACCTGTGGGGTCGTACTATCCCATATTCTCATGCCACAGCTTACCTTAACTGCTGGACTGACATCTGTGTCCCCAGGTTTCAGGGTAGCAGGCTTCGCCCCAGATCCTTTTGCTCTGTCTTCTGGAACTTCCATGTGAGGCTGTCTCCAGGGTCTCAGTCTGCAAGTGGGACTGTTAACTTGGATAGTGTGAGCATCTTCACCCTTTTTTGACATCCCCAGAGTTTTTTGATGAGGGGACATCAACGTCCCTCCAGCAGTGTGTTTGAAGCTCCCTGTTTCTCTACTCTTTTGTCGATGCTTGGCACTGCTAGTCTTTGAGATTTTTGCTGGTATGATGAGCATGAAATTCTGCCTCATTGTTTCATTTGCCTTTTCCTCATTAGTGTTGCAGGTGACCATCTTTCAAGTGTTTATTGAATTTTTCTCTTCTGTGAATTATCCATTTAGGTAAGAAATATTTAAGAATAGCTTTGTGTGCATGCATGCTCAGTTGTGTCAATTGCGTCCAACTCTTTGTGACCCCATGGACTGTAGCCTGCATGGCTTGCTCCTCTGTCCATGAGATTATCCCGGCAAGAATATTGGACTAGATTGCCATTTCCTCCTCCAGGGGATCTTCCCCACCCAGGAATCTAACCCACATCTCCTGCAACTCCTGCACTGACTAGTGGATTCTTCACTGCTGAACCACCTGGGAACCCAAAGAACAGCTTTTTTGAGATATAATTCACATACCATACAATTCACCCATTTAAAGTGTGCAAAACAGTGGCTTTTAGTGTATTCACAGGATTTTGTAGACATCACCTCAATCAGTTTGCAGCATGAGTAAAGGAGACCCTTACCCCCACGCCTCCAAACTCCCCTGCCAACCACCAGTCTACTTCCTGTCTCTACTGATTTGCTCATTCTGGAGATTTCATAGAGATGGAATCATATAGCATGTGGTCCTCTGTAGATGGTTCTTTCACTTAACATGATGCTTTCAAGATTCAATAATAGTCCATTGTAAGGATGTGTCACATTTTGTTTAGTAATCAGGTAATGGGTATTTGGTTTGTTTATACTTTTTTGGTTATCACGGGTGATGCTGCTGTGAACTTTTGTGTACAAGGTCTTGTATGAACTTATGTTTTCATTTCTAGGAGTAGAATTGCTGGGTCACACCTAGGAGTGGGATATGCACCTAGGAGAGGAAATGCTGAGTCACATGATAATTCTATATTTTACTTATAGCTTTTGAATATTTTTTTAATTTGTTTGCTTGCTTCCCTCCCAGCCCCGACCCTGTTTCGTTGGAATTCTTACACTTTCTGGCTAAAAGTCTCTGTATTCTTTGTTGCACATATCTTCCAGGCTGTGGTCTTGTTCACTTTTTCTTTTTTGGTGGTGTAGAAAATCCAAATATATTATTTCCTGTATGGATTATGCTTCTTTGTGTCTGGTCTGAAAAATCCTCCCTACTCTGAGGCTATGAAGTTATTTTGTGTATCTTCTTCTAAGGGTTTTTATAGGTTGCCTTTTATAATTAGACCTTTAACCTGCCTGAATTTTCTTGGATATTTGTTGTGCAATGTGAAAACCAATTTTTTTTTTAATTTCCCTATGGATAGTCAGCGTCTTTCCACCATTTATTAATAAGCCCACCTATCTTTGGGCTTCCCTGCTGGCTCAGAGAGTAAAAAATCTACCTGCAATGTGGGAGACCCGGGTTCTATCCCTGGGTTGGGAAAATCTCCTGGAGAAGGGAATGGCAACCCATTCCAGTATTCTTGCCTGGAGAATCACATGGACAGAGGAGCCTGGTGGGCTACAGTCCATGGGGTTGCAAAGAGTTGGACATGACTGAGCAACTGACACTTTCATTTTTTTTTTCCATCCTTCTCCATTGATTTCTAAGGCTCCCTTTATCACACATTGAGTTATGTATACAGGGAGACAGTTACTGGGTTGATCCTGTGGATTCAATAGTTTCAGGCTCTAACCTGTGTCACTCTCATATTCTCTTAGTTCCAACACATTTATGATAAGACTGGACATCTAGGAGGGTAAGTCCTCCATATTGTCCTTCCAGCTTGTCTTGGCTTTTGTCTATGGTATGTATTTTCCAATCCATGAACATGGTATAGTCTCTATTCAGTCATGTTTTCTTTTGTAACATCCAGTAACAGGGTGATTTCTCATTCTAACTGTGACCTCCACATAGTGCCTTGTATGAGGGCCCTGATCCCATTCATAAGGGCACAACCCTAATGCCTGATCACTTCCCAAAGACCCCATCTCCCAAAACCATTGCACTGGGCTTTAGATTTCAACATATGGATTTTGGGAGGACACAAACATTCACACCATAGCATCGTTCAAGGAAGTTTAAGTGTAGAAACAGTAATCTAATACAAGCAACAAAATAGGAGATAACAGCATGAGAATAGTCTTTAGGGAAAAGAAATCTGGCTTGTGTAGCTTGAAAGAGTAACTCTGCCTGTTCACTGTGGGGGTGTTTCAGGGGTCAGAAGCAGCATCTAGAATCCTGCATCTTGGGATGAAACAGACAAATCTGAAAGAGAGTCTCTGGCTATTATTCTACAAAAGGAGGGTCCCAAACTCTTGGGGTCTCTGAGGGCAACCCCAGAGAACTGGAGCTGACTGAGGAAAGAGAACTGAACACCTCCAGGGCTTGGTGTGAACATACATGACCCTCATACGAATATGACTTTTATTCTCATCCTGGGAGCAGGACACAAAGGAAGTGTTGTGTGCACACAGCTCTAGCTGGACTCGAAGGTGATGATGCATTTATTGGCATGAGTGGGTGACAGAGGTAAAGATGAAGAGGTCAGAACAAGAAGGATGTCCGGGAGGAAATGACTAACTTGTAAAGAAATTTTGACTGTTGGTGTCCTCTCCCCAGTGCCTCTCTCACCAAGACTTCCCAGTTGGTTTGTGTTCTGGTTTGGCATAACTCTGCCTGGAGAAATGAGGCATTTAGGTCTAAAAGAAACCAGAGCACCTGTCTAGCTCAGCCCTTTGCTTTTCCAGAGGAGGAGACAGATGTGAATTGCACCCCTCTGCTGCAGCTGCACTTCCATCCCCTGAGCAGAGCAGCTTGGAAGCCTGGAAGGAACCTCAGGCTTGAAGTTGAGAGGCTTCAGCTTCACTGAGCATCAGTTTTCCCCTCTGTCAAATGGGGACAGTCATACCCGTCCTGCCTCCAGGTTGTCATGAGAAACAGATGAGACAATTTGAGATCAGGTGTTTTGTAGAAGAGAAAGCAACTGCAGGCTGAAGTTGCTATGGCCAGTCTCACCCAGGTCTGCACAGCTAACTGGTCCTTCCCCTTTGCTTTCTCTACTGAGTTCTGCAACACAATTCTAGGAACCAAAGGGTCTCGCTTCCTGCCTTGGCCTGGTGCCACCTTTGATCTCTTCTCTGTATCCTGCCTGTATAGCGGGTTATGGGAACATCACAGCTGACCATGTGATGACAGTGAAAGAAATCACAGCCTGGAATGAGTTTAACTGCCTCTGTTCATGAGTTATTTACCAAAGACCCAGTAGGTGACAGAGAAGTGGAACTGGAATCACAGACTCTTAAAATTGGAAGGGACTGGACATTGTGGGCTAAGCAGTGCACTCTCCCAAGCAACCCAAGAACACGTTCTGCAGAAATCACTGGCAGGTGACCAAGCACTTGGCCTTTCATGCTTCCAGGGAGGGTGGGTCCCCACCTCTCCAGGCACTTTGTGCCATTTTTAGAAAGATAACTAAAGCACAGCTCAGTATCAAGTGGATTGAGGGAACACGGGAGGAATTCTGCCCACTGACATACAATTGCCATGTGCCACATAAGCCTGAAATGCCACATGTGGCACATAAGTCTGAAGTTAAGATTGTTTACAAGTAAAGACCATTACAGAGTCTTCAGTCTCATCCCTTAGAAACAGCATACGATAGAGTTCTAGCATACTATTTTAAAAGTTTCTTAGAATTCCCGGAATTTGTGATTCTTGTTTCAAGGTAAATTGTTGTTTTTATGCTGTTTTTTTCTCTATGACTAAACCAGACATTTATTGGAGATCTGTTTGTTATGTGTGTGGGAGGGTAACATGAAGATGGATATGGATAAGCTCACCTGGATTATTTGGCTTCTCAGGTGGGGCCAGTGATAACCACCTGCCAATGCAGGAGATATAAGAGTCGTGGATTCCATCCCTGGGTTGGGAAGGTCCCCTGGAGGAGGGCATGGCAACCCATGTCAGTATTCTTGTCTGGAGACTCCCATGGACTGAGGAGCCTGGTGGGCTACAGTCCATGGGGTTGCAAAGTTGGACATGACTGAGCGACTAACTTATACACTTACCCCAAATGTACTAAGTGCCCCATGTTACATATGCAGATTAAAACAGAAAAATACTCATAAATGCTGCAAATCGGGCTTTTCTGGTGGCTCAACAGTGAAGAATCCACCTGTTAATGCAGGAAATGTGGGTTCGATCCCTGGGTTGGGAAGATTCCATCAAGGAGGAAATGGCTACCCACTCCGGTATTCTTGCCTGGAGAATTCCATGGACAGAGGAGCCTGGTGGGCTACAGACTGTAAAAATAGCACAACAATGATTTAGTAATAATGAACTGGGCTTTAATCATGGGCTATATACAATCTGTAGCCCACCAGGCTCCTGTCCATGGGATTGCAAAGGGTCAGACACGACTTAGTGGCTAAAAAGCAACAACGATGTGCTGCAAGTCAGAATTTATATTTTTGGTAAATCTGAGAATTCCCTACAATCCAGTGGCTAGGATTCCTTACTTTTACTGCCAAAGGCCTGAGTTGAATTACTGGTTGAGGAACTAAGATTCCACAAGGTGCAGAGTATGGCCAAAAAAAAAAGTATATTTTTGGTAAACCAGTATCTCTTGGCAATATTAAAAATATTAAAATATTTGATTAATAATTTGATTAATAGATCCTGGTGGGCTACAGTCCATGGGGTTTCAGAGTCAGACACAACTGAGTGACTAAACAACAATAGATATTTTTGAACTATGCTTTGCTGTTCAGTCGCTCAGTCACGTCCATCTCTTTGTGAGCCCATGGACTGCAGCACACCAGGCTTCCATGTCTTTCACCATCTCCTGGAGCTTGCTCAAACTCCTTATGCTTACTATTTTTTTACTTTGAAGAGCTGTTTGCTTCCAAGACAGTTTCAATCTCTTTTACTAGTAATTAATGTGAATAAAATTTACATTTGAGAGGCAAAAAATGTTATCAAAGGCATAACATAATTCTTTTTTTTACATTGCCGTTGTATATGCTTTGACCCCCCTTCAACCTTGGAGTTTGATTATGAATTAGATACATAACACATAGCAGGAATTTAATAAACATCCAGTAAATGAATGCACAGTGCCTTTTAAAGTAATGAATTTCAGGATATAAACAAACACAGACTTATCTCAGATTATGCTTTCAGACTAAAAAAGTAAATCAGGGCAATATTAGCAGCTATAAAGTAAATGTGAAAGTCACTCAGTCATGTCCGACTCTTTGCGACCCCATGGACTATACAGTCCATGGAATTCTCCAAGCCAGAATACTGGACTGGGTAGCCTTTCCCTTCTCCAGGGGATCTTCCCAACCCAGAGATCAAAACCAGGTCTCCCACATTGCAGGCAGATTCTTTACCAGCTGAGCCACCAGGGAAGCCCAAGAATACTGGAGTGAGTAGCCTATTCCTTCGCCAGTGGATCTTCCCGACCCAGGAATTGAACCGGGGTCTTCTACATTGCAGGCAAATTCTTTACCAACTGAGCTATCAGGGAAGTCCTAGCAACTAAAAATTACCATAAATCCACCTTGAACAAATAAAGTGACTGATTCAATTAAAAGAGAAACTACACCTAAGCAAGTGGGAGTAAAGGTCTCATCTTCAGAGCAGGCAGGTTTTACCCAGTTTCTGAGTATTTCACTTTCCAAGGCACTTCAGTCAGCTCCGATTCTCCACCATGAAGAAATCCCACTTTTACTGAAGAATAGCCTATTATATGAAAAATCGGACCATTTGTGCACATATACATATATGCATGGGCGCGTGCGTGCGCGTGCGCACGCACGCACACACACACACACACACACACACACACACACACACACACACACACACACCCTGTGTGTTTAATTGCCCAATACACAGTAGCCATTTTTCTACGTTGGATAAAATAATGAGTGAATCTTTTCCTTATCTGCCGGGATAATCTGCTAGCTTTCAAGTACTCCTTGGTTTTCCAGGATGAATCATGCACCTGGGGCCCAGGGCTGCCCATGTGTGGAATAGGGGTTTGGCTCCTGACCTAGCAAGGGTGTATCAGGAATCTTTGCTTGAGTCAATGCCTTCATTATTTGCCCTAAAGTTGTCAGTTGCCAGTGTGTTTGTGTTTTGTACAAACCATAGTTGCACAGCGGGATGAATTTTCTGTGTGCACCCTCCACCCAGAGCAACATGTAGAATGTTCCAGCACTGGAAAGGTTCCCTGGTGGGTCATCCCAGTAAGTTGCCATTCAACGCTCCTCTCCCACCCAGAAGTGACCTGTCTGACCTCTGTCATCTTACTTTTGCCTGTTTTTGAACTTTGTATAAAGTATTTTTTGCCCTGGCTTCTTGCACCCAGCATAATGTCTGTGAGTTTCATCTTTGCTGCTGAGTGTCGTGATCAATGCTTTGTTCTAATTGTTATGTAGCCTTTCTTTCTAGACTGTACCATGGTTGGCTTACCTGGTCTCCAGCTGATTGCTATTTGGACTTACTAGGAATAAAGCTAAAATTAAGTTCCCTGTATGTGTCTTTAGTGTACCTCACATCCTCCTTCCTCTTGGGCTTGGGATAGACATTTTCTAGTGATTGTACTAGTTTTCATTCCCACCAGCAGTGTGTG
Source organism: Antilocapra americana (assembly GCA_007570785.1). Taxonomy (NCBI): domain Eukaryota; kingdom Metazoa; phylum Chordata; class Mammalia; order Artiodactyla; family Antilocapridae; genus Antilocapra; species Antilocapra americana. The sequence continues at coordinate 11,459,075 of ML663568.1, read as the reverse complement.
TGCATGCTAAGTCACTGCAGTCGTATCCAACTCTTTGTGACCCCATGGACTGTAGCCCGCTAGGTTCCTCTGTCCATGGGATTCTCCAGGCAAGAATACTGGAGTGGGTTGCCATGCCCTTCTCCAAGGGATCTTCCTGATGCAGGGATCAAACCATTGTCTCTTAGGGCTCCTGCACTGGCAGGTGTATTCTTTACCACTTGCCACCACCTGTGTAGGAAAGTTCTAATCTTTTTAATTTTAGCCATTCTGGTGGTTACGTAGTGATAACTTGTTACTTTTAATTTGCATTTTCCTGACTAATCTTTTTTATCATATTTTCATGTGCTTCTTGGCTATTTGGTTCGTGTAGTGGCTATTCAATCTTTCTATTTTCTTCTTTAATTCAGGTATCACAATATTTATTGATAGACACAAGTATATAAAATTAGAGCAAGGGCATAACTTCGTTCAGCAGACTTGATTTCAAAACTCTTATAGGAGGGACCAATTCAAATTTACCATTTGTTTTATACCCACAAAAACCACTTCAAGGACATTTAGGATCTCTCAAAATGGATCAACTATGTGCAGTTCAATCACGTGTCTTTTAAAAAGCGTAAGCGCCTGCCCAGGCTCAAAACTGAAAACTTGGCCCATAAAAAATCCACTGGAGAGAGAAGTGTACAGGCGATATACTATTCTGGCGCAACCACCAATTACAGCTGCGAATTCTTCCATAACGACCAAGTGGATAATTAAACACTGCAGCTATTCAAACATGACTGAGCAAAGTGCAATCCTGTAACAGCCACGCTCCCTATTGCGTTTTCTAAGTTAAAGCATATGCAAAGATCCATGCAGTAAACAGCCTCCGCCTGAGATTTCAGGATGGAAGCTTTCTTCTTATTGATTCATAGCATTTCTTTGTATGTCTGGGTATAAGCTTTTTCTTGGAAATATTAGTGTCTTCTCTTGGCCTCGGCTTGCCTCTGCTACCTGCATGCTGTCTTTCGATGAACACAAGCTCTTAATTATAATGAAGTCCAATCTATCTAGCTTTTCTTTTCTGGTCAGTACATTCTCTGTCCTGTTTAGAAATCTTTGCCCAACTCTGTTTTCTTGACCGTGAGCTTATTTCTCTGCAAACATCCTGTTTCATCCGCTCTGAATTCCCGACCTACTGGCTGCCCTGACGCCATCACACAGATATTTACCAAAGCCTCTCTTATCTGTTGCCTGATAGACCTCTCACATTTCCTGTGTCTTGGACCTGTCCGTCCGGTGTTCTTTGGTCTGCCCATTCACAGTTCCAGCACTAATGCCATCTCTCGTAGTGAACGACCATTTGTCTTGCTTGGTGCCACCTCATTGTGTCACTGTGTTCTTAAGCAGAAAATTCAATTTAGAGTCAACATGATACACCAAAGGGGAACAATTCCATTAAAGTTGTCTTTTACTGTTAGTGTCTTGTGGAAATATGCAATCAGGAAGAATTCCCCAAATTTGTGTTTCCTGTGCTGAGCTGTACTTGGAAGACACTGGAGACAAACTGGAGAAGAGGGGAAAACCTGAGACCTGTTGAGATCCACATGGCTGACACAGCCAGGAGCCAGCAGGCGCTGCAGAGCTGGCGAGGGAAGGGGCTGGTGGAGGAGGGGAGAACAGCTGTGGCGGTGCTGCCAAGGGGTGCGTCACCTCTGGAGTGCGTGTAGCAGGTCTGCATGTCAAGTCCCCTGCAGGATTAGGAGTATGTGCCAAAGAGTGAACACAGAGGCCCGACTCAGGGGTCTCCAGGAATGACTGCTTCCAAGGTGGGCCCTCGGCTGGCGTCTGGGAGCTTGAACCTGGGGAGGGTGCCCCCCACCCCTAGGAGTGGCAAGCAGCTCCCTGTCCTAAACCATGTGTACAGGCAGCGGGGCCAGGGCCGGGCTCCTGCTGTCTTCCAGCGAGTCTGGGGTGGCGGTGGGTGTCGGGCAGAGGGTGCTTGTGTGACCCGCCCCCCGGTATAAACCCTGGGCGCTGACTCTCTAATGTGTCCCTGCTGGACAGCACTGCACATGTGCTGCTGCTGGGGGAGTTTAGTCCTGCTGGTTCCCGGGACTTCACCACCCTCCTCCCGGCCTCTGGGCTGACCTGGTCTGCATTCTCTCGCTGTAATAGGTCAGCTGTGATGACGGCTCTGTGCTGAGTGCCCACCTCCTCCCAGCGAATCACTGATCCTGGACGTGTTCTTGGAGACCCCCAACTCACATCCAGGAGCACAGAGACTATGGCTATACTTCTGGCTCCTCTCCTGCTGCTCCCCTGAGAGCCTGCGATGAACTTACCCTTCCTGCTTAAGGTGCCCCTCATTCAGTGCTGTGCTAAGCAGGGATACTGAACAAGAATAAGATTTTACCCTTTATCTAAAGAAGCATTCAGTGAAATGAAATAATCCACAAATGTATGCACTAAGTCCCAAGTTAAGTCAGAAAGTGGTGTCTCGTGTTTTTAAAATGAGAGTCACTGGAGGCTGAGGTAGGAAACAGATGACCTGATGTGGATCTTAAGGGCAGGATGGCTGGCGGAACAGTGGTCCCAGAGACACCCACACCCTAACCTGCGGGGCCTGGGAATATGTCACCTTGCAGGGCAAAGGGGAACGTGGTTCCTGATGGAATTGAGGTTGTTAACCAGCCGACCTTAACATGGGGAGCAGGTGCTGGACTGTGTGGGTGGGATGTGTAATCACAGGGGCTTGAGTGTGGAAGAGGGCACATGGGCACCGTTGTAGTGCCACCCCCAAGCGCCTCCCTTGTCCTGAAGACTTCCAGGGCAGAGTCAGAACCCTGCTCTTGGTGACTTTGGTTTTCTTAGGAGCACTGATACCTGTTCTCTCAGCAAACACACTTCAGAGCTCTCCGGAACCCACCTCCCTATGCTCAGGCTTGAAAAATGTGCAGGGAAGGCAGGGACTCAAAAATGGAAATGCTGTCTCCTAAGAGAGCTCATCACTGATTTCCCCATCTCCTGGTCAACCTCCCCGACCCACCCTAGCTCACAGGATCCCACTAATCCTAGAAGCAGGAATGATTAAGTTCAACCCTAGGAAACTATTTCTTAGATCAAAAAATAGTCCAGTTGACAATCTCATACCATTTAACATAGTAATATCATCAATACGACTATACCGATGAGGAAACTAAGGTTTAGGAAGGTCAAGTCATTTGCTCAAGGCCACACATTTATTGAGTCAACAAATTCAGACTTGACAGGGGTTTGGCTCCAGATCCTGCCATACTAAGTGCAGTGACAGGCTACTGTCTCCGGAGTGGGCTCCTGCTGGATGCTGGGGAGAGAGAAGATTGGAAAAGCATGGTTTTTAGATGCCAGGATGAGTGTCTGGACCTGCCATGGCAGCCACGGGGAAGCCAGTGTAGATGGAAGGGTTTAAGCTGGGGGAGCAGAGAGTAGGATAAACAGGGACACGCATGATGGAGGCAGGAAGGCGGGTAGGTTGCCATGGAGCTCAGGGGGAACTCTACCACGACTGGGAGACACTGGAGGTGATCTATGGTGAAGGAAGGCTTTGGGGGTTTCCTTCCTTGGCACCACCTCTAGTGCATAGCAGCTGCTCAATAAATGCTCACTAAATAAGAACAGAACTAAGCAGATAAGGTTAGCAGTTATTCAGGTGCTTAGTCACTGAGTCGTGTGACTCAGTGCCACCCCATGGACTGTAGCCCACTAGGCTCCTCTGACAACAGGGATTCTCCAGGCAAGAAGATTGAAGTGGGTTGCCATGCCCTTCTCCAGATCTTCCCAACCCAGAGATCGAACCTGGATCTCCCGCATTGCAGGTGGAGTCTTTATTGTCTGAGCCACCAGGGAAGCCTGGCAACTGTTTCTAGCAGCGAGGAATTACCACACTGAAAATATGGGGTTTCAGGAGCAGCTTTGATGCAAGCCCGTGCACTGTGAACAATTCCTGTCATGTATATAGTGACACCTACTGCCAATAATATACGCTGGGACCCTTCCACCAACTTCTCTGTATTTGTCAGTCTTATCTTTTCACTTAAGTGCAGTGTTCAGCTGAAATGTGATCACACGTCATTGTGCAGTGAACAGTGTTTATAGGTAAGTAAGCCTGGCTAGGCTTAAGGGACACATTTGTGAAAAGATGTGAGTATAAACACACACAAGGCTGTTGTAAGAACTTTAAGGTCCTAGGCACTCTGAGTTCTGGATGCTCATCCCACATCATAACAAACATATTAAAATACTCCCACATTAAATAGTCTTAAATAATTGTAGCTTCAAAACAGTTTTCACTGGAAATTGTTTGGCAATGGGGGACTCATATAATTTATGATTGCTATGACTTCCTGGGAATCATGGTGTTAGGAAATTCTTACCACGTGATTTCTTACACATGGTTTTCAAATAATAATGACATGTTTATCAGTGGATAAATTATGAGGTTGACATGTTATATTTCACGAATCTTTCTTTGAACATTTATTCATTTCAAATTTGCAGTGTATTTTTTTTTCTTGCATTTTGGGGCTAATGAAATTTCTTTTTCAGTCCCAAATCTTTTCATAGCTTCTTGAAAAGCCTAATGAATAAAATAACCCAGTGACCACTGCTGCTTGTGTATCACTGGTCAATGAGGTGCAAAAGTCAATGAAAAAGCTCATTTTCTCTATTCTAAGGCTACCCCACGACAGAACATGGAAAAATACCTCTTTTTTCCTTTTGTTTCCAGAACTTTCTTATTTCTGGCCCTTCCCCCGCCCCCACCTCCTTGCCCTGCTCCATTCCCATATTTACAAGTGCTAGCTGACACGCAGGAGAGACACGCAAGGGACCCTTCTTGACCACGCTTTTCTGGGGAAAAGAATTTATGATGAACATTTCCCTAATCGGACATTGTAGCATTAACAGCTAGACACTGCAGCTTTTACTTCCGATGTTCAGAGGCAGTGGTTTCAGGCATGCCTTCAGCTGGCTGTTTTTTTTTTTTTCCTTTTCTGACACCTCCAGTGAATTGCAAGTGACTGGTTCTCTAGGACAGGATCGTTAAGTCGCTGGTTCTTTCCTCAACCACTTCTTCGGTGGACTGTCATGACTGGACACGTTCTGAGGGGCTTCGTCTGGATGGGGGCGATCCTCCCCCGCAGCCCCAGGCGCTCCGGCCGCACTGGCAGAGATGACCCGGCCAGGGTGGGGGTCTGGAAGGCCCGCTGGCCGTCTGCAGCACTGACCTCTGGACCCCCGCCGCCCCAGCCTCGACCTGCGCTATCTGACCTCCACTTCGGCCTTGACCTCGCAGTTTGACATCCTCCCTCCATCCCCCCACAGCCCTGACCTCCGCCTTCTGACTCCCTCTGTCCTAACTGGCTTGACTTCCGCCATCGGGTACCCACCGCCGGCCCTGACCTTGACCTGGGCTGGCGGACGCCCCCGCGGCCCTCGGGAATTCCTGCGGACACTCCCGGGACCCCCGGAGCGGACCCCGGAAGACGCCGGGACCACGGGCCGCCGACGCCTCCGCGCAAAGTGATTTCTCGGAAAGCCGAGCGCTTCGAAGAAGGCGGGCCCGTAGCGCTGCGCCCCGGGGGCGGCCCGTCCCGCCCTCCAGCGCCCGTTGGTCGTCGCGGCCGTCACTCCGCGCGGCGGGCCCGCCCCCGGCCTTAAATCTGCGCGGGCGCCGAGCAGAAGTGCATCTCCGGAGCTCCGCGGCGAACCGGCGAGCGCGGGCGGCGGCGGCGGCGGCGGCGGCCCGCGGCGCAGGTGGGCTGGGTGCTGGGGCCCCGGGGCGCGGACGGGGTCGGCGCCGCGGGCGGGCTCCGGGCTGGGGGTGCGGCCCGCGGCGCAGGTGGGCTGCGTGCTGGGGTCCCGGGCGCGGACTGGGCTGGCGGGCTCTGGGCTGGGAGTGCGGCCGGGGGGCGCAGGAGGGCGGCGGGCACGGGGGCCGGGAGCGGGACCTGGGGCACCGACGGCAGCGGGCGGCCGGGAGGCCTGGGAGAGCCGCCGGCGGCGTTAAGTGGGTGGCGGGCGAGGCCGGCGGCCGGGGAGGCCAGAGGTCGGGAGTGTGGCCTGCGGCGCAGGTGGATGGCGGGCGTGGGGAGCGGATGGCACCTGGCGGCGAGGCCGCGCCCGTGCTCTCGCCGCCTGTTCTCTCCGTCCTCTTTTTTCCGCCGAATACAAAGTGACCGTCCAGGTGCGGCTGCTTCCAGAGATTGGCCGATGCTTTAAAATAACCTCGTTTTCTTAAAATTTGGTTTCCTTTTGGAAAACTTTAGTAGAAGGGCGCATACAGAGAGCGGAAATACTGACCCATTATTATAAGACTTGCTCCTTTTCCCAAAACAGTGCAACAGCCCCCCCGCCCCGAGCAGCCGCGCGAGTGGGGTTAGAGTGTGCAGCGGGGCGGACAGGAGTTTTTAATTCTGGTTGATGACAGTTAAGATGTCTGAGTGCGACTGGAGCTCTTTTGCTTCCATCGTATCCCAGTCGTTCCTAGCAAGAAAGTCTGCTAAGAGGTCACAGCTGAAAGAGCTCTGTGGTGTAACTTGAGCTTCAGGGCAAAGGGCAGGCTCTCTCAGGTGAGGTGTGCTCCTTGCTCAGAGTGCGAATGGAAGCTAGAAACTGAATTTTCCAGAGTTTTCAGCTACCCCCACCCCCAAATTTATGAGGGATGTAACACTTTTTTTGAAACCCAAATTAGGAATCAGCCTTTTTGGAGACAGTTCTTTTGGATTATGTCAGGTTCCCACCTGAATTGGAGGAGCTTAGGCATTTCAGTGGGCTTCCTCGGTGGCTCAGATGGTAAAGAATCTGCCTGCAGTGTTGGAGACCTGGGTTCTATCCCTGGGTGGGGAAGATCCCATGGACAAGGGAATGGTAAGCCACTCCAGTATTCTTGTCTGGAGAGTCTCATGGACAGAAGAGCCTGGTGGGCAACAGTCCATGGGGTCACAAAAAATAGGACATGACTGAGTGACTACACATGGGCACACACAGGCATTTCAGCAAGATTGGGGCTAGAAGGAGAAATGGCTTTCATGGTTTTGGTCTTCCTGGCATCCAGGGCAAAAGACCAGGTGCCCTGAGAGGCGTGGGGAACGCGAGTGTCTTGCACCTGTACCACCTACAGACCCCTGCTGGAGTCCACGTGGGGTTGGCCCAGGGCAGCCTCTTAACACCTCTTGCCTGGGAAGCCTGGCCCCTGGCTGATTTGCAGAGATGCAGATTAGCTTCAGATAGGACTTGGCCCGTAAAGAGAATTATTACCTAAAAATCAAGGAAGAGGAAGTCATCAGCATGTGACTGCGGCTATAAATGTTTTCTGGCTTGGCATTTGGTGGAATTAATTGTTTGGTGTTCAGTAAATCATTATGGATCACACTGTAAGAGAATCATAGGTTTTGAATGCAGGGTTCTAATCTTGGGGCGGGGGTGGGGTATGAGGTGAGCTGTCCATGTGCTGAGGTTCTCACTTGTTACTGTGGTTTTTCGCCTCTGGGTGATTGAAACCAGACCCTCCTGGGGGTCCAGGGGCCTGGGCCTCAGTTTTTCCTCTTTTGAAGGAAGGGGAGCTGGATTAGATGATATCTAGAGTATTTGACGTTTTATGACTCACTCTTCCTCTCAATGCCATTCTCTTTACTTTCTTTTTTCTTTTTCTTCTAAATCACCATGAGTTTGTTCTTAACAGTTTTGGGGGTTATGGATCCATTAGAAATCCTGATGGGAAGGTGTTGAGCCACTTTCTAGAAAAATGCCCATACAAACAAAGCTTTGCGTTTTATTTCACGAGACTCCTGGAGCATGGACTCCAGTTTATGAACTTTTGTACTAAGGGGGTGAGCAAAATGCTGCTGAGGAGGACCATCTCATTTAATCGAGATTAGTGAATTAAGGCAGACCCCTGCCTTCTCTCGTGTTCGGGCCCCTCTCGCCCTTCACCCAGCTCCTTCCTAGGGCAAGGGGAGCTGTTCGTCTCTCTTCTGGGAAAACTCTGGGGAACCTCTGCCTGGCTAGGTTATTTTTTCTGGGGTGCACGGTGGTGGCCTTTTGTTTCTCTCACCAGGTGTCCCTCCCATCTCTCTCCCTTTTTGCTTACAAGCATGAGGGGCTGTACTCAAATTCTGGGACTTTGAGATCCATTGTCTCTGCAGATGAGGAGAGCTTCAGAGAGAGAGACAGCAAAGTGGCTCTCCTGAGGTCTAGTTAGAGAAGCGCCTTCGCTGGGGTCTAGAGTTTCAGAATTGAAGTCCGTTTCCCATTTCGCTCGCTTCACTCCTATAAATCCACAGCAGGCAGCTGGAGTTACTGGATGAAAAGGTTTCAGGTGGCACACACGGGCCTGCACCACCTCCTACCCGGGACCCCGTCTCTGACCGCAGAGCTACCTGCAGGGTTTGCTGGAGTGTCCAAAACACACGCTTCTTGCTTTATGGGCCAGAGTGGCTCTGGATGTGACCATGTTCTTAGGGACAGTATGTCTTGTCACTGCTGATTGTTTCAAATTGTTTGGCCTGAAGAGGTCAGATTTTAATAGGAAGAATTGAAATGCTGGGTTTTTTTTTTGGGTGGGCGTCTGTCCAACAGCCTGGGGGATTTCCAGCCTGTTCTTGTAACCGTAGGCTGTGAGTCGGCACAGCAGGGCTGCTCTCTCTCTGTGCCATCAGGAAGCTGCCCACTCTGCAGGAATCTTCCTCCCCACCACGTCTCTGGGCACCCTGGGTGGCGAGGCCCCGGTTGGTCATAAGAGTTCCAGGAAAGAAAGCTGGGACAGAAATATAAGGTGTCCTATTCAGTGACACATTTCTAAGGTCCAGGTGCTGTGTGGGCTGCTGTCCACAGGTCCCCTGAGTCCCCACCACGATGATGCCAGGTGCCCGAGGTTACCCTGGTGCATCAGAGAGCACTGGTAACGATCCAGGGTCACCCAGCTGACAGATGGTGGGACTCGAATGGGACCCCAGTCCTATCCCATTCCCAGAGCAGCTGTGAAGGGCATTCTAGGTGGGACAGACAGCCTTGTGGACGTCTCCTCTTTCTCCAAGAGCACAAATGTCACATTTGGTCATGCATGCTGTTCCAGCTGAGCATTTAGTGATAGAATCGGCTCTCAGCGTGATGGACTGCTCATTGAGGGAGCCTGAAAAGGTGAGTGATTTGCCCCACCATGTGCTAAAAATGGAATGATGAGTGATGCCCTCAGGTACCGCGGTTTGCGTGAAACACAGCAGGGTGAGAGCTGGGGCGAGCGTAGCCAGAGCCTAGATTGGGCCCACATCTGGCCGAGGCACGGCTGCAGACTTCCCAGGGAGCTTTCGGTTTCCTCTGGGGTCGGAGGTCCTGGAGGCAGGCGCCTTATCTTCTCATCGCACGTGACGCGAGTTCCTGGATCCCTGGGTTTCCCCGAGCCCGCACCTATGATGAGATCCTCTGACTTTCCTGTTAGCGGTTCCTGGCTGTTGAGTACCTGGAGTGGTGCACATAACGAGACCATGCTTGTAAGTTTCACAGGCTGTGTTTTCTCTCCCCAAGGATGTGTGACCGGAACGGCGGCCGGCGGCTGCGGCAGTGGCTGATTGAGCAGATCGACAGCACCATGTACCCGGGGCTGATCTGGGAGAACGACGAGAAGACCATGTTCCGGATCCCCTGGAAACATGCTGGCAAGCAAGACTACAACCAGGAAGTGGACGCCTCCATCTTCAAGGTAGAGACTCGGCCCCCAGGGGCCCTGCAGAGCTGTCAAGCGATTTTTTTCTTCCCTTGAAAATGAAGCCAGGTTTTTTTTTTTTTTTAAAGATATTTATTCGGCTGCATCAGGTCTTAAGGTTGTGGCAGGCAGGGTCTCTGATCTCGGCACACTGACTCTGGTCCTGGCGTGCAGACTTATTCGCCCCTATAGCAGGTGAGGTCCTAGTTCCCTGACAAGGGATCGAACCCATGTCCCCCAAATTGCAAGGCAGATCCTTAACCACTGGACCATAAGGGAAGTCCTGCTCCAGTTTCTTTAAAAAAAAAAAAAATGTTGGTTGAGTGCTGAACGTGTCTCAGAAAAAACACAGTAGGTGACTTCATGTCTGTTATATGATTTAACCACTTTCAAAGTCAGTTCTCTATCGCTAGCATTTTCCTATGAGGAAACCAAGGGCACTTTCTTCTGCGCTGCCATTGCTTTTGCATGGTGGTTTAGTCGCTAAAGTCATGTCCCAACTCTTGCAACCCCATGGACTGTAGCCCCCCAGCCTCCTCCATCCGTGAATTTCCCAGGCAGGAATGCTGGAGTGGGTTGCCATTCCTTGCTCCAGGGGCTCTTCCTGACCCAAGGATTGAACCTGGGTCTCCTGAACTGCAGGCGAGTTCTTTACTGATTGAGCTACCAGGGAAACTTTTACATGAGAATTAGCAAACTCAGAGGGAACATACTTCTTTCAGACTAAGAGCTTTCCCCCGTGGTCTACCACCTAAATTCCACTTACAGTTCTAGGAAAGGCTTAATTCTTCATTCTTTCATGGTTTCCACTTCTGCTTGGCAGTGGAGGGTCAGCTTATATGAGAGACACCATCTGTCATGACTTCCGGGGCAGGTCATGTGGGTGTCCTGAACCTGCAGCAGATGTCTAAAAATAGCTCACTTCCCTTGAGAATGGTCTGTTCCCCTGAGCCTGGAGTAACCTGCTGGTTAGTTCCATGGTGCGTGTCAAGACGGCAGCACCAGGCTGAGCCTTCATCCTGCGCGGCGCTCATGCTGTTTCCCCTTACACACTCCTGTGCACTTGGAGCTGTTCCTGTCCTTGCTCTGTGGAGGCTCCACAAAGAGGAGTGACTTGTCCAAGGCCTTCCCGCTCCTAGGTGATGGAGCCAGCATTTGAATCCAGACTTCCAACCCCCAGCTGTATCCGTCACCTGGATCCAGGCAGAGGAGCTGGGGCTGCCCAGCTCCGTAGCCCAGCCAGGTCATCAGGGTCACCCTTGGGCTTCTCTGAGGCTCCAGAAGTATGGGCTCCATCGTCCCCCAGCCTCAGGACATTTGGAGCCCAGGTCAAGGTACGCCCAGGCCTCCCTGTTTGCAAACAGTTATCATAGCTGATCCGACTCAAAATCTGGGTTGAACTGCTGCCATGTGTGCTTGTGGTTGTGGGCATTTGGGGGAGTTGGGGAGGAGAGGGTGAGTGAGTGCAGAGGAGTGGGGAGGGCCAGAGCCAGACCCCCATGGGCATGAGTGACTAGAGCAGGAGCCTGTGGGAACCCAGGGCAGCCCTGGACTCTTACCGGGAATGAGTGTCCCCGACACAACCAAAATAACAGCTCATGCCTCGGGCTCAGAGCAGAGCACCAGTAGGTCATCACAGGCTCAGGAGGCATTTCAGTCCTTCACGTCTCCACTTGGTGTCTGCAGGGTGCGCTGTGTGTCTTAGCAGTTCTCTTTCAGGTCAGAGCTCTTTGGTGGTCTGATGCCAGTTGCTGGTCTCTTCAAGACAAGTGGGCACATGTGGGCATTCTGTGCTCACCTTCCAAGGCCCCTCATGGTATGGACTTCTGGCAGGTTCTTCCCTGGGGACCCAGGTCGGGAGCCTGGGCACCGCTCCTGCCTCTATTCTTCTTGGTGGTGTTGTGGGTGCTTTTCTCAGAGAAGGTTTTGCCTTTGGTGTCACAGTGAACATCCTTGGGAATGGCTCCGTCTGAATTTTAATACTGCCCACTGTCCTTGGTCCAGCCAGTCCGGTGGGAGTTCCAGATCGCAGATGGCTATGAGCCAGGGCTTTGGCACTGTGGGCACCTGGGGCTAGTTCGTTGCTTGGGTGGGTCTGTCTTATGCACCTAAGGGTGTCAGCAGCACCCTGGCCTTCACCAGCCAGATGCCAGTAGCATCCCCACCCCACCATGACAACCAGACAGGCCCCTGGCATTGCCAGGTGCCCCCAGCGGGCACACTCTCACTCTCTATTGACCGAGACCAGGACTTCAACTTCACCAGGTCAAAGTGAAGGCGTGGGGGGCTGAGGGCACAGTTGCTGGCTGACCATCAGTCTGACCACCTCGGGAGGCCAGCGGGGGCGGGACCAGCAGCTGCACCACCCGGCTTGTGGCTTGTCACAGGGATGCAGGCCTCTGGCTTCCCCCTGCTCCCTGCATGAGCTCTGCTCCAGGGGGTAATGAAATCGAGCCCCAGATTTATATATCTTATGCAATGCTCTTCATGGCCGTTTCAACAGCATTGAGAAAAATGTGTAAGATTCCCAATGTTTCCGTTGATTACGCAGTCACTCAGTGTGGCAATCTGAGATGAGTCTACAATCTCAGCAGGAATGGGGGCGGGAGGGAGCTGGGTGCCCACCCAGAGTTGGGCAGCCCCCCGGAGGGTGATGGCCCAGGCTGGTGGGTACAGGATGGTAGAGGGACCTGTCTGGCCCATCCCTGACTTGCGCTCAGTTCATTCTCTGAGGGGCGCTTCTCTGCCAGGTCCACGAGCAGAACTTTGCTGTTGGAAGATGCCAAAAGTCAGGCCTTGAGCCTTCCTGGGAGTTTTCTACTTAAGTAGAGAACCTTTGGTTTCAAACATTTATTATGAGTTAAGAGAGATAATGAGCCTGCATTCCGGCCTTAGTCATGGGTCATAAGAAGCCACTTGTACCGGAGGGTCCCTCATTGTCGGCAGGTGCTGTTCTGAGGTCAGCCTTGTGGTGTGGACCAGTGAGAGGAGAGTGAATGGCATCAGCTCATTCTCCACCATCCTGACTGTACTGATGAGGCCCTGGTGGCAGGTCATACTCATTTTTAAGAAAGTATTTTTGCCTCCTTTTCATAAAGTTGAGGGGGAAGATCTAGTTAACTGAGGGTTGTTGTTTAGCCGCTCAGTCACGTTTGAGTCTTTGCTTCCCCATGGACTGCAGCACGCCAGGCTTCCCTGTCCTTTACCATCTCCTGGAGTTTGCGCAAACTCGTGTCCAGAACTGAGGGTTGGGATTCACTGATTCTTCTGCCATTGACCAGGCTTTGTGACAGGCCTGAGTAAGTTAGAACCTATGTAGTAGCAGATATTTCAAATTCAGTAGGCCCTCGAGAAAAAAAAAATCACATTTGATTTTTAAAGCACAAGACGAGACAATGATGTTTTTCTTTTAAATTTTATTGAAGGGTAGTTGATTACAGTGTTTCGTCACTTTCTACCGTACAGCAGAGTGACTCAGTTGTATGTGTATATACGTTCTTCTTCACATTCTCTTCCACTAAGGTTTGTCTCAGGAGGCTGAGTAGAGTTTCCCGTGCTCTGCGGTGGGGCCTTGTTGTTTTCCTGTCCTGTCTGTCGTAGTTCGCGGCTGCTCAGCCCAGCCTCCCAGTCACCGGCTCTGTCCCGTCCCCCTTGGCACTCACATGTCTGTTCTCTGAGACTGTGTGTTAAACTGGGGGGAGCTGGTGGTGCTGGGTTTAGTGCTGTCTGCCATTGAGCACAGGGCAGCAGAGAGGAGACCTCGGTTCCGCAGACCTCAGGTCTGAGCCGCTGCGTGGCTGTCGTCGTCGGGCCTCAGATCACTGTTCTGTCTGGTGTCCTGAGAGGTCACCCAGTTGAGGTGGGTGACATTTTCCAGCCAGAGAGGGCTCAGGGCATGCAGGTACCTGATGCCAGCCCAGTGTGTGTCCTGACTCGGGGGCCCCTGCTTTTCTCTGTGGGTTCCTGGATTTCCCATGGGGGTGAGCGCCCACAGCAGCACCCTGCAGGCTCTGCTGCTCTGGATACACCCCAGCTCTCCTGATAAGGCCCCCAAATCCACGCTCTTCCAGCCCCATTTGTGATGTGGATTAACCAGCTCAGTGGTTCTCAAATGAGGGTGTGTGTGAGGCGTGATGTTATTTCCCTGGGGGACACTTGGCAGTGTCTGGAGATGTTTGGGTGTCACAGTGGGGAGTGAGGTTGCTGCTGATATGGAGGAGGCCAGGGATGCTGCAGGACGTCCCTCCAAGCCCACCACGAAGAGTGATCCAGCCCCAGTGTCAGTGGTGCCAGGTGGAGAAACTCGGATGTGACATAGCATGAATCTGAAATTACTCTTCAGCGTGTACAGTTTACTCTTCAGTTTCCATGAAGACAATAAATCAGTGCATTGCGATGCAGTTAATAAACTAAAAGGATTGGAAACCGTTTACTTTCACAGAGGCTTCTATAGGGGAGTCCTGTGTCTCTGAGAGGAGGGAGGGACTGCTCACGCTCTCCAGGGTGCAGGGTGCTTGTTTGGTCTCTCCCCCTTGGGCAGGGCAGCAGACCCCGCACTCAGGGCATTGGCAGGGAGACAGTGCAGGCACTGACCACCAGGGAAAAATCTAGGACAGTTTTAAATGTGGATGTGACTTGGGGGTGTTAAGGGGTTTCCGGAAGTGTGGCCTCCTGGCCGCCTGAGTCAGAATCCCTGGGACGCTGGCTAAAGCTGCAGGTTCCCAGAGGTAACCCACACAGCCAAGGAGACTCTGGAGGGGCAGGCCCTGGAATCCACATCGGAACGAGCTTCCCCGAGGACTGGGTGTGCATTGAAGTCGGAAACACCTGCTGCTTGCTGGCATGAAATTCCTTGGTGGTCAGAACAGCTGGTTTCTAATCCCCGACCGGCTCGCCTTGGGAAAGCGAGGTCTCAGGATTGTGTTCTGAGTGGGGCTGAGAATCCTCTCCGACCTGTCCCTTTAGGATGTCTGATTTTGCCTGATACCAAGTGTTACTTCCACCTGACAGTAGTGACCTCCCAGTCCGTGTATCTGTATTCCAATTTTGAGATCCAAAAACTTGACCATCAATATGTTATTTTTTTAAAATACTGCTCCAGTTTACATTTTGGAATTTCTGGTCTCAGTTGAGATTCTAAGGTTTGGAGAGGTCAGAAGACAGAGCCATGAAGAAACCCACAAAGAGGGAAAACACTTCTTTGCATCTTAAACAGTACCGTGGGGAGAGGAAGGGGAGAGAGGGGGCAGGGAGGGTCAGATTGAATGCCAAAATGCAGAACCACATTTCTGTCACAAGTAGCAGGGCACATTCAGACTTTTTGCAGATGTTCCCTTTTCAGGCTGAGTTTGAGCTCGAGGGTGATTTGAAAAAGCAACAAATTCTTTATTGTTTTGAACATTCTAGTGGAACCCCAGGCCTGCAGCTTCCTCTGTGTGCCCTTAACCTTGGGTTCCTCGGGTCCAGGAGAGGGTATGCGGGACGCAGAGCCAAGCTGTGTGCGTGCGTTTGTGTGTGTGTTTCCTCACTTCTGTCAGAGCAGGTGGTGTGACTGGCATCTCTGGGGTCTCTGAGCCCTGAAATTCCTTGGCTGAGCGTGGCTGGCTCAGGAGGTCCTGCCTGTGGTCCTGGGTGTGCCGTCCCGGGGCCAGCTGCATGTTTCATGTGTTTCTTTTCTTCCTTCAGGCCTGGGCCATTTTTAAAGGGAAGTTTAAGGAAGGGGACAAGGCCGAGCCAGCCACGTGGAAGACGAGGCTACGCTGCGCTTTGAACAAGAGCCCAGATTTTGAGGAAGTGACAGACCGGTCCCAGCTGGACATCTCTGAGCCGTATAAAGTTTACCGCATCGTCCCCGAGGAGGAGCAGAAATGTAAGTGTCCTTTCTTTATGGGCACTGGGCCAAACAGAGGCCGCTTGGGCCTGGGATCCGAGTGGCCGCCCACGGGGTCCAGCTAAACAAATAGTTCTCCCCCTTGTGTCAGCAGGGGCCGAGGTCTCTTTCCGCTGACCTTACCCACCATCTGCCGACTGACGGGGCAGCCTTTGGTGGGTGAGAGGCAGCAGGGAGTTGGGGCAGCCGCTGGCAAGGGGCTTGCTGACTGTGGGACCAGGAGGACGTGCTGGAGCCTCCCTGGGGCCCAGCCACTGGCCTGGATGGAAGCAAGGCTCCCCCGATGGTGTGGATGAAGGATCCCTTCTGTTTCCCAGCAGCTCGCAGAGCCAGCTAGGAGAGCGGAAGATGGACAGAGAAGGGATGGCTGTTAGGGGTTGAGGGCATGGTTCTGGAACGAATTTGTACACGGCACACTGCTGGCTTCAGGGCTGGAGACTGGATGGGCTTCTAGATGCTAGGTACTGATGGCCAGTTGGGAATCGCAGGAGGTGATAATTCCCACAGTCTCATCCCACTGTAAAACCCCAGGAAGGCAACTGTGAGGCGATTACAGCAGAATAGCTGAAGCCGGCCTCACAACCCGGTTCTGCTCCCCACGTGCTGCTCTGGGCAGCCATCACTGATTAGCCGATTAGACACGTCAGGGTGTGTCTCTCCGCTCTGGCCTCAGTCATTTTCACGGTGCTGTGCTCTGTGGCTGCTCCAGGTCAGAGCTGGCCCGGCAGGATGAAGCCTTGTTACCATTCTGGGTTTAAGACATTCTTCTAACACTGATTTTCTTAGCCTCTGACATTGCAGCTAGTCTTGGCACAGCATCCTTTTGTCCTTAGTCACTTACTGAGTCGTCCAGTCATGCCAGCTGGAAGGATGAACCCTCAAACTGCCTAGGGCTGGGCAGAAATTCAGAATTTCTGAGGAAGCTCTTAGCACTGCAGGGAGGTTGAAAATGATGTTGACATATAGTTTTTACAAAGTTAAAAATTGGGACTGTCACAACTACCAGGTTGAGCAAAAAGTTCTTTTGGGTTTCCCTGCGAGATCCTATGGAAACGCCCAAACGAACTTTTCGGCCAATCCAGTATGTGGTGAGCCTGGGTCAGAGAGGTGCTGAGCCAGTTAACGAGGGTGCCTGTGTGATCAGAAGTCTTGCTGGACAACAGGCGATGCTGCGGCCCACAGTCAGTGACCGGCAGGAGGCTGAGCCAAAACTGGGGGTGATCTCTTCTACTGATCGTTTGTAGCTTAGCTGTCTGTAAATTAACACCCAGCTCTACTGAGTCTGAACCCTCATCAATAGTCAGCAGTAAGTCAGACAGACAGACAGAGGGGGATCTGCTGGCCTCCCCTCAGGGGAATACCTCTCAGCAAAGACTCTGGGAGGCTGTCTTCCCAGTTTACTTCTCAGTTTTGTATCATTTTTCATCATCATGGAGTAAACCGTGACTTGAAGGAATAGGGGAGTTTCTCTAATCGCCTGCCCCCAGGGTCAGCCAGGCTTGACCTGGCAGGTGACCCTGGTGTGTTTATAGCCTGGAGCGCAGCCAGCATCACCTGCAGGGTGGATGTTACAGAAGCAGGGTTCTCAGGGGCCAGGAGCTGTGCATTTGCATAATGTCTAGGTGGGCGCCTTCTCCTCTCCAGTGGTTTGCTGGCTGCCCTGGGGGTGCCCCACCTGCCCCCTGCTTCCCCCATCAGCATCTTCCAACTGAATTCTCGAATCTGTCAAAATAGAATCAAAAAAGTTCAGCCCGGGTGAAACAGTGGGTTGATTCTCCAGACGACTAGGACTGACGAATCCCAGTAAACCAGTGTTTGTTGGTTGTAATACGTTTCACACGGACAGGTATAACTTACGAGGCGAGTTTCACCAGGAAGAGGCCTGGTGATGGAGGGAGAAACTAGCCTGGTCCAGAGTGGTTGTCGTGGGAACACTGGTGTGCCTGTGGATGGTTCCTGCTGCGGGCGGGTTCCAGCCTGGGCACCCTCGAGCCTCTATGGTGTGCTGCGTGTGTGCACACAGGTGCACGTGTATATTTGTAAAGGCCAAAAAGGGATTTCCTGCCCATTGACTTTAAAAAAGACTCCGACCTGCACACACATTTGCCAGGAAATCTTTGTGTGGCTTCAGATGCCCCAGCTTGTAACAGTGAGCCCTGCTGGGTGTGGAGCAAACCGGATATGAGCTCACTTTAGATCTTGGCAGACAAGGAAGAGACCGAAGCCCTGCCTCGGCACTCGGGGGGCTGGGCACAGCAGCGGCCAGCTGCTCTTGGACCTGCTGATCAGATGACTGGAGCAGCACGGGAAGACCAGCGCTTAGCCTTTCCCAGACCGGAGAAGACGCAGACCGACTTCTGTTCCCTTCAGCCTAGCCTTACTTAGAAAACCGCCGCCCACGGCCTTGGTGACCGCTGACGCCTCGGTGCCTCTGTCACGCGCTTGTCCGTTTTTCCCTAGACAAATTAGGTGGGGCAGCCCCGGGCTGTGTGAGCGAGGCTGTGGAGATGGAGTGTGGGCGCTCTGAGATCGACGAGCTGATCAAGGAGGTGAGCGGGCCGGGTGTCCAGGGCCTCGGGTGGAGAGTGGCGCCTCCCGAGTGCCCCGGGCTGTCACTGCTGCCAAGGTGGGACGGGAGCTCCTGGCCTCGCCCTCTTGTCAGCGCCTGCACCTCACATTCCATCCTTCGTCCCAAGGGCTGGGGCCCAGCTGCCTCTGTACAGCCACCGAGATCCCCCCGGCTCTAGACTCGTCAGGTTTTGAGCATTTTGGAGGGCACCATATATTCCCTTGCTGCTGGGGGCTGGGTTTGTGACACAGATTACCCAGCAGCCCTCATGCGGCTTGGTCCCTGTCCTGTGGGTGCAGCTCTTAGTCTTCAAGGAGCTGGAGAGCCGTCTAACGAGGCTTATTAGAATCGTGTGTAAGCTCACAGTTAACAGGCTATGAGGGAAGGCTTCCCAGGGTCTCCTTAGGCAAAACACACAGGTTTTGAATACTAATTATAGCTACCTTTAGCTCCTTAGCTCTCTTTCTATGGCCATTGCAAGGCTGACGCTGCCTAGCTTAACTAATCCCACGCAGCTTTTGTAGAAGGTGGTGTAGGTGCTCTAGAAGTTCTCAGTACCTGCAGGGCAGTAACAGAACCTTCTGGAGACACTTGAAGGCAGAGGATGCATGTAACAAAGTGCAGCCTTCTCGGGCTGTCCTTCTTCCTGGAGGTGACAGCCATCCTGTCTCTGGGGGGCGGCTGGAGTGTGGCAGACGGCCCAGCATCACTGCGGGCTCCCCCAGAGCGTCAGGCCCGCCGGGTGACTGGGCTCACGGGTGTTGCCGCAGGCAGTTCCCTGTAAAAGGCCAGTGAACAGGTGAGGGCCCCGCAGAGGCTAGTGGTTCGGTCATGTGCTGTGATTGCTCAGCCTGGTGGATTTATTGTCTTGGGTCTTCCCTTCATCTCATGCGATGGAGGTGATGGTGTGGGTCTAGTTAAGACTGGAAGCCCAGTGACAGCTGCGCTTTCCTCTCACAGCCTCCCGTGGATGAGTACATGGGGATGGTCAAGAGGAGCCCCTCCCCGCCCGAGGCCTGCCGGAGCCAGCTCCTCCCGGACTGGTGGATGCAGCAGCCCAGCGCAGGTGAGGGCGGGAGCCCTGCGCTGAGGGGCGGACGTACCCTGATGGTCATCGGTCTTCACGCTTTGCTGCTGGGGGTGGGTGGGGCAGTGTGATTCCTGTTTTCCTGAAGGTGACTGTGCCCAGAGAACTGTTGCAGCTTCCAACCCCGTGGGCAGAGCCCAGCCACAACTAGGCTCCCATTTGCCACCGTGCCCTGGAAGGCACTGTGTCCTTCCTGTCGGAGGTGGTGCTCCCCACTGGGCTCCTGGGGAGAGTGGACGAAGGAGCAGGAGACCACAGGGAGGTCGTGGCTCTTGGCCATGGGGGCTGTAGGTCTGTCAGGTCAGTCTCGTGACATTGAGGCCTTGGAGTCGGGGATGACCCAGCACATCTAAGAGAGGAGAGCGCGGAGCCTGGATTTGAGCCCATGCCAGGGGACTGCGTGCCTTCCTTGAGCCTCCTTTGACTGGATATAAAGCGGAGGCACCAGGACCGTTCCCAGGGTGGTGAGGACGGACTGAAGCCTCCGCCCTCTAGTTAGCTCCTGATGCACCGTCCTGCTCCTTGAAACGACCCTCTCCCACGGACATGGGCCCCTCTGCTTCCTCCCTCACCTTTCTGTCCCCTGTCCCCTGTGGTAGACTGGGAGGTGACTGCTGGCCCAGCGGCCTCAGAGGTGGCCAGGCTTCGGGGGCTGGTGTTGCCCTGACTGCCTGAGCTGCAGCAACACGCCTGGGGAACCTCGCACCCCGGGCTCCCCTCTGAGGTCAGGCTGGGGTGGGGGCCACAGTCCAGCGGTGGTTTCGGGAGCAGACCCTCCCGGTGGGAAGGAAGTGTGGCCCCACCGTGTCACTGGTCCGCAGTCCCACAGGACAGATGAAGCCGCCTCCATGCTGGCCCGGTTGATGTCTAGTTTTCTGAAACAGGGTCACTGTGCTGGGGGGAGAACACTGAGCACAATGGAGGCTTGTGGCGGGGCCTGGGTAGCGCGCGGGTCCTTTAGAGAAACCTGGGGGGTCCCAGAGCTGTGTCTGACGCTTTCTTTCTTCGGTAGGCCTGCCGCTGATGCCCGGGTACAGCGCCTACGATACTCACCATTCAGGTAGGGAGGCTTGGGGGCTCAGGGCAGGGTGGGGGGCATGCGAGGGATGGGGCAGCATGTTCTTTGAAGACAGAGCTCTCAGGACCGGGGGGGCCCCCAAGGGTTGTGAATGAGCGTGATCTGGTGTTGGAGGTGGGGAGCCCGGCTCCTCCTCCTCACTGTTGGGGAGGGAGCAACCGGCCTCTCCGGGTCTCTTCTTGGATCGGACCCACAGACAGAGCCACAGAGCTCACGACAGGCAAGATGCTGCAGGAGGAAGGGTGTGGGGACTTGGTGAGCCCCGGTGGACTGAGCACAGCATCGGCGCCTTGGGCTCCTCCTCTGTGAAGTAGGAACAGTCGTGACAGCCCCCTCGCCCGCACCTTGAGGGCTGGTGTGATGTTGCTGCAGCTTTCTCTCCTTTACTGACACACTGTCTCCCACACCTGAGCTTAGGACAGTGACGCTGGTAATGGTGGTGGCGGACGTCACTGCACACGGTGTCCAGCCAGGCACCAGATCCACACAGCTCATCATGCACCATCTCTAGGCAGGTGCCGCTGCTGCTCCCACAGCACAGGCTCGGAGACCCTGGGTCCCTTGGCCGGGCTGCAGCCTTGGGCCTCCCCGTCTGTTCCCATCCCCGCAGCAGAGGTGGCCTGTGCTGCGTAGTTGTCTCGTTGTGCTGGGGGTGCGGACTGTGGCCTCTGGGATTCACACTCGGCCTCAGTGGTGGCATCTTCAGGGCGGAGGAAGGTGCTGTCTTCTCCAGCAGCTGCCTGGCTCCGTGAGAAGCGAGCAGCCTGGCTCAGCCAGACAGACCACGGGACGTCAGGGCTGTGGGTCTCGGGCTCCCTGGTGCAGCAGAGGGAATGGGGCTCAGCGGGCTGTGTCTTGACCGTGGCCCTCACCAGACGGGTGTATTGGGGGCGGGTAGAGTCGGGTCTTCCCAGGCAAGAGCATAATGGAAACAACCCCCTGTCCTCAGAGTTCTTCGCCATTGCCAGCAACCTGTGAGCTGGGGGCGGTCAGGACTCAGCTTTGCAGGAGGAACCAGGCTTAGAAGTTCAGTCTTCCACCAGGGGTCCCACAGCCGGGGAAGCGGGGTTGAGGGTTCAGACCTGGGCAGCTGTGCCCACCAAAGGCCGTGTCCAGGGTAGCCTGCTGACTGGTGCTTTCTGGGCCGGGGAGTCACAGGCACAGGGCTTGGGGCCTGGGGGGTGGGAAGACTCTTTGGAGGAAGTGCCCTGTGTGGTGCCAGAGCTGTCCAGCATGTGGGGAGACCCACGGCCATGGCCCAGCCAGGAAAGTCTGCCACCACTCCCGCGGAGGTGGTGGACTTCGGTCCCTCTCCTCAGTTCACACACACACCCCGCTGGGTAAACAGGTTGTCAAGGGTCCCCTGTCCTCAGCCCTGCAGGGAGGAGGCAGCGAGCGAAGCGGGCAGGGGCAGGGTGCAGTGGGGAGTGGGGGCCCCACCCCTGGGCGGCCCTGTGGACACACACACCCAGCTGGGCTCGCTTCCCCCACATTTTCTAGAGACCAGGGGTCTTGTTTTCTATGTGAAACCTTCCCTACAAAACGTGGGCAGCACACGTGTGTTCACAGTGCCCCACTGTGCGGGCGGGCCCACACATGCCTGTGTGCCGGCGTGCGCTGTGTCCGCGTGGTGGCTCCTGTCACGAGTGACGCCTGGAGCGGACGGTGCGGCGGACGCGGGGAGGGCTGGGGCCAGGTCCCCACCAGGCAGTCGTGTGGTCAGGGTGAGCCTGTCACCTGCTGCGCCCGTCTCCCGCCTGGAGGCTGGCGCGATGGCCTCGTCCTCAGGGGTGGCTGCGAGGACTTGGTGAGTGCAGCCGGGGCGCGGCACCTGGCGCAGCTGGGAGACCGGGGCTGTGGCTCTCAGCTCTGGTCGTCCCAGTCCATGTAACCACCGCTGACACAGTGCTCACTCGCGCCAGACACAGACACACTCACACGGCCCTCACAGCTGCCTAGTGGGGTCGTCGTCTCCACTTTGCTGATGGGGAGACGAGGCACGGAGCAGGGGAACCCCCTGCTCCAGCCCCTGGCTGGGACCCCGCGTCAGGTGACCGGGTCCCAGGGTCCCTGCCCCTGGCCTCTTCGTGCCGCTGCCGTGGTCAGACTGTCCCCCAGCAGGGCCATCCTCCGGGAGCAGGGCAGGGCTGTGGTGGGCTCCCCGGGGGCCGGGCTGAGGTGCTCTCCTCAGGGCCCCCTCTGTGGGGTGGGGGTGGGTGCCCATCCTGGCTCAGGCCCTTCCAGGCCCCCCCACCCCCTTCCCCCTGCCCCGGCCTCCCTGGCGCACCTGTGCAGCAGACGTTCACATGGTCAGAGGCGCTGGTGTGAGATAAGGTGTCGGTGATGACAGGGCCAAGGGGCAGAGTGGTGACTGTTCTGTTCGCCTGGGACAAAGGTTGGCGCTGCTCTGGAGGGGAGGAGTGTCAGGTGTGCTGACGAGGGGGAGGGGGTCCCCGAAAGTCAAGTAAGTGAGGTGGACGAGAGCACCTGAAGACCCCAGCAGTGTGTGGTCAGGACCTCGCTGAGCTCCAGCGGGGAGAAGATGGCACCTGCAGCCGCAGCGGGCAGCCTCACTGTCCGAGCAGGGGTTCCTTGTGCAGAGCCCAGTGCAAGGGTCCCCGCGGGGCCGCCCCCTACAGGGGCAGGTGGCTGGTACACCGCACACACTTGGGGACACACTGGAGTCTGGCGCTCGCGGCTGGTGTGGCTCCACAGGCGGCCCTCAGCGGGGCAGTATGTGTGGTTCTTGTAGCAGATACTGGGTGTTACTGTGTATTATGACAGTACGGGTCTTAACATGCAGGCCCCTCTAGGGAAGGCGGGTCCCTAGGATCTGATGCTCTCGTCACTCCCACCGCAGAAGTGCCCCAACCTTAGTCACTTGAGGCCCCACCTTTGCCATCGGTTTTCACATCAGGGCGTTGCCTAGACTATTATCAATGTCTTGAGTTATCTGTCAGTCTCACTTTTACAATTTAAACTTGAGTGGAGACCATCCATCCTTGCCTGTGAAACGGAACCACTTCTGCTTGCTCTAAGTAGGAGGCAGAGGCCACAGCAGATTCAGTGGAGCCGAGACCCTGCTGTGTCTGCACCCATGGCTTACGGCCTCTGTCTGGTCCGAGGGAGGTGGGCAGCAGTGTTAAGATCCATCAGCAGCACACTAGGGCTTTGCTTCTTGAGGTGACCAGACACTGAGAGAATACTGAAAGTGGAACAATCTTTTCCTTTATTAAATGTTGTCTCTACTCCCCCACCCCCAACCCACCCCAGTAATCTTATGTGTGGCACATTTTGGGAAACATTGCCTTAAATTGAGTACTTTTCAGACTTCTTCCCAAGAATAGGTTTGGATGAAAGGTTTGAGATTCTTAATTGGAAATTCAGGCAACCCCAAAGCAACTGTGAATTTGTCAGCAAACAGATTACACTTTTGTTTTCCCTAACCTGGCAATCACATCTAGCATTTCCTTCCATTATGAACGTGGGCAGTACTGTGTGTGTGTGCGTGCACATGCGTGTTTACGTTTATATACATACGTATATACATGTGTACACGTTATAGTCTAACACTGCATGCTGTGTATATCGTTCGTATAGCAGTGCCTGAGGTGGAGCTGTTGTCCTAAGAAATTAACATGGTTGACTCCCAGTTGTGACTTGTAAATTACAGCAGTTAAGAGACAGAAGTAGGGTGGGGTGGGGTGCCCCAGTAAGTATTACTACTTTGACCACTGGCTTCCTTGGTGATGCTTGGTTTTTATTCATGCTTATAAAAACATTATTTCTAGAAGGGGTGCATGAACTTCCCCAGAAAATGAAGAGGCCCCAGATGCACCGAGGGTCACCCCCTCCCATCCTCCTGGGAAGGCAGACTTGGGACATGTGGGCACAGCAGGGATGGCCCCCCGCCCTGCACAGCCCCTGACCGTCCCTGTCTCCCCACAGCCTTCTCCCAGATGGTCATCAGCTTCTACTACGGGGGCAAGCTGGTAGGCCAGACCACCACCACGTGCCCCGAGGGCTGCCGCCTATCGCTGGGCCAGCCCGGCCTGCCGGGTGGGAAGCTGTATGGGCCTGAGGGCCTGGAGCTGGTGCGCTTCCCGCCGGCTGACACCATCCCCAGCGAGCGGCAGCGGCAGGTGACGCGGAAGCTGTTTGGGCACCTGGAGCGTGGCGTCCTCCTGCACAGCAGCAGGCAGGGTGTGCTGGTCAAGCGGCTGTGCCAAGGCCGCGTGTTCTACAGCGGGAATGCTGCGCCCGCTCGCGACCGGCCCAACAAGCTGGAGCGCGATGAGGTGGTCAGGGTCTTCGACACCAGCCAGTTCTTCCGAGGTCAGTGCCCGTGTGCCTCCCTCCTGTCCACATCCAGGGCTGGCCTGCCCTGCCCAGCCCATTCTTCCGGAGCCATCCAGGCCCTCCTTCCTGACCCCTACATCTAGAGGGGGGGCGCCACTGGAGGACGGTCAAAGCACTAAGCCCCTCACCCGCTGCTGTGGGCTGTCCCCTCACCAGGGAGCTGGGAGGAACAGTCTCAGGCCCCACCTTGGGCCTGTGGGGTCAGAACCCACATCTTGGCAACAAGGCTCCCAGGGGCTGTGTCCACATCCTGAGATACACTGACCTTGCACACGCAGTGTGGAGTGCTGCCCGGGGCTGCCGCTGTCCTGTGAGGCGGGTGGTTAGGCTCCCAATGCGGGAGCCCCTGTGGAAGCTCAGGCCTGATGATCACTCATTCTGTTTCTGAAGCTGCCGGCTGGTCCCCAGAGCCCTGATCTTTTCTCTGTAGCAGCAGCAGTCGCCAGACACCTCCTAGGGGGCTTCCTAGAGAAGGGGCCCGGAAGGGTGGGCGAGTGTAGGTGCAAGAGCCCTGACTCCTCAGGGCCAAGGGGGTGGGTGGCCAGGCTTCACCAAACCCCCTTACGTCCCCCAACCCCCTGCCCCATCCACAGAGCTGCAGCACTTCTACAACAGCCAGAGCCGGCTGCCCGACAGCAGGGTGGTGCTGTGCTTCGGAGAGGAGTTTCCGGACACAACCCCACTGCGCTCCAAGCTCATCCTCGTCCAGGTGAGAGCAGGGTGGGCCCAGGCCACGGGGATGGGGACTCACGTGTGAGCAGGCCTGGGTGAGATCCCAACTGGGCAAGAGGATCCTCCTCACCATCTTCCCAGGTTCTTGGACTCAAAATCTACATGGTTTCCCCTCTTAGCTTTTCTAAAAACTCAAAACCACCTTTGCAGAGTCTCCTAGTTTCCTTAAGGTCTAGGTGACAGCTCAGGGCTTTGCCAGCCCTGGTGAGCTCTAGTCAGAAGTGAACCCCATGGGTGGACTTGTGGGCCCTGGCTCACCAGCCTGGGGCACTGCTGGGAGGGTGTCGCGTGCTCGGGGGGTGCTGGAGGTTCTGGGCCACAGAGCCCCCCCTGCTCGTTTCTGACATGTGCACCGATGTCCCAGGTGGAGCAGCTGTATGTCCGGCAGCTAGTGGAAGAAGCCGGGAAGGGCTGCAGCACGAGCTCCTTGATGCAGGCCCCCGAGGAGCCCCCACCAGACCAGGTCTTCCGGATGTTTCCAGAGATCTGTGCTTCCCACCAGAGACCTTTCTTCAGAGAAAACCAACAGATCACAGTTTAAGGCTCCAGGGCACCACTGCCCACCCCCCCGCCTCCACCCCCACAGCTACAATCTCCTCATTACAATTACTGTTGGATGTGGAGCCCCCTGGCCTGGGGTGGAGGGCTTCACCCTGCTCTTTGTTTGGTAGGGGCGTCCTGAGGACCCGATGGGGAGCAGCGCTGTGCCCACTTCTGTCATGCAGGTAGAAGCATCGAAATTCAACCAGATGCTCTGGAGGCTGAGCTGTGCCCTGCGGTTAGGACATTCTTTCCTGTGTTTCCCTCTGATCATCGTTAGTTGCTATGACTCTTTCAGCATTTGGAGCTACCAGCTGTTTCCAGGAAAGAAATCTTGGAAAAGCAGAAGACCACTTTTGTTTTTATCTTTGGTTAGAGCTAGGGAGTTAGGATTCCATGTGCTTGATTCAGTGAAGTGTCTCCTTACCTTTAAGCATATTGATAAGATTTAAAAACTCCTGGATACCAGCCTACCTTTCTTAAGCGAAAGCACAACTCCTGGCTCTGTAGAAGGCGGCATGTTCATCCTAGAATTTGGTGTCAGGTGCGTATCTCCCTGCCAGGTGAGCTGGTGTTTCCATCTTCAGACGATGGAAACTTTACTCTTGGGCCCTTGTTGCCAGGAAGCTTAGAGCTGAATTTTTTTTTCATTTCTGTATAAATCATCCAACATACACCTCCTTCATTCTCAATGGTTTTGACCTATTTTAAAAATATTTGTACTTTTCATTATCTTTTTTAAATTAATGGTCTTATTGTAAACTGTTTTGAATCTTTTTTATATAAAGTGGGCAAGATATAAACCACAAGTTGAAGAATAACTGTGGATCAAACAGACTTTTTGATTGTGCCTTTGATTCAGTCAGTCACCCTATTCGTGGGACGGTGGTGTGGGATGTGTGTGGGTGGCTTGGGTACCTTGGAGTGTGTCCATTTCTCACCACAACACTGGTTCCTGGCCCTAGTACTCTTTGGGATCAAAGATGACCCTGCTCAGCGTGGAGAGAAGGGAACCTTGCTACACTGTTGGGAATGTACATTAGGGCAGCCACTATGGAGAACAGTGCAGTGGTTCCTTAAAACACTAGAAATAGTGCTTTCATATCCTGCAATCCCACTCCTGGGCATATATCCAAACAAAGCTATACTTTGAAAAGATCCACATACCCCTATAGTCATAGCAACATTCACAATAGCCATGACATGGAAGCAACCTGTCCAGCAACAGATGTGTGAATAAGAAGGTATGATGATATATATGTATCCATTTATATATGCACACACAGTGGGACATTAGTCATAGAAAAGGAAGGAAATAAGGCCATTTGCAGTAACAATGGATGGGCCTAGAGATTATTGCACTAAAGTTAGAGAAAGATAAATACCATATAATAACCACTTATATGTGAAATCTAAACTATGACACTAACTTGTTACCAAAGCAGAAAGACACACACTGACTTGTGGTTGCCAAGATGGCAGTGATGAGGGAGGGATGGAGTTTGGGGTCAGCAGACAGAAACTTTTGTACAGAATATATAAACAAGGTCCTACTGTATAACACAAGGAACTACATTCAACAAGAATATGAAAAAATATGCATATAACTGAATCACTGTTGTACAGCAAAAATTAACAACATGCCAGTCGACTATACTTTCTAATAAAATATACTTTCTAATAAAATTAAGCAAAATTAAAAAAAACTGTCCCATTGGCTAATAAGTTAAAAAAATTTCCACTAGCTATCTATTTTACATATGAGAATTTGCTGTTTGACACAGAAAGCTCAAATCCAGTGCTCTGTGACCACCTAGAGGGATGGGAGATGAGAGGGAGGGGACATGTTGGATGGCAGAAACCAATACAACACTGTAATTATCCTCCAATTAAAAATAAATTATAAAGAAAACTATAGTAAAAAATGATGAAAAATTGTAAAATACACAAAACTTTTTACGATAACCCCATTATACGTCATCTGCCCTTCAGTTCAGTCGCTCAGTTGTCTCTGACTCTTTGGGATCCCATGAACCGCAGCATGCCAGGTCTCCCTGTCCACCACTAACTCCCTAAGTCCACCCAAACCCATGGCCGTTGAGTCGATGATGCCATCCAGCCATCTCATTTTCCGTCATCCCCTTCTCCTGTTGCCCTCCATCTTTCCCAGCATCAGGGTCTTTTCCAGTGAGTTAGCTCTTCGCATCAGGTGGTCAAAGTATTGGAGTTTCAACTTCAACATCAGTCCTTCCAATGAACACCCAGGACAGATCTCATTTAGGATGGACTGGTTGGATTTCCTTGCAGTCCAAGGGACTCTCAAGAGTCTTCTCCAACACCACAGTTCAAAAGCGTCAATTCTTCGGCACTCAGCTTTCTTTATAGTCCAACTCTCACATCCATACATGACTACTGGAAAAACCATAGCCTTGACAATACGGACCTTTGTTGGCAAAATAATGTCTCTGCTTTTTAATATGATATCTAGGTTGGTCATAACTTTACTTCCATGGAGTGTTTTAGTTTCATGGCTGCAGTCACCATCTGCAGTGATTTTGGAGCCCAGAAAAATAAAGTCAGCTACTGTTTCCCCATCTATCTGCCATGAAGTGATGGGACTGGATGTCATGATCTTAGTTTTCTGAATGTTGAGCTTTAAGCCAACTTTTTCACTCTCCTCTTTCATCAAGAGGCTTTTTAGTTCCTCTTCGCTTTCTGCCATAAGGGTGATGTCATCTGAATATCTGATGTTATTGATATTTATCCCAGCAATCTTGATTCCAGCTTGTGCTTCATCCAGCCCAGAATTTCTCTTGATGTACTCTGCATATAAGTTAAATAAGCAGGGTGACAATATACAGCCTTGATGTACTCCTTTTCCTATTTGGAACCAGTTTGTTGTTCCATGTCCAGTTCTAACTGTTGCTTCCTGACCTGCATACAGGCTTCTCAAGAGACAGGTCAGGTGGTCTGGTATGCCCGTCTCTTTCAGAATTTTCCGCAGTTTGTTGTGATCCACACAGTCAAAGGCTTTGGCATAGTCAATAAAGCAGAAATAGATGTTTTTCTTGGACTCTCTTGCTTTTTCAATGATCCAGCAGATGTTGGCAATTTGATCTCTGGTTCCTCTGCCTTTTCTAAAACCAGAGTATAATTCCAGTGGAGACGTCCCAGTTTTAGCCCTGGGAGAACTTAGCCTGTTTACTAGCAAAGAACGTGCCTCTACTCCCCAGAAATGTGTCTGCATGTTCACCCTCAGTTGTGACACTCGTGGGAAGCCAGGCAGAAGCCCGAGGACAGTGGCCTGCTTGGCTTGTGGCTTCCTCTGTGCAGGCTGACACACACCTTTGCAACCACTTAGTCACCCACTTGATGACTAAGTGCTTTAGAAAGCACTCGATAACCAATGGCATTTTTCACAGAACTAGAACAAAACATTTTAAAATTTGAATGGAAACACAAAATATCCCCCAAACCCAAACCAATGACTGATTCTGCCATCCATCATCATGAATCAGTCATAGGTACACATATGTCCCCTCCCTCTTGTACCTCTCTCCCACTTCCCCAAGAGAAACAGCCGGAGGAATCTGGCTCCCTCACTTGTGACTGTACTGTCGATACAGGGCTACAGTAATGAAATCAAGATGGTCCTGGTACAAAAAGAAGTACAGGTCAGTGGAAGAGGATAGACAGTCCAGAGATAAACCCCCAGGTACTTATGGTAACTAATCTGTGACAAGGAAGGCAAGAATATACAATGGAGAAGAGGCAGTATCTTCAAGTAAGTGGGGCTGCGGAAACTGGACAGCTCCATGTAAGAGAGTGAAAATATAGCACTAACAGCATACACAAAAACTCAAAATGGATCCAAGACCTAAATGTGAGACCACATACCATAAAACTAGAGGAAAACAGGCATAACGCACTCTGATAGAAATCACAGCAGTATCTTTGTTGATCCACCTCCTAGATTTATGAAAATAAAAACAAAAATTAATGGGACCTAATTAAACTTAAAAGCTTTTGCAGAGTGGAAGAAACCATAAACAGTGAAAAGCCAATCCACAAAGTGGGAGAAAATGTTTGCAAACGAAATGACTGACAAGGGATTAATCTCCAAAATTTACAAAGAGCTCACACAGCTCAGTTCAGAAAAGCGACAACCGCAAAAGCCCAATCAGAAAAAGGGCAGAAGATCTAAATAGACATTACGCCAAAGACATATGGCCAAAAAGCACATGGAAAAGTGTTCAACGTCACTAATTATTAGAGAAATACAAATCAAAGCTACAATGAAGGATCACCTCGCACTGGTCAGAAAGACCATCAGCAATAAGTCTACAAGCAATAAACGCTGGAGAGGGTGTGGAGACAAGGAAATCCTCTTACACTGTTGGTGGACATGTATGTTGGTGCAGCCACTATGGAGAACAGTATGGAGGCTCCTTAAAATACTAAAAATAGAGTCACCATGTGACCCAGCAATCTCAGTGCTGAGCATATATCCAGACAAAACTATAAGTTGAAAAGAAACATGCACCCCTATAGTCATTTCAGTACTATTCACAAAAGCCAAGACATGGAAGCAACCTAAATGTCCATCGAAAAAGGAATGGAGAAAGAAGATGTGGTGTGTGTGTGTGTGTGTGTGTATATATATATATATATATATATATATATATATATATATATATATACATACAGTGGAATATTACAGCCATAAGAAAGAATGAAATGATGCCATTTGTGGCAACGTGAATAGACCTAGAGATGATCATACTAAGTAAAGTAAGTCAGAAAGAGAAAAACAAATATCATGATATCACTTATATTTGGAGCCTAAAACATGGCACAAATGAACCTATCCTAAGAAACTGGGCAGATCGGCCCCAGGGTGGCCAGCGGCAGCCATGAGGCTGGGGTGCCCTCTGCTCCTGGGCGTCCTCCAGCATTGGCTCCAGCCTTCCCTGGACCCCTTTCCCTGCAACTCCAGCAGGGCCTCTGCCTTGGCCTCTGGGCAGTATGTTGACCAACATCCAACAGCTTGATGAAGGTATATATGCTCAAAGGGGACCAGCAGTGGGACAACCAGGCACTGGGCATGTCATCCAGCTACGTGGAGAGGATGAAGGGCGTGCCCCTCTAGTCAGCACCTGTCAAAACGTGGTCCACTGGAGAAGGGAATGGCAAACCACTTCAGTATTCTTGCCTTGAGAACCCCATGAACAGTATGAAAAGGCAAAAGAAAAAATGACACTGAAAGACGAGCCCCCCAGGTCGGTAGGTGTCCAATAGGCTACAAGGAAAAGTGGGTAAATAGCTCCAGAAAAAATGAAGAGGATAGCCAAAGTGGAAAGGACACCCAGTTGTGGATGTCACTGGTGACGGAAGTAAAGTCTGATGCTGTAAGGAACAATGCTGCATAGGAACCTGGAATGTGAGGTCCACGAGCCAAGGAAAATTGGAAGCAGTCCAACAGGAGACTGCAAGAGTGAACATTGACATTTTAGAAATCAGTGAACTAAAATGGACTGGAATGGGTGAATTTAACTCAGATGACCATTGTATCTACTAGTGTGGGAAAGAATCCCTTAGAAGGAATGGAGTAGCCCCATAGTCAACAAAAGAGTCCGAAATGCAGTTTAGTTCAGTCCATCAGTCGTGTCCGACTCTTTGCGACCTCATGGACTGCAGCACACCAGGCTTCCCTGTCCAGCCCCAACTCCCAGAGTTTACTCAAACTCATGTCCATTGAGTCGGTGATGCCATCCAACCATCTCATCGTCTGTCGTCCCCTTCTCCCGCCTTCAATCTTTCCCAGCATCAGCGTCTTTTCCAATGAGTCAGTTCTTCACATAAGGTGGCCAAAGTATTGGACTTTCAGCTTTGGCATTAGTTCTTCCAATGAATATTCAGGACTGATTTCCTTTAGGATGGACTGGTTGGATCTCCTTGCAGTCCAAGAGACTCTCAAGAGTCTTCTCCAATGCCACAGTTCAAAAGCATCAATTCTTTGGTTTTCAGCTTTCTTTACAGTCCAACTCTCACATGTATACATGACTACTGGAAAAACCATAGCTTTGACTAGGTGGACCTTTATTGGCAAAGTAATGTCTCTGCTTTTTAATATGCTATCTAGGTTGGTCATAACTTTACTTCCATGGAGTAAGTGTTTTAGTTTCATGGCTGCAATCACTATCTGCAGTGATTTTGGAGCCCAGAAAAATAAAGTCTGTCACTGTTTCCCTATCTACTTGCCATGAAGTGATGGGACTGGATGCCATGATCTTAGTTTTCTGAATGTTGAGTTTAGAGCCAGCCTTTTCACTCTCCTCTTTCACTTTCATCAAGAGGCTTTTTATTTTTATTTTTTTTATTTTTATTTATTTATTTGGCTGTGTTGGGTCTTAGTTGGGGCATGTGGGGTCTAGTTCCCTGACCAGGGATCAAACCTGGCTCCCTTGCATTGGGAGCTCAGAGTCTTAGCCACTGGACCACCAGGGAAGTCCCCAAGAGGCTTTTTAGTTCCTCTTCGCTTTCTGCCAAAAGGGTGGTATCATCTGAATATCTTAGGTTATTGATATTTCTCCCGGCAATCTTGATTCCAGCTTGTGCTTCACCCAGCCCAGCGTTACTCTTGATGTACTCTGCATATAAGTTAAATAAGCAGGGTGACAACATATAGCCTTGATGTACTCCTTTCTGTATTTGGAACCAGGCTGTTGTTCCATGTCCAGTTCTAACTGTTGCTTCCTGACCCGCATAGAGATTTCTGAGAAGGCAGGTCAGGTGTTCTGGTATTCCCATCTCTTTAAGAATTTCCCACAGTTTGTTGTCATCCACACAGTTTGTTGTGATCCTAAATGCAGTACTTGGGTGAAATCTCAAAAATGAGAGAATGATTCTGTTTGTTGCTAAGGCAAACCATTCAATATCACAGTAATCCAAGTCTATGCCTGAACCACTAATACCAAAGAAACTGAAGTTGAATGGTTCTATGAAGACCTACAAGACCTCCTAGAACTAACCAAAAAAGATGTCCTTTTCATCATAGAAGACTGCAATGCAAAGCTAGGAAGTCAAGAGACAGTTGGAATAACAGGCAAATTTGGTCTGGGAGTACAAAATGAAGCAGGGCAAAGGCTAACAGTGTTTTGCCAAGAGAACACACTGGTCATAGCAAACACCATCTTCCAACAACACAATAAGCAATTCTACATTTGGACATCACCAGTTGGCAAATATAGAGATCAGATTGTTTGTATTCTTTGCAGCCAAAGATGGAGAAGCTCTAAAGAGTCAGCAAAAACAAGACTTGGAGCCAACTGTGGCTCAGATCATCAGCTCTTCATTACGAAATTCAGGCTCAAATTGAAAAAAGGGAAAACCCCTAGGCCACTCAGGTATGACCTAAATCAAATCCCTTATGATTATACAGTGGAAGTGATGAATAGATTCAAGGGACTAGATCTGGTAGACAGAGTGCCTGAAGAACTATGGATGGAGGTTTGCACTACTGTACAGGAGCTGGAGACCAAACCATCCCCAAGAAAAAGAAATGCAAGAAGGCAAAATGGGTTTCTGAGGAGCACTTACAAATAGTTAAGAAGAAAAGCAAAAGGCAAAGGAGAAAAGGAAAGATACACCCATCTGAATGTAGAGTTACAGAGAATAACAAGGAGAGATAAAGTCTTCTTAAGTGAACCGTGCAAATAAATAGAGGAAAACAACAGAATAGGAAAGACTAGAGATCTCTTCAAGGAAATTAGAGATACCAAGGAAACATTTAATGCAAAATAGACACAATAAAGAACAGAAATGTCAAAGACCTAACAGAAGTAGAAAAGACTAAGAAGAGGTGGCAAGAATATATAGAAGAACTGTACAAAAAGGTCTTAATGAACCAGAAAGCCACTATGGTGTGGTCACTCACCTAGAGCCAGACATCCTGGAATATGAAGTCAAGTGGGCCTTAGGAAGCATCACTATGAACAAAGTTAGTGGAGGTGATGGAACTCCGGCTGAGCCATTTCAAATCGTAAAAGATGATGCTGTTAAAGTGCTGCCCTCAATATGCCAGCAACTTTGGAAAACTCATCAGTGGCCACAGGACTGGGAAACATCAGTTTTCATTCCAATTCCAAAAAAGGGCAATGCAAAAGAATGTTCAAACTGCTGTGCAATTGGGCTCATTTAGGCTTCAACAATAAGTGAACTGAGAACTTTCATATGTACAAACTGGATTTAGAAAAGGCAGAGAAACCAGAGATCAAATGGCCAACATCTGTTGGATGATAGAAAAAGCAAAGAAATTCCAAAAGGACATGTACTTCTGCTTCATTGACTATGCTAAAGCCTTTGACTGTGGATCACAACAAACTGTGGAAAATTCTGAAAGAAATGGGACTACCAGAACACTTTACCTGCCTCCTGAGAAACCTGTATGCAAGTCAAGAAGCAACAGCTGGAAGTGGACATGGAGCAATGGACTGGTTCAAAATTGGGTAAGGAGTATGTCAAGGCTGTATATTGTTACCCTACTTATTTAACTTATAGGCAGAATACATCATGAGAAATGCTGGGCTGGATGAAGCACAAGCTGGAATCAAGATTGCCAGGAGAAATATCAATAACTTCAGATATGCAGATGAACCACCATTATGGCAGAAAGCAAAGAAGAAGTAAAGAACCTCATGAAAGTGAAAGAGGGCAGTGAAAAAGCTGGCTTAAAACTCAACACTCAGAAAACTAAGATCATGGCATCCAGTCCCATCACTTCATGGCAAATAGATAGGGAAACAATGGAAACAGTGAGAGACTTTTATTTTCTTGGGCTCCAAAAACACTGCAGATGGTAATTGCAGCCATGAAACTAAAAGACGCTTGCTTCTTAGAAAAAAAGCTCTGACAAACCCAGACAGTATATTAAAAAGCAGAGGTATCACTTTGCCAACAAAGGCCCTAGTCAAAGCTATGTCTTTTCCAGTAGTCATGTATGGATGTGAGAGTTTGACCATAAAGAAGACTGAGTGCCTCAGAATTGATGCTTTCAAACTGTTCTGGAGAAGACTCGCAAGCCCTTTGGACTGAAAGGAAATTAAACCAGTCACTCCTAAAGGAAATCAACCCTGAATATTCATTGGAAGCTCCAATGCTGAAACTGAAGCTCCAGTACTTTGGCTACCTGATGGGAAGAACTGACTCACTGGAAAAGACCCTGGTGCTGGACAAGACTGAGGGCAAGAAGAGAAGGGGGCAACAGAGGATAAGATAGTTGGATGGCATCACTGACTCAATGGACATGAGTTTAAGCAAACTCTGGGAGATAGTGAAGGACAGGAAGCCTGCTGGCTGCCGTCCATGGGGTCTCAAAGAGTTATACATGACTAAGCGACTGAACAGCAACAACAATGGAACTGAATACAACTCACAGATATAAATATCAAAGATTCAGTTACCAAAGGAGAAACATAGGGGAAGTGACACATCAGGAGATTGGGATTAACATACACACACTGTGGGGTGTTAATCGCTCTGTCGTGTCTGACTCTTTGCAACCCCATGGACTATAGCCCACCAGGCTCCTCTGATCATGGGATTTCCCAGGCAAGAATAATGGACTGGGTTGCCATTTCCTTCTCCAGGGGATCTTCCTTCTCCAGGGATAGTACTCGGGTCTGCTGCACTGCAGGCAGATTCTTTAGCATTTGGGCTACAGGGAAGACCCTATAAAGTATACAGTTACATATAAAATATAGAATCAATAAGGACCTACTCTATAGCACAGGGAGCTATACTCAATATTGTGTGATAATCCATGTGAGAAAAGAATTTGGAAAAGAGTGAATATATTACTGAAGCATTTTGCTGTACTCCTGACACTAACACACCATTGAAAGTCAACTGTACTCCAATAATAATTATAAAATGTACATAAAAAAGCATGTAAACAATTTTCCTAAGAAAGCTAACATTATTTTGCTGGACCAGTGTAGCCAGGGGCCAGCCTGGACTGGACAGACACCGTGTGTACTACGGACCTCCGGGGCAGAGTCAATCCCACAGTCAGTGTAGACACCAGGCAGTTTGGGGAGGGGCGTTGGTGAGGGTCTGTCGGCTTCTCATTCACTCTCTCCTGGGTGGGGAGGAGCATTTTCTCTCTACTCTTTTTCTCCCAGCCTGGGTCCCCTCACTGAGTGAGAATCTCAGGAGGAAAAGGCAACCCTGGCTTTGAGAAGTGAGAGCAACTGGGGTTTGGGGACAGGACTGCTCCAGCTCAGCCAACCCAGGGGCCTTGCAACTGTAAGAGTCTCTGATTTAAAATCTGAAAAGCCAAGGAATGCCTGTTAATCCTTCCTGCGGCCACTGTGTGGGGGTGAGGGAGGTGTGGTCTGCTGAAATTCACACAAGCACACAGAACAACTCCAGGAGGACTGGCTTTTCCGCTTAGGCCAACAAAGCCAGAACTCCACTTTTAAGGATAATAGACCTGTTCTCTGATGTTTAGTCAGATAAAAATAGGTTTTAGACTCTGCTCCAATGACTGTCAAAGCACACAGCTTTAATATGCTGAAAGACTATTTTTGATCTCATTAAAAAGTTTACTGATCTCTTTTCAGTTCACTTCAGTCGCTCAGTTGTGTCCAACTCTTTGTGACCCCATGGACCGCAGCACGCCAGGTATCCCTGTCCATCACTAACTCCCAGAGTTTACTCAAATTCATGTCCATTGAGTCAGTGATGCCATCCAACCATCTCATTGCCTGTTGTTCCCTTCTCCTCCCACCTTCAATCTTCCCCAGCATCAGCGTCTTTTCAAATGAGTCAGTTCTTCACATAAGGTGGCCAAAGTATTGGAGTTTTAGCTTCGGCATCAGTTCTTCCAATGAATATTCAGGACTGATTTTCATGGACTGGTTAGATCTCTTTAGGATGGACTGGTTAGATCTCTTTGAAGTCCAAGGGACTTCATCAACACAGTCTTCTCCAACACCATAGTTCAAAAACATCAGTTCTTTGGTGCTCAGCTTTCTTTAGAGCCCAACTCTCACATACATACATGACTACTGGAAAAACCATAGCTTTGACTAGACAGACCTTTGCTGGCAAAGTAATGTCTCTGCTTTTTAATGTGCTGTCTAGGTTGGTTATAACTTTTCTTACAAGGAATAAGCATCTTTTAATTTCATGGCTGCAGTCACCATCTGAAGTGTTTTTGGAGCCCAAGAAAATAAAGTCTGTCAATGTTTCCCCATCTATTTGCCATAAAGTGATGAGACCGGATGCCATCATCTTAGCTTTCTGAATGTTGAGTTTTAAGCCAACTTTTTCACTGTCCTCTTTCACTTTCATCAAGAGGCTCTTTAGTTCTTCTTCACTTTCTGCCATAAGGGTGGTGTCATCTGCATATCTTAGGTTATTGAAATTTCTCCTGGCAATCTTGATTCCAGCTTGTGCTTCATCCAGCCCAGCGTTTCTCTTGATGTACTCTGCATATAAGTTAAATAAGCAGGGTGACAACATATAGCCTTGATGTACTCCTTTCCGTATTTGGAACCAGTCTGTTGTTCCATGTCCAGTTCTAACTGTTGCTTCTTTACTTGCATAGAGATTTCTCAGCAGACAGGTCAGGTGGTCTGGTATTCCCATCTCTTTAAGAATTTTCCGCAGTTTGTTGTGATCCACACAGTCAAAGGCTTTGGCATAGTCAATAAAGCAGAAATAGATGTTTTTCTTGGACTCTCTTGCTTTTTCAGTGATCCAGTGGATGTTGGCAATTTGATCTCTGGTTTTTCTGCCTTTTCTAAATCCAGCTTGAACATCTGGAAGTTCACGTTCATGTACTGTTGAAGCCTGGCTTGGAGAATTTTAAGCATTCCTTTGCTACTGTGTGAGATGAGTACAATTGTGCAGTAATTTGAACATTTTTTGGCACTACCTTTCTTTGGGATTGGAATGAAAATTGACCTTTTCCAGTCCTGTGGCCACTGCTAAGTTTTCCAGATTTGCTGGCATATTGAGTGCAGCACTTTAACAACATCGTCTTTTAGGATTTGAAATAGCTCAAATGGAATTCCATCACCTCCACTAGCTTTGTTCGTAGTGATGCCTCCTAAGGCCCACTTGACTTCACATTCCAGGACATCTGGCTCTAGGTGAGTGATCACACCATCATGGTTATCTGGGTTGTGAACATCTTTTGTGTGTAGTTCTT
This sequence comes from Antilocapra americana, assembly GCA_007570785.1. NCBI lineage: Eukaryota > Metazoa > Chordata > Mammalia > Artiodactyla > Antilocapridae > Antilocapra > Antilocapra americana. Next base: position 11,420,897 of record ML663568.1, on the reverse strand, counting down.
CTGTGTATTCTTTCCACCTCTTCTTAGTATCTTTTGCTTCTGTTAGGTCCATACCATTTCTGTCCTTTATTGAGCCCATCTTTGCATGAAATGTTCCCTTGGTATCTCTAATTTTCTTGAAGGGATCTCTAGTCTTTCCCATTCTATTGTTTTCCTCTGTTTCTTTGCATTGATCACTGAGGAAGGCTTTCTTATCTCTTCTTGCTATTCTTTGGAACTCTGCATTCAAATGGGTATATCTTTCCTTTTCTCCTTTGCCTTTAACTTCTCTTTTTTCTTCAACTATTTTTAAGGCCTCGTCAGACAAGCATTTTGCCTTTTTGCATTTCTTTTTCTTAAGGATGGTTTTGATCACTGCTCCTGTATAATGTCATGAACCTCCATCCATAGTTCTTCAGGCACTCTGTCTATCACACCTAATCCCTTGAATCCATTTGTCACTTCCATTGTATGTTGTAAGGAATTTGATTTAGGTCATACCTGAATGGTCTAGTGGTTTTCCCTACTTCATTCAATTTAAGTCTGAATTTGGCAATAAGGAGTTAATGATCTGAGCCACAGTCAGCTCCTGGTCTTGTTTTTGCTGACTGTAGAGAGCTTCTCCATCTTTGGCTGCAAAGAATATAATCAATCTGATTTCAGTATTGACCATCTGGTGACATCCATGTGTAGATCTTCTCTTGTGTTGTTGGAGAGGGTGTTTGCTATGACCAGTGCATTCTCCTGGCAAAACTCTGTTAGCCTTTGCACTGCTTCATTCTGTACTTCAAGGCCAAATTTTCCTATTACTCCAGATATTTCTTAACTTTCTACTTTTGCATTCCAGTCCCCTATAATGAAAAGGACATATTTTTTTGGGGTGTTAGTTCTAAAAGGTCTTGTAGGTCTTCATAGAGCCGTTCAACTTCAGCTTCTTCCACATTATTGGTCAGGGCATAGACCTGTGATTACTGTGATACTGAATGGTTTGCCTTGGAAATGAACAGAGATCATTCTGTCGTTTTTGAGACTGCATCCAAGTATTGCATTTCAGACCCTCTTGTTGACTATGATGGCTACTCCATTTCTTCTAAGGGATTCTTGCCCACTGTAGTAGATATAATGGTCATCTGAGTTAAATTCACCCATTCCAGTCCAATTTAGTTCACTGATTCCTAAAATGTTGATGTTCACTCTTGCCATCTCCTGTTTGACCACATCCAATTTGCCTTGATTCATGGACCTAATATTCCAGATTCCTATGCAATATTGCTCTTTACAACATTGGACTTTACTTCCATCACCAGTCACATCCATAACTCGGTGTTGTTTTTGCTTTGACTCTGTCTCTTCATTCTTTCTGGAGTTATTTATCCACTGATCTCCAGTAGCATCCTGGGGACCTACCAACCTGACGAGTTCATTTTTTAGTGTCCTATCTTTTTACCTGTTCATACCATTCAAGGGGTTCTCAGGCAAAAATATTAAAGTGGTTTGCCATCCCCTTCTCCAGTGGACCATGTTCTGTCAGAATTCTCCACCATGACCCATGAATGATCTCTTTCACTCTTTATTAAAATAAAATGCAGGGTTTTTTTTTTTTTAAGCTGATGTGAGTTCTGTTTTTGTTTTTTTAAGTCAGTGTCAACTCTTCTATCATCTTCACCAGATTCTAGTTTCTTTAAAGGGGGAATTTCAAAATAATATTGCACTGTGATTTTAAGGATATTTTGTTTTTTGTTCTTTACTCATCCTCAGAACAATAGCAGAAAGGTCTGGAGACATGTGGGCTTCCCTGGTGGCTTAGCAGTAAAGAATCTGCCTGCCAATGCAGGAGGCATGGCAGGGACTGTAGGTTTGATCTCTGGGTTGGGAAGATCCCCTGGAGAAGGAAATGGCAAACTCCTCCAGTATTCTTGCCTGGAAAGTCCCACAAACAGAGGAGTCTGGTGGGTTACATACAGTCCATGGGATCAGAATCAGACATGGCTGAGTAACTAAACGGCAACAGCAGCTGGAGACCAGCAGATCCTATAGAACTTTTTGGAGAAAATGTAGAGGCATGTGATATTTTTATAAAACTTGAGGGTTTTGCATGCTCGGCTTTCTGTGAGCTGACTGGCAAGTGTGCAGTGTATGGAGAAGGGAGGAGGCTGGCCTGAGAAGCATCCAGAAGCTGCTGGAAATGGTCTGTCAGAGAACCACGCATGATGGGGGTGCTTCCTTCCACGTGCACATGCGCACCATGCTGGTCTTTAGGGACACAGCAGGGACATGGGGGGCCCAGTCCAGCTGTCATGGAGATGGCTTCATGGGCATGCCCACTGAACCACCCAGGACAGATGGATGGATTGCAGGGCAGAGACAAGCTATATGGGACATACTGTCCACCAGGTCCTGGACCTTCTCCCTCCAGTGTGGGTGAGCCCAGTGGGATGGGACGGTTCTTACCCTCAGCTTACAGATGAGGCAATGGGGGCATGGGCCATGCTTGGGTGACCTGGGGGAGACAGCCGTCCCTGCACTGCTTTAGCTGGCCGACAGAGGGCAAGGCAGTGGGCGGGTGAGTCGCCCGCAAAGGGTGGTCGGAAGTGGGCCGCAAGGTCCCCGCACCCAGTGGCTCAGGGTTATTTTTACAAGTGAGCCCTTTTCTGTCCTGTGGATTCAGGGCCAGATGTGGACACATATAAGGTCTGCTTCTCTCGAGAGTTCAAGACCCTGGTGCAGTGGACAAACGTTTCCTGCTAAGCCTTGCAGCAACCTCAGTGGGCAAGGCGGGGAGCTGGAGCTAGGACTCCAGGACAAGATGCTACAGTATAAACCAGAGCTTTGAGACCATGTTGCTAAGGTCCTTTATGTGAACTAAGTTTTGAGATGTTGGTCCCTCTGGATGGTTAGCTTCTGGATCTGGAAAGGCAGCTCATGGGAAAGAGCTGATGAGATGTTCTGGAAAACAAGCACCTTCACTCTTTGTGTTTTAAAGACATTAACAGAATTAGGACATTTCAACAACCACTTTGTGATCGCCACTTAGCATACTAACTTGCAAAATCCCTCTGGGATGCAAAATTTTAATTTTCCTTTGTAACATCTAGATGGTTTAAGACAATGGCCCCTGGGATGAGTATCCACAGGATCAGCTGGTCCAGGGACACCTGGGAGAGTCCTAAAAGCACAGCCTGGGCCGGCATGGCTGTATGCCCCGGGGACAGTTGCCCTCCACCAGGAAATGACTGTGGGAACCAGGGGGCAACCGTTCATGTGAGTGATTCAGACTCTCCATGATAGAAAGTATCACAGCTCAACTACTCAGAGACCTCTAGACACTTGACCCCTCAGAGACCTCTGGAAACTTGACTACTCAGAGATCTCTAGAAATTCTCGCCAAAGACTGATCTATAACCAATGACTAGTTTTAACAGCCCAGTGGGCTGAGAGTTGGGGAGGTGGTTTCTCAGTGGAAAGTCTGCTTCTTTTTCCAAGAGTGGGAGAGAAGCTGCAAGGGCCTTGGCCCACTCCCAGGTGGCACGTTCCTCTGGGACATGAGCACTGTGCACTGGGGTTTCAAAAGCTCACTTTCACGGTGCGAAACTCACGCAATCCAGTGTTTCTTCTGTTTATTTGCCCTGATGTCACACCTGGCCGAGCCTCTGGGGTGCGGTGCTTTGCCCTGGTTGAAGATCTCGGGCATTGAGAGGAAAGTGTGTCTTCTTTCCTGTTCTGGCTGGGTTGCCTTCAGACTAGATGGCGTCTGTCCAGGGTGGGGCTGGCTCCACGTGTCTAAGTGTAACAGACTACCCTCAGACTTGTTGGTACCAGAAACATTTTCTTTCACTCACAGATTCCGTGGGTCAGGATTGAGACAGGGTACAATGGTGTCCACAGTGTCTGGGGTCTTAGCTGGGAATAGCTGGACAGCAAACTGCCTTCAGGCTTATATCAAGAAATTTGATTTTGCTCACAGATTCTGTGGGTCAGGATTGAGACAGGGTACAATGGTGTCTGTAGCACCTGGGGTCTTAGCTGGGAAGAGCCGGACAGCTGGGGGTGGCAGCCGGAGGCTTTTCACCCGCGTCCTGTGTGTGATGGGGAGCACTGGAGGCTGGGCACAGCCAGGACCGGCCACTGGAATGTGGTCTCTGCAGGTGGCTTGGGCTTCCTCACAGCATGGTGGCCCCAGGGGGCCCAGGGGACACAGAGGAGGCTGAAGGGCTGTTTATGACCCAGCCTCAGACACCCTTTAGCATCACTTCTGCCACCTTTCTTGGTTAAAGTGGTCACAAGGTTGTCTGGATTCAGGGGAGTAGGCAGAGCTCCACCTCCTGATGACAGGAGTGTCAAGGAACAGGCCACTGTACTCGGAGTCCAGAAGCAATTCTCCTTTGCTGCTCATCCACCTGTTCTTTTTGTTTTAAATCTTCTGCACTTGCCCTGGAAGCCCTGGCTCCTTGAATTCCAGGCAAGTAGATTCTTCTTCACTCCACTGTGGGAGCAGGACAGGCTTGTGTACATTCTTCTGAATGTAGCCCTTTCTTGTGTGATGAGGGCGTCACCTCTCAGGCACCAGTTGACCTCATGGTTCTCAATCCATGAAACCAGGGCAGGTGAGCTAATGTGGAGTGACATTCTGAGACTGAGCCCTATTGCTCCTGGCTCTTTAAGGGTCACATACACACATGTCAAGTGGCTGGTACCTATGGGTGTCCCCTCCTTCACCTTTGTATTGCACTGTAAGGACCTGGGTGTGTTAGGGTCTTCCCAGGTGGCTCAGTGGTAAAGAATCTGCCTGCCAAAGCAGGAGACACAAGAGACTCGAGAGACATAGGTTTGATCCCTGGGTAGGGAAGATCCCCTGGAGAAGGAAATGGCAACCCACTCTAGTATTCTTGCCTGGGAAATTCCACAGACAGAGGAGCCTGGTGGGCTGCAGTCCATGGGGTTCCAAAGAATCGGGCATGATGGAGCAACTGAGCATGCACGAAAAGTATGTTAAAAAGAACAGAGAATCTTGAAAATAAAAATCTCTTGGAGAAACACAAGAGGAAGGGAGTCTGTTTCTCAAAGAGCTTTTGGGGGAAAAAAATCACAGTGCACTTGGCAGACTGAGATGCTATCTCTCCATCAGCATTTCCCCTCCTGCTGTGTCTGTAGGGCCTTCCTCCTGACCTCCCTGCTCCTCCATCTGAAATGTGCATTGAGCAATCAGGCCAGTTAGAAGTCCTGAGCCCAGAAATAAAGTGACTGTTGCTTTGGTGTCCCTGCACGTTTGCTCTGGGTCCCGACAGAGCAGAAGGCAGTGTATGGAGGAAGCAGATGGCCAGGTCTACTGTACATTTCAGAATGTTTCAACTGCAAGGCTGGCAGGGGCTGTTGCATCACTGGGCCAGCCAGGGCCACAGGATGGAGGCAGGGAGCCCTGGGGGCTGACCACTGGGCGGCAGGCTCAGTTGTCCAAAAGCAAGCCTCCCTTGAGGAGAGTGAGGGTGGAGTTTGCAGAGGAGAAGGGGAAAAGGGAAACAGGCTGGGAACGGTGCCTGAATTCCTCCCCAGCTCTAGCATGGGCAGGTGCATGGGGTACATCCGTGGCCGGGAGGTCAGTTAGACCCGGGTTCAAAGCCTGACTCCGTTGCCAACTAGCTGTGAGACACTGAGGTGATGGCTTCCTTTTTCTGAATTTCGGTGTTCTTGGCTATAAATTATCTACCGTTCCTACTTCACTTGGATGCGTGAGGATTCACTGCCCTGACCTCATTGTTGAGGTTGTTGTGAGGATTCGCCAAGTGAGGATGCACGGGCAGGTGGCATGGGCAGCAACTGGGGACACTGCTTAGTGGGTGTGGCATCGATTAGGAGGAGCTGAGAGATTTTCCCGAAGGGCCCATCCACGGAGGTGGTGCAGGTCTGCATGAGGACCTGCATGGACACGGTGTCCTGAGCTCGTCGTGCTGGACGGCCCCCAGTGTCCACCTTGCTAATTCTCTGGAAGGCTGACCGCTGTGGACACTAACAGGCTCCCTGCCCTCTGGCCTCCAGCCGAGGTCAGCCCGTGGGGCCCCAGCAAGAGATGGCATGAGTGTCCAGGAAGGAGGGACCATGGCTGTTGTGTGCACTATTAAATCTCCAGCCTACGGTACGTGCTCAGAAGAGAGTTCCTGATGAAGGAGCAAACACGGCCCCGCAGGACTTCACACAGAGCTGCACCACATCCGTGGACAGGCCCTTTGGGAAATCTCTCAGCCCTTCTGTTTGATTTGCACCCACTAAGCAGGGACTTGGCTGAAGGCGCTTCCTAGAGTGGGACTCAGCCCTGGGGCTCAGAGGATGGAAACAGAGGGTGACTGCAGGGGGTCAGTAGACCCTCAACAGAGGAGGAGGACAGGGTGGCCTGTGGACTGGCACCTGGGCTCAGTGTAGGGGGGAGATGGGGGCCCACCTGAGGGTCTCTGTAGGCAAACCAGGGCCTTTGTGCGGCCCTGAGGGGAGGAACAGAGGACTCCAGACAGCTCTGCTGCCTGGCCCAGGCAAGCTGCAAGCTTTATTCAACACAAGCCTGCTTTCTGGAAGTGATGACCGCTGGTGTGGGATTTGGCCAGCCCGAAACTCCAGGTGCTTCTCTCAATTGGGCCTTTTGTTTCCTGATTGTGGAGTGAGCTGGGATCACTTCCCTCCTCTTCAGGTGTGAGGACCTGCTGGCACCAGAGATCATCGCTGACTGCCCCCAGGACCCCTGCCCACAGCTTGGGGGTGCTCGGCTGTTTCTGACCCTCAGTTTTCTCATCTGGCAAATGGGTGTGAAGCTACAGTGATGTGTCTTGTCAAAGGGCCTTGGAGGCTGCAGGGCACGTGGGGAGATGTGCCCTCACGGCTGGGCTGGGCCTGCCCGGTGCTGGTCAGCACCCTCCTCTCCCCATGGGGACACGGGTGGAAGGACAGCACAGTCTTGACTTCCAGGGTAACCACGTCCCTGTCTTTCTGTATGCTTCTGCTCCCAGCACTGCTCAACATATGCCTGTTTGAGGCCGTTCCACAATAGACCCAACATCAAACTTCCAGGCCTGGCTTCACTTGCCCAGGACCATGTGGGGAGCATCACCCGCTGTTGCGCGCTCATGGCCAAGGTAGCATCGCATGTGTGAGTGGTGGTGTCATGACTGTCCCCTTCTGCCACCGCCGGGGCACTGGGCTGTTCCCAGTCTGGGGCCGTCCTCGGTGGTCCTGCACACAGGTGTGGTATGCGCGCCCTCTCAGATTCCTGTGATGCGGGCGTGGCCGCCTTCCTGCTGGGGCGTGAGGGTTCCCAAAGCCGTGTCCCCACCAACGCTTAGCACTGCCAGTCGTTCGTGTCATGGACAGTTGGGAGGTGCCCTGACATCTCCACCTGCTGTCACCTGGCATCTTTCTGAGGCTCCTGGCACTGGGCTGCTCGTAGTCTGACTAGCGGGCAGCCTCTTTGTGAGGGGCCGTTAATTTGAGCTCTTGCCCATGTTTGCAGCTGTATTTTCTCCCGGCCTCTGCATGGGCACCCGTGTCTGTTCTATGGACCTGGCAGTGGCTCTGAGTGTCTGGGCTGAGAGGATGTCAAGGATGCTAAACGTCTCCTCAGCCCCTTGCTCACCCTGGTGGACCCTGGGTAGATACCTGGTAGATACCAGGGCAGTCCCAGACGTGTATTCTTTTAAGCTGCTAAGTTTGGGGTCATGTGTTACAGCAGGAGGACACTGGTTCAGGTCCTTAGTGAGCGGGGGGAGGGAGCAGAGGCCCGGGAAGTGGGTCATCGGTGCCCAAGGTTCCACGGTGGGGAGGCGCCACTGAGGGAACCCTGCTGCCTCTGCTTCTCAGACCTGCCTTCTCTTCCGTCCTGAGTCCATGGCTCTGACTGTATCATATGGGAGCTACACTGCCCAGAACGGTGGGGACAGGAGGTGAAAACCCCAAGTTTGAAAATAGCTCTGTACCCGGCATGGTTCAGTTTCTGCTGCTCGGCCTGCTGTGATCAGAAAGCCACTTCCTCCTGACTTGCTTTTGCCAGTGTCTTCACTGGCATTTCCCCGTGCCCCATTCCCACTCAGCCCATGTTTTCCGAAAGCTGAGCTCTCAGCCATCCTGGGGTGAGGAGAGGTGGGTCAGCCTCCAGGCATCTGTCCTTGGAAAAATTCCTGACATAGTTCCAGGCCAGCCTGAAACCAGGGGCTTCTGGTTTAGAGGACTTGTTTTTTGTTTTTTTTTCTCTTTTGGTGACTATTATGGTCTTCCTCGTTTTGAGGTTAACAGCGGCTCTTCCTTTCTCTAGTGTGAAGTTAAACCATGATGCTGTTACAGTCAAGATGTTTCCATTCAAAACCACTATGAGCACAGCCCTTAGAAATTTCACTTTACTTCCACTGAGTTACTGGGCTTTGACCTAAAGGTGATTTGTACTTGGAAAATCTGAACATCATCTGACACCTTGTCTCAGGGTGTGTGGGAGGAAAGGAATTATTTTCTAAATGAGACAATTTCTGTTTCATTTCAAGACAGGAATGCTTCAAAAATGCCAAAGATATTAAAAAAAAAAAGCCTGTTCTTCCCATAAAGATTCAACTTATAATATCAGAGAAACAACCAAATCAAAAAATGGGTAGACCTGAACAGACATTTCTCCAAAGAGGACACAGATGGTCAAGAAACACATGAAAAGATGTTCAACACTGCTCATTATTAGAGAAACACCGATCAAAACTGCAACGAGATGTCACCTTACACAGGTCAGAACGTCCATCATCAAAAAAATCTACAAACAATAAACACTTGAGAGGATGTGGAGGAAAGGGAACCCTCCTGCACTCCTGGTGAGAATGTAAACTGATACAGCCACTATGGACAACAGTATGGAGATTCCTTAAAATGCGAGGAATAAATCTACCATATGGCCCAGCAGTCCCACTACTGGGTATATATCCTGAGAAAACCACAAGACTACAAGAACACATGACACACGTACCTCAGCGTTCACTGCAGCAATATTTACAACAGCCAGGACACGGAAGCAACCTAGATGTCCAATGACAGATGAATGTATAAAAAAGATGTGGTACATACAATGGAGTACTATTCAGCCATAAAAGTGAACAAATTTGAGTCAGTTGTAGTGAAGTGGATGAATCTAGAGCCTGTTATACAGAGTGAAGTAAATCAGAAAGAGAAAAACAAGTATATTAGCACATGTATATGGAATCTAGAACAATGGTACAGATGAACCTAGTAGAGGATGAGCTTGTGGACTCAGCAGGGGAAGGTGAGGGTGGGATGAATTGAGAAAGATGGTACTGATGAACCTATTTGCAGGATTGGAATGGAGATGCAAATATAGAGAATGGACTTGTGCACACAGTGCGGGAGGGAGAGAGCGGGACAAATGGAGGAAGTAGCATCAACATATATACACCATCATGTGTAAAACAGATAGATAGTGGGAAGTTGTTATGTCACACAGGGAGCCCAGCCTGGGATATGAGAGCAAGGAGGCTCAAGAGGGAGGGGACATATAACTGATTCACATCGCTGCGTGGCGGAAACCAACACAACACTGTAAAGCAATTTTCCACCAATAAAAGACTCAAGCTAGCAGCGGCCAACAAGGTGTCCAATTTACTCCCCAGCATGCAGTCAGCACTCAAGGGATGTTTGTTGAATGAACAACCAAATGAATGGATGTGTGAGCTGGGGAGCAGTACCTTCTGAAGCAACTGAGACGTTCCAGAGTTGACCCTCACGCTCTGCCTCTGTTTGAACTGTTTATCAGGTGGAGCCAATGTCCCTGAGTCTTGCTTAATGAGGACAAAAGTGTACTTCCTTGTGGCCCAGGTTGGGGCAAGGTTCCTGAGTCTGGAGGAAACAGCCAGCCAGGCTTTGGCTCACAAAGGACATCAGTGACCAGAGGCTCAGAGGAGGGTTTAGAGCGTAGGGAAACCAGCAGACTGACAACAAAGCATCTTCATAATAATGAAAGGAACTTACAGCTGTCGAGAATCTGTCATCTCATCAGCAACCTTACAAGAGCATCATTCCCAATACTCAAATGAAGAAACAGACTGGGCAAACTCCCCAGGTCTGGCTGACAGACCAGAGCATGCCTCGAGGGTGGTTGGCGACGGGACATGTCTGTCTGAGGGCTGATGTCCCTCTCCCCACATCCTCCCTGCTCACTGAGCCCAGGTTTTATCCAGGCATCTCCTCCTCCGCCTGACTCAGGGAGAGGGGTCCCATTCTCAGAGGCAGCTAGAATTCCTGATTCCTAAGATAGTGGTTCTGACAGCGCGGGTTCAGCAAGGAGCTGGGGGCTGAGTGACGGTGGTGGGCCGTGAGGACAATTCCTGCAGGGGCTTCTCGGCAGTCTCCTCATGCCCACGAGAGGGCAGGTCCTTCCCTGCTGGGCACGTGTGGAACTGCCACCACCATCTTACTGCCAGCCTGCAGATGACGCTGACACCTGGAGGCGGGCGTGGCAGAAGAGTGTGAGTCCCAGGCTGCCTCAGTCTAGTTATTTTTTGTTTTCAAGGGCAGATAGTCCCTTGAACCTGGAGTGTTCTGCTCTGTGCTGCCCAAGGCCTCCTAAACTGTAGGACCTAAATGATGGCTCTGGTTCCTTTTCCTCATCTCTTCTCGACCTCCCTTCCCTTACCTGTTAGAAAAGCACGAGGACTCTGCTGGCGTCCTGCTCTTGGCGCCTTGGCGCCGCCCTGTCATTCACAGAATCACCGCCCTGGACCTCCCTCCACTTGCTCAGTGGGAAGATGGGCCTCTCCTGTGCTGCCTATTTCACAGTGTGTAGGCTGCGGTGCCCAGAGGACAAAAGAACAAGATAAGCTCGAAGGGCCTCAGAACACAGGAACAGATCGCACCAGACCCTCATCACCCTTCCTGCCACGGTGCAAATGTTGCAGAATTTTTGAGCCTTTCACAGCAGGATGTCTTGTCCCTTTATGTTGTATACAAGGTTATCCTGTTCTTTTCCTTCTCCGTATAAGTAAGTAGGCATGCCACACCTAATCAGCAGACGACAGCGAGATTTCTACCCTATTCTTTTGTCCCTCTGCTATAAAAACAGAGATAAACCAAGTTCATGATCAGCCGGACCAGACCTGTGCACGGACCACAACATAAGTGAAGCATCACTGGCAAAGTAAGGCCCGTGCAGAACCTGCATCATGACAGAACACCGCGAGCCGTTTCTCCACTTACCTGGAGCCCCGCCCTGCCGCTGACACAGGTGCTCGCTCACGGGTAGTCACGCCTCTGTGGACGGGCCTCCTTTTCCATTTCTCCTCGGTGCTCGGCGTGGGTTTCATGGCGGCTGATTACAGCCAGCAATAGAGCAAGGCTCTCCTTCCCGTCCTCATGGGGTTAGCTGGAGCAGGCCGCGTGGGGCAGCGGCGCTCCTCTGCTCCTCCAAGGATGGCGCTTCAGCCCTTTGGGCCCAGGCCCCGCTCTCCGAGGGCAGAGCCATCTCGTGTGAGTCCCTGCAGGCGGGAATCAGGTGCAAACGTTAGTTGTAAACAGCAGATGCCAACTGTTGTCGAGTCAAGGTTAGTTATGGCACCCCACTCCAGTATTCTGGCCTGGAAAACCCCACGGACGGAGGAACGTGGTGGGCTACTGTCCATGGGGTCGCAAAGAGTCGGACATGACTGAGCGACTTCCCTTTCAACTTTATGCCAGAAAGGAGCTTGCTGAGAGGACGCCAGGTGGGTGGAATAAGCGTCAGGAGGCTAGGAAGCCGGCCGCTGCTTCACTTCTCATGGCCAGGTGGCCAAGTAAGACTCACCTGCGGGAGCGTCTGACTGCGGAGCCTGCGTCACAGGCTACCCAATTAAGGGAGACCGGTAAGTGAGGGGCAGCATCTGATTGGTGAACTTGGGTCACATGTCTGCCACCGCCTCCCCCCGACCTGCAAGGAAGGCTGGGAAGTGAGGACTAGCATTTGATTGGTGAGCCTGGGTCACGTGGCTGTGCCCAGCTGCAAGAGAGGCTGGGAGCTGAGGACTAGCGCTTTCTCCTCACCTCTGCAGAATGGGTTGGTCTTCTGACAGCCGCGGGGCTCTGGAGGCAGAGTGACCCAAGTCAGGGATGAATGAATATCCACTTCAGCCTAGTGGGCGGGTATCCCATCCATGTTGCACCCGTGTTGACTGGCTACAAGGAGAGGGAGATGATGGTTCAGCTGTGCGGATGACTAGTGTCAGAGTGGAGAGGGTGGAAGGGGACTGACTGAGGCTTGTTAGCCATCAAGTGATGGAGTTTTCAGGACTCTAGTATGTTCATTCTCTCAGTGGGTCACCACTGATCTGTCCACCTTCCATCCATCCATTATCCACATACTGAGCCAAACATGAAGACAGACTTGGGACATATAGTGAAAGGAGTTGCCTCTGCCCCAAAGGAGCCCAGTCTTGGTTGTTGCTTAGTCGCTAAGTCATGTGCCCAACTCTTTGTGATCCCGTGGACTGCAGCACGCCAGGCTCCTCTGTCCAAGGGATTTCCCAGGCAAGAATATGAGTTGCCATTTCCTTCTCCTTCCTAACATAGGGATCGAATCCAGGTCACCTGCATTGGCAGGCAGATTCTTTACCACTGAGTCACCAGGGAAGCCCTCCCACAGCCCCACATAATTCCAGGCAGCTCCTGTTTGAAGACTTTGGGACTCGGACACCTTTCTCTTTAGTCTCTATGTGACTGTGCTGGGCCGGGTGCATACAGATGATGGTTCAAGTTGGACCATCACATTTGCATTTTTTACCCTTTTGGTCTCAGCTTTGCAGAGGAAACTTTTCTGGAAGTCTTAAAAAAACTGAAGAAAAAAACACACAGGAAGCTGTGTCTTGTGTTCTTTGTAGCGAGTCTTGTGCTAATTTTGAACCAAGGTTTATTTTTCTTTATTTTTAAATCCTGATTCTAGTGTGTGAAGAGAGAAGCTTCCTCCCGTGAAGTGGCAGCCTCAGCCCTGAACGTGCAGTGGGGCAACAGGGATGTGTAATTCGCACAGAGTGCCTGCAGCAGGCTTAGTAATGACAGAGCTTGACACACGTGGCTGTTGCTATCCTGACGGTCATCTGCCAAGAAAACACAAACCTGTTGGCTGCTGTCATAATTGAAGTATCTAGGTGGGAATTCATTACTTCATCTGCCACCTCTTAGGGTTGTACATCACCAGCTCACATGACACCACCCTTGGCTGATGACTTCCAAATCCATATCTTGAGCACCAGTATGATAGGTTCCCTAACTGTCTAATGAACCCCTCCTTGATTTTTCTGCCAAGATGGCCCACCATCACCTCAAACTCAAATTATCTTAACCTGAGTTCCTTATATCAACCACTGCTATGTGTGCTCAGTCGCTTAGTCGTGTCCGACTCTTTTCAACCTATGGACTGTATGTAGCCCGCCAGGTTCCTCAGTCCATGGGATTTCCCAGGCAAGAATACTGGATTGTGTTGCCATTTCCTCCTCCAGGGGCTTTCCCCAACCCTGGAATCGAACCCACGTCTCTGGCATCTCCTGCATTGGCAGGTGGGTTCTTTATTGCTGAGCCGCCTGGGAAGCCCATCAACCACTGCCCTCACCCCCAAAGCTTGCTTCCCCTCCTGGCTTCTCAGCTAAGGACATCTGCAGAGTCCAAAAATCTGCCACCCTTCCCACCTGGCTCCCTCTAGGCCCCTGCCGTCTCTTGCTCTCTAGAGGGGTAACTGTTTTCCTGCAATCATCTGGCCATGAGCCGCACATGTCAGATGCCATCTCAAGTCCCTAGCCTGAACCGCATAATGACTTGGTGCTGTCCTGTCCAGTATGGTGGCCTCTGGTCCAGGCGGCTATTTATGTTGGTTATAATTGAGTCATGACAGCCTCCCAAGTGGTCTCCAGGCTGCCTGTTCTGCTCCATCATCCACACAGGAGTGAAGGAGAATGACCTAGGGGCTTTTTGTGGGCCAGTGGCGGGGTCCCACCCTGCTTAACCATCAGTGGCAGCAGCACATTCTATGGCTCACGCCCCTGGCTGCCCCTCATCCACCTGTCTGGCCGCCTCCTCCCCACCTCCCTCCCACTTGTCTCACTCTCAGCCCCTCCCTGCCCTCTGGTTCCCTCAGCATCTCCATGGCTCCATGCGGCCTTCCATCCGTACTCTTCCCTTACTCCTCTCTCAGGGCCCAGGGTGATATGCACTTTCCTTGCACAAGGAGGAGGTTGAGGCCCAGGTCTGGGCTTATGAAGCTGACATGTTAGTACTCCCTTTATTTTTTTTTTTTGCACGGGTCCTTTACTGGACTGGGTGTTGAATTTTGGATTCCTTTTATTTAAACATTTAAAAATTCAGTTCATTTATTGTTTTCTTTCTCTTAAAGTGGACCCTAAATTGCCCTGATGCTGGGAAAGGTTGAGGACAGGAGAAGGAGGCAACAGAGGATGAGATGGTTGGATGGCATCACCCACTCAAATTACATGAGTTTGAGTAAGCTCCGGGAGATGGTGATGGACAGGGAAGCCTGGCATGCTGTAGCCCATGGGGTCGCAAAGAGTCGGACATGACTGAGTGACTGAACAACAAGTTGTTTAAGGCCCCAAACCTCAATCCACTCTGGACAGGCCACGTGGTCCTAATAACCTCAGTTCCCTCATTTTAACACATTATTGCCCAGGGAATTTTTGCAGAAATTTTACCCCTGTGGCCAGCAATTTGTTACGTAAGGGAATATTGACACACACTGGTCAATAACGTCCAGGTAACAAAAGACGTATTAATACGCCTCTGGTTGTAAGTTGCTAAAGTTAGGAATAGTGAGCCCTTTTCACCAGATTGCTCTAATGGTCGTGTAAGGACAGGGGACAGCTCTCAGCATGATGTCTAGAGCACAAAGGGGTGGAACAGTTGAAGGTGGATCACACTGTTGGATAGAATAAATCACAATTATAATCATTGTTAGAATTAATAGTACCAATTTATGGGCATGCCCATTTGGTCTTCTGCAACCTAGTCGGGGGGTGGGGAGGTATTACTGTCGCCCATTTTTCAGATGTGGAAACTGAGGCTTAGAGGAGAAGAGTGATTCTGTGTGTCAGGCAGTGGCCCATTGGTGGAGCCCAGCTTTCTGGGGCTCAGGAGCCAGGCTGTTGCTGGGACGATGCTGATTTTCAGCCAGGCCACTGGGAGTGGGGTGCCCATCCGTGCAGAGATCCTGGTGGTGGCTTGGGCTTGGAGCGTGTGACTGGCTCCTGGGGCGTCTCCCACTCTTCTCCTTTCTATTTCGGCTCTTCTCATTCTGAATTTCGTTTCGGCTCAGGCCCGTACCTTGATGTGCATACATGAGAAACGAACGGAGTTTCAAGGACCCCAAACACCAAGGTAGTTCCACAGCACCAAGGTGCCCGGCTCCTGGGATTAGTCACGCACCTTTCTGATAAGAAAAGCGAAAACGTGAAGTAGGCGCCCTGTGACTTCCTGAATCCAGTGCTCCACGTCCTGCCCGAAGGAACAAGCGACTCCCCGAAAGGAGCCCTGGGTGGAAGTCCCATGTTTCGATGCCCTTGGAAGGGGAACTGGTCGGGGAGGTTTGGTTTCAGGACCTCACCTCCCTACTGGTGGGGGTTCAGGGAGGGTCCCTGGGGAAGGTCTGGCATCCCTGCCAGGCATTGCTGGGGCAGCCTGACCCCTGGCGACACCTGTGCCCGGCTACCCGTGGCAGCGTCTTCCTGGGCAGCTGCTGGCATGGCTGTGTGGCAGGGCTGCGCTCTTGCAACACGGGCTCCTGAGGTTTCTGTGGCCCCTCTGGTCAAAGGCGGCCCAGGTGCTGTGGGCAAGACATGTGCCAGAGACCGAATTAGACCCTCCTGGAAAAAACAGCAGCCCGCCTAAGGTTTCACAGGGCTGGTCTCTGGGCCCACAGCCTGTAACTGACACCCACCCTGCATTCAGGGGCTCAGGAGGCAGGAGTCCAGACTCTTCTGTTAGACGTCTTGGGACAGGGTCTTCCACCTCTCATTACTGGCTGCTGGCAATTTTTGCAGCTGTTCTCAGGATCCTCAGTTTTCTCATCTGCACAATGGGTCAATGAATAAGGTCTAGGTCCTAGGGAGGTGCCAAGGATGGAGCAAATGAACCCAGGTAGAGTCCTCCTCAGAGCGGCATGCGAGGCACAGCCTGAATTCAGAGTCAGTGCCTGTTGAATGAGGTCGGGGGGTGTCTCCAGACAGAGGAACGTGATATACCCATTTAGAAGATTATTTTTGGTGAGGGGGAACAATCTGAAGTGTACAGAAGAGCTTTAGGTATAGCACAAAGAACACTCTACTACTTTCTCACCCAGATTCAGCTCTTCTCTGTAACAGCTTTGAGATCTGAGTCACTGGTGTACAATCCACTCATCACCAAGTGTGCCATTTCATGGCCTTGAGTATCCCAGGTTGTGCAACCGTCACCACAGTCCATTTTAGAACAAGTTCATTGCTCCCTCCCCCAGGCAGCCCTACATTCCTTGGCTGCTACACCTTACCTATGTATTTAGGGCTTCCCAGATGGTGCTAGTGATAAAGAACCCACCTGCCAATGTGGGAGTCATAAGAGACTCAGGTTTGATCCGTGGGTGAGGAAGATCCCCTGGAGAAGGGCATGGCAACCCACTCCAGTATTCTTGCCTGGGAAATCCCATGGACAGAGGAGCCTGTTGGGCTACAGTCCACGGGGTCGTAAATGGTTGGACACAACTGAAGTGACTGAGCATGCACGCATGTGTATTTTTTACTACTTAAATGCATCCTTTTGATAGGTGGCGTCCACAGGTTTTGAGTCTCAGAGAGCCTTTTCAGTGTTAAAACCCTCTGCAGAGGCCTTCATTCATTTACCCTCTCAACATGTGGTTACTGAGCATCTACTGTGGACCAAGCCTGGTGGCCGCAACAACAAAACAGGCATCAGCAGAGGTGGGAGGGATCCATGTGGCTCGCAATGTGGAAAATGCTGGAGAAGAACCGGGGTGAGAGCAGATCACCCAGGGCTCATAGGGGGCTTCACATTAAATCTCCATGCACTGGGAACCCCCACCAGTACCCAATGAGGTGCTGAATTCTGTTACATGCTTCAGCCAACAGATTTGTCCTTAATTAATCACAGCAGCTTCTGGTCCATCTGACCAGGGGTCACATACATGTGTACAAGAAAGAGTGGGTTGGAGACCCCTTGTCAGTGTCCCCAGCTCCTTAGGAGCCCATGGCCTCCCAGGTGGACATCAGTTTTTAGATGTCCTTTATAAACTCTATTTTATAAACTCGATTTCATAGGTCACTGCACCTAGAAAAAACCCAAATGAAAACCCCAAGAGTTTTCTATCTAAACAAGTTTTGAGAGTACCCCAGTTTTTTTTGAGCATTTCACAATGCACAGGAGCATCTTAAAGGCTCTGAGAAGTCCTGCAGCAAGGAATTTGGTGCTTTCCAAACTCAGTAGTCCAGGGAACCCTTTTATTCCATTGTTGAAACTAGTGTTACTTGGAAAATGCATTGGGAAACGGCTCAGTTCTGCAGATGAACCAGCTGTGGTGTGGAGCCAGGAAGTGTTCAAGACCCCACCTAGAGTCTGCACAGAGGGGAGGCCAATGTGAAAGGCAAGAATCATAGAGTATTTGAAAAAACGTTCCCTCTTGTTGAGGCTTTCCTGGTGGCTCATATGGTAAAGAATCTGCCTGCAATGCAGGGGACCCGGCTTCGATCGCTGGGTTGGGAAGATCCCCTGGAGAATGGAATGGCAACCCACTCCAGTGTTCTTGCCTGGAAAATCCCGTGGACAGAGGAACATGGTGGGCTACAGATCATGAGATCTCAAAGTACTCCTGAGGAAGCAAAAGGCCCCACTGGCCTGGCTCCCAGCTGGGCTGTGTTGCCCTCCTGATGGGCATAAGCCACCTGACAGCACCCCAGCCTCACATAAGGTCCTGATAAAGGTCATCCCCACACCAGCAAACCTTGTCTCTGCTTGGCTCAAACAAGGAGTTGCTGCTTTTCTATCCATTACAGCCCCTCTCCCATACATGAGTCCGACCCCATCAGAGGACCAGCCCCCCTCTCCCATAGCACCAGTCCAGGGTGAACTCCCATCCTCAGACCCTCCCCAAACCACTTGCCCAAAGCACTCTCCCATAGCAGGCTCTTTCTGGCACCCTCCCACCCTAGTGTTCCCATGCGGAAGGTGGCCATGCCCCGCAGCTCTGAGCAGAGCGAGGTGAGGACTGACACGCAATGCGGTAAAGAGGTGCCAGGGGAGGAGGCCCCTTTAGCCTGTTCCAGATCCTAGAGGCCCCTCCACCTGTGGAGGTCTTCTCCTCAAACCTTGACTCTCTCCTCGACCCACCTCTACCACGTCTAAGGACCCTTACGGTGACAATGGAGCCCCCTTTAGTCACTCTGAAATAATTTCTCTGTCTTTAAATCAGTTGATTAACTTGTGTTAACTCATTCTCAACAGTTATTCCCCTTGGTCGTGTGATCTGAAGCACCCTCAGGTACTGGGAATGAGGGCGGGACATGCCTGGGGGACCCCCTGGGTGCCATTCTCTGTTCACTTTGTTTGCATTATGGAGATGGGGACCCAGAGGCTCAGACTGGCCACGTGGCCACACGGCAAGTGAGGGCTCCTGTGGGACCCCTGGGCCCCTTGAGCAGAGGCCAGGGCCAGGCATCCTCTCTCTCCAGCCTCTGCAGACCTGCCTCGGGCTACGGGCTTCCGCATTGCTGTCCCCAGCTGCAGAAGCCACATGCGACGTTGGAGGGGCCCTCGCTCCCCACCCCTCTCCCAGCTCCTTGTCGCACAGATGGGCTTCAACCAGACACCCCGCCACACCCTTCCCAACCAGTTTCTGTTCATCGAATTGGACCCCATCGCGTGTTGAGTCGGGAGCAGCTGGGAGTGTGATAAAATTACGAAACCATTCGGACTCTGGACCTCACCTGGAGTGCTCCTTGGAGCCTTGCCGGTTTAGTTTTGGAGAATTACTCAGTAGAAGTCTCTTTGATGATGGGTTTTCCACCTGCAGGTCCTCTTGGGGTGGGTTTGGGAGTGAAAGCTATGGAGTCCATAGTCATCAGGATGGTGGTGTGACCTGGAGGGAGCCGCTGGAATTAGAAACAAGGTCCACAGTGAGGTGGTGACTCTGCCAAAGGTGATGTGTTGGCCTGACACGGAAGGAATCGGGCAATACCGCCCAAGGCAGGAGCTCAGGGCCAGAAGGCCCCTTGGAGACAGACTGATGGACGTCTGTGTGTTGGTAAGGACACAGAGTCCCCTGAGATCCTGTCCGCCCAGACCACCCAGAGAGGGAGCCATGCAGTGAGACCCAACTCCCGGGGCAGGGCTGCCCGTCAAGGGCCGCACAGGCTCCCGACCTGTCTCACAAATTCCCCCTCCCTGCCTCCCGCCTCCCGCCTCTTGGCGGCCCTGCCTCCCCTCCAGAGATTCTGGCAGGAGTTCCCACTCCCTGGTGGTCCAGTGGTTAAGAATCCGCCTGCCAATGCAGGGGATGTGAGTTCGATCCCTGGTCCGGGAAGATCCCACATGCCGCGGAGTAACTGAGCTCACGTGCCGCAGCTCCTGAGCACAGCCACTGCACCCGGGCAGCTGGGGAAGCCCGAGGACCCTAGAGTCTGTGCTCCGAAGCCAGAGAAGCCGCCAAGCCGCCGCAGTGAGAAGCCCATGCACCACAGCTAGCGAAGATCCGCACATGGCAACAAAGACCCAGCGCACCTGGAAATAAAAAGCAACACAAAGCGAGGTTCTGTCAGGAGCTGGAAAGCAAACACTTAAAGGCGGGACCTCGGGATTCCCAGGCACTGGTCCACCCTCTTGGGGGCCTCTGGGGCCTCGCTGGGAACATACACCTGGGGGCCGTTAACAGTGCTCCCACTGCCTCCCCGGATTTGGGAATCTGAGAAACAGCAGCCAGCAGGTTGGCTGTCCCCTGGGGCGGGCGGCCTGGGACAGGGGACAGAAGTGGCAGCACGAGCAGGGCTTGCAAGGGCAGCGCGCAGGCACACGGGGCATTACAGCCTCTGGTCTGCCTGTGAGCCTGTGGACTGGTGGCCCCAGAGGGCCAGAGGCAGTGAGCCCGGAGCTCAGCCGGCGCTGGGGCCGGCCTCGCCTTGAACAAGGCCGTGAGGGAGAGGAGGTCAGCCTCCATCAGGTGGTGACCACGTGCGTCTCAGACGGCGGGACATCAGGCAGAAGCCAGGGGGTATTTGGGGGCGAGGTTTTCCCAGCTGTCCTGTAAGAACACCCTGCCTGGCCCCCAACACCCACTCTGGACATAACATCTAGTGATGATGCTTTGGACATCACTTTGGATGTTTTGGCTTCTAGAAGTGTAGGGCAGGATTCTTGTGCTCCTAAGAATCCATGTGGCCCTTTAGGGGCTGAGCGCCGCGCTCCCTGGACTGGCTGGGTCCCAGATGTTATGGAGATGAGAAAACCCGAAACATCGGTGGGGGGAGGTTGGTATCATGAGGAAGGGAAACCAGCCTCTCTGTTCCCTCCCCTCACCCAACCACTGGTTTGGTTTGAACACATTTTCCCCCTTATTTATAAAAATAATACAGCAACCACATTATATAAAATTTGAAAAAGGAAAAAAGAACTGTTCTCCACCCCACCCCCTGCATGCCCACCACTAACCCTCAGCCCCCGGTCTCATTCTGGCGCAGCTATGTATTTAGAACTGCGATTTTTTTAAAAAAAGCATATTATATCATGCACACTGTCCTTGTTGCTACAGATCTTCATAGCTGTCTGGAGAGTTTGAGGAGCACCTGCTGGGCTGGTGTGTCAACCTTTGAAACTGTCCCGGTGTGGGTGGCCAGGCAGGTAGTTTGGAAGTTTGTGATCCCTGGGGAGGACACCGCGAATGTCCGTGGGTGTGTGGTTTTGCTAATTGTTCTCTTAGATGATGTCCAAGAGTGGCGTTACTGGGTGGTGATGTGATCCAGTCCCTGGTCACTTCTCCCAAGTCGCCCCCTCACCGCCCCCACCCCTCTGTGGCTACATGCGGCTCCTTGCTGTCCTCAAACGTGTTATTCGTGGTCCTGCCTCAGGACCTTTGCAGAGCAGCTCCCTAGACATTTCTTCAAGTCCTTCATGTGGCTTTTCCTTTCCTTTGTCCTGGAGTCTGCTCAGACATCACCTTCTGAGAGAGGGCTCACTTTCCCTGGCATGGTCTGGCTTTATTTTCCTGGGGGCACCTGTCACCATGTGACATGAACTCTGCTGGTGCCCTCCCGCTGATGGCATGCATCACGAGGGTGGTGTCTGGTGCATCCCTCTGTCTCCATCCTGGGGGGCCGGCTGGTGTGTCCCCAGAAGCACACCCACATTCGGAGGGCTCACTTGTGCCAGGTGCTTTCTGATCAGGGGCGTCCAGTTTAATTCTCCCCACGACTCTGGGGAGGGAGTCCCAGCCCATTTTTCAGCTGAGGACACAGGGGCTTAGAGAGGGGGAGGTTTACAAGGTAGGTGGTGGAGCAGGGTGTGGCTCCGGGACTGCCCAGGTCAGGAGGCGGCCCTTCTCCATCAGTTGAGGTCCACATAGCCAGGCTGTCCTGCTGTGCCCGGGACGACTCCGCCTGGCTCGCCTGGATCTCCTGGATCTCCAGCCTGTGCACTGGTCCTCTGCAAGCAGAGAACTGCTTATTCCCGGGCCTATCCTCAAAACAGGTCTCAGTAGGGCCTGCGAAGGCTTCCTTGGTGGCTCAGTGATAAAGAACCCGCCTGCCAATGCAGGAGTTGTGGGTTCGATCCCTGGGTGGGGAAGATCTGGAGAAGGAAATGGCAACCCACTCCAGTATTTTTGCCTGGAGGGTTTCGTGGACAGAGGAGTCTGGTGGACTTCAGTCCACAGGGTTGCAAAGAGTCATGTCTATGACTCAGCGACTAAACCACCACCACCACCAGGGCCTGGGGATCTGCATTTGGATAAACTCAGCAGGTGATGCCCAGGAAGGCAGCTAACGGTACTTGGAGAAACCACAGCCCTAGAAGAAGCTAGCCTCCCCTTGCTCATCTTCTGACCAAACTCTGACCACACGGGGAAAGACATCTGAAGGTGGTGGGCTGGCACCTGTGAGCGCCACGGTGTGTCCCCCACTGATACGAGGAAATCCTGCTTTCACTGGTGCTCATTAAAGAGTGGAGACAAGACCGTAGGGACTTTTAGATCTGGCAGGGCACTTAGAAATCATGCCATGCCCCGAGGTGTTTTCCTTTTGAATTTTGATGTTTTAGAAAATTGGCTTTATTTTTAGAGCAGGTTCAGAGCAAGATTTAGTGGAAAGGACAGAGGGTTGCCACATATCCCTGCCTTACTGCGGCCCCCAGCCTCCCCATGTCCCACCAGAGTGGTGCATTCCATACACTTGATGAACCTACGCTGACACATGGTTGGCATCCAAATTCCAAGGTCTAAGTTTGGGTTTAATCTTGATCTCGTATATTCTATGGGCTTCATCAAACACACAATGACATGTATCCACCATCACAGCATCACATACGGTTTTACCGCCCTAAAAATCCTCTCTTCCCCATCCACTCATCCTCCTCTCCCTAGTACTCTGCTTTTTAAGCTGGAAAATCCAGTGGCTGGCAGATGTATCAGAGCCCAGGACACACGTGGCAGACTGTTTCAATAAACTATTTGGGGGAGGGGATAAAGGAATATTCAAAATGATTCATGGGGACTTCCTGGTGGTCCAGCGGCTAAGACTGCTCCCAATACAGGGTTCCATTCCTGGTCAGAGAACTAGATCCTGCCTGCTGCAACTAAAGTTTGCATAGTGACTAAAGGGCCCACATGATGCAACAAAGGTCGAAGAACTTCAGTGCCTCAACTAAGAGTCGCACAGCCAAATAAAAAAAACATTTAAAAATGATTCATTAAAATGAAAGATGTTTTGTGACATTCTTGCAAAATGCACAGTAATTTTAAAGATCAGACCAGATGCTTAGAAGATATCTGGGCTTTTTAAAGTGACAAATGAGTAGAGATTTAACAGGTTCTTCAGGGCAGCATAAAGGGCCTTTGTCAATGTCCATGGTGTAAACCCTTAAGCTCCTGGTGTGATGTCTCTAAGCACAGAGCTGGGGAGAGATGCACACAGTTGGTGCTTGTGGGCTGGGTGGGAGCTGCTGGTGGGAGCAACTCAGTACAGACCTTGAGGGTCAGAACGCAGATTTCTCTGCGGAATATGAAAATTTTAGGTCTAGAGGCTGGAGAGATGGGGAAATTGTTTAAACATCCCTTGGGGGAATTAGTAACAAAGCCACCAATAGAGCCCAGCTCCCAACCTGTAGGTAGGTGAGTTCTTTGTCCACACTCAGAGTCCCAGGTTCTAAGCAGTGAATAAAGATGTGAATAAAATGACACCAGGGGCTCTACAACCACAGAGCATATACAAGGAACAACAGGCTCTAGATTCAAGCTTGAGACCCACGAATTCCCTCCTCTGCAGACTCATTTATTCACGAGCTAATAGAAACGGTATTTGCTGAACACAAACTCCCTGCCAGTTACTCCAAACACTGTGGGAGTGAGGCATTCGTGGATGCTCTTGGAGGGGGTATGTGTGTTTGGGGTGGGGCTCTGGTGTGCTCACGGCCTTGAGGAGGGACTCAAGGAGGATGTGATGGAAAATAAGACATAGCTAGAACCTGTTGGATTTTCTGATTACGTGGCTTGGCCGCTGTCTGGTGACTTTCGGCACTTCTGGTCTGCTTGTAACTGCAAACCTGACCCAGGACGGGCATGGCACAGGTGCACTGGGGATGTTCATGCCACAGTCAGGGGCTGGGTACCCAGAGGGCTCCCCCATCCGGGGTTCTGGTCTTCCTGGTCTCACCAGTACTGCCCAGTTCCAAGGTGGTCGACCAAGGGGAAGTCTGGTCATTTACCAAGAGGCTCATGGGTCTGTGGAGGGATTGAATTGGAGGCAACCTTATGATTAAAGGTTGAGTTTGCAATCTGACCAACCTGGGTTCAAATTCCATCTCTACCCCACTCACACTGTGGTTTGGGGGAAGTCCTTTCCCCTCTTTGAGCCTTGGTTTCCTATCTGTGCAATGGGGATAAAATGGCTCACCTCCCAATGTTTGCTGTGAGGGTTAGAAATCATATGTTGATGGAATAATAGTGTCTGGCACAGAGAAGGGCACATGATAAATATTTAAAACATAATTAGGGCATATACCTGGCAGATATCTTAGTAGGTGGAAGGAAAAGGAACTCTGGGGTTGATCCAGCTTTTGATTTTGCAGATGGAGAAACTGGGAACAGAAAGGGGAAGAAGTGATTGGCCTCCAGTCATCTGGTGAGTTAGAATCAACACTGAAACTCAACCTGGGGGTGCTGTGCTGTGGGGTCAGTGGCTTTGGAGGCTGCAGGAAAGTGGGGTAGGCAAGGGAAATGCGGCTGGGAGTTAGTTGAACTCCTGGCTCAGGACAGGTTACTTTGCCTTTTGAACCAAAGCAACAGTTCTTCAGGGTGATGACAGAACAGCCATGGAAGTGCTTTGCAAACTGTGAAGTGCTGAGCACTCTTATCAATAACCAGACACATTTACTGATGCTTCCTATGTGCCAGGGAGTGTGTCAGATGCTTTGTGCATAATATGTCCTGCCAAAAGCCCCGGGAGGGAGCTACTGTTATCCCTGCTTAGTAGACAGGGCCAGAGAGGTGAAGTCACTTGTTGAAAATCACACAGCTGACAACAGGCCCAGCTTGTATCCAACTGACTCCAAACTCCTATCTTTGACTACTACACACAGTTGCATCTTTACGGTATCCTGGTTCCTGGAATGGGGAAAAGGACAGCAAAAGTTTATGGCTGGAGAAGGTAGCCAGTGACTGTACTTGCTGAAGCAGCTGTATCGTTCTGGTTGTCCCCCACTGCCCATCCACATCTGCATCTTCCAGAAGCCTGGGCAGGATCTTCCCGACCCAGCGTGCCCCACCAGGGGATTTGCTCCATGTCAGGAGAGGAGGCTGAAGCATCTCCTCTCCAAGTGAGAAACAGAAGTTGAGGGCCTGGCCACCTCTCGCTTCAAGCCCCAGGGGTCAAGACCAAAATACCATCATGGCCCTTGAACTCCACCTGGCCCCACCTGCCCTGGTCCCGTCCCACCCATACCTTCTCACTTCCCGGGTCAGGGAGGCTGAATCCTGGGGGAGGCCAGCAGAGCAAGCTTGGATCCTCCCTGAAAACATCTGTCTGGGGCTGAGAACGTTTCATGGGAAACTTGTATCCACCCACCGTCAGGTCCGCAGCTGAGCCGAGAGTGGGCAGCGGCCCTGGGCCGGGTGGGGCAGATGCGAGGGGGAGCACGGTCGGAGGTGCTCAGGCCGCAGCCTTGGCTCCAGGGTTTCCACCAGGGCTATACAGGGGTCACTCTGGTTGGAAAGGAAGTTGGGTGGGGCTTGATGCACTGAAATAGCACTTTGTAAGACTCGAGGAAATGTGAATTGTTCCAAACAAAGCACACACGAAGGGCAGACTAAGGCGGGGGGGGGGGGGGGGGCGGTTACATTCAGCCCTTGGCACCCCTGCCCCAACCTGAACTTCTCTGAGGCCAGAATTATCCGGAATGCAGGGAGGGAGCTCTCCGTCTCTACAGGTGTACCAGCCTGGCAGGGGGACCTGGGGACTTTGCCAGACGTTCTCTGTGACCGCTGTGTGGGCTGTCCACTGCAGGGGGGTTCCTGGAGTTGGGGGCCAGTTGGGATTGACAGCCAGCTGCAGCCCACTCCCCAGGCGGGGGAAGGCATGGCTTCCCTGACTCTGGCAAAAGCACCATGCATGCCAGGGCAGCTTCAGCTTCCTGGTCTTGTATCAGGAATAGGCATGGAAGTTGACAGAATTCCAGAATAAGGATATGTATGATGTCACCTAACAGCAAGTTACTGGGAGGCTTCAGGCTTGGCTGGTCCATGGCCCAGAGGTGTCCTCAAGGAGCCAGGTCCTTCCTGTCACCCTGTCTTGCCAGCCATGATGTTGGCTTTATCCTCAGGCTGCTCACAAGATGGCGGCTGTGGTTTCTCGAATCATGGAAGAAGAGAGACCATCTCTACCATGGTGCTCTCCTGGAAGTCAGGAGATTCTCCGAGAAGGCCCCTGGCTGGCACTGTCTTCCATTTCATTGGCCAGAACTGGTCACATATCCCGTCCTGAGCCAATCACTCTGGAGGGGTGGGAGTGATGATTGGGTTAGACTAAGGATGGAGAGTCGGGGGCGGGGGGGGGGGGGAAGGCTGAGTGTGTCAGCCTCAATGTCCACTACAGCCTAAAAGCCCACGATTCCAGGAGCCCTGTGGGGCTCTTTCCTCTGGAAATCCAGGTCTTACTTTTCTTCTGTATTAAACTTCCCCAACACAGCAGACTCAGAGCAGCTGCATTTGAAACTCTCAGAACCCACCCCATTTCCTGCTACTGACTGACCTTTAACACAGTCTTTGGTTGGCATCTGATGTACTGAGCTGCACCCAGAGATTCACCAGTGCTGCCCAGTCCCCCACCGTCCCACTGGTGCTCTGGCTTCGGTTCTGCCAATGTCCTTACACCAGAAAAGCGCCTCGCCACCATGTCCTCTCCCTGTCCCATCTCCTTCTTTTATTTCTTGCTCCAGAAGCCCAGATTTTATACCTTTGTTTCTAGAAGCCTCCTGTCTCTAAAGGTTTCCTTTTAATCTTAAATGGTGCCTCAGCCCATAGCTGGGCCTTGAACAATATTCAGTGAAACTCTTTGCTTCCTTTAACCATCTTTCCTTTCTCCACCCCACAACTTGACATTATGAAGATTTTGCAGACATGCAGAGGAGTTGAGAGTGGTGGACACCAGTGTTTCCCCACCACTCACATTCAATAGCTGTTACCCTTGTGCCATATTTGCTTCAGAGATCTGTGTTTATGTATCTGTGGATCTGTTTGAAAGAAAACTTGAAGGTGTGTTCACAGAACGCACACAAATACGTTAGACTCCCCCTTCAGAATCCCAATGCTAGTATCACATCAAAGAAACATTATGCAAATTAAGCCTACAATGAGGTGCCACTTCACATGAGCCAGAATGGCCATCATCAAATAAATGGCAAAGAGGATATGGAGAAAGTGGAAGCCTCTTACCTTGTTGATAGGAATGTTAAGTTGGTGTGAATTGGTGCAGTATTGAGGTACCTTAAAAAACTGAAAACAGAGCTAGCATATGTTCCTGCAACCCCATTCCTCTGCATAAATTCAGAGAAAAATATAATTCAAAAAAGATATATGCACACAAAATGTTCACTGCAGCACTATTTAAAGTAGCCAGGACATGGAAGCAACCTAAGCATCCATAGACAGATGAATGGATAAAGGTCATGCATGCACAATGAAAGATTACTCAGCTGTAAAAAAGAATGAAATAACACCACTTGCAGCAAATGGGTGGGCCTAGAGATTATCATACGAAGTGAAGTCAGACAGAGAAAGACAAATATGATATTGCTTATATGTAGAAGATGAAAACGACACAAATGAGCTTATTTACCAGCAGAAATTGACTCACAGGCACAGAAAATGAACCTAAGGGGGTTAGGGGGAGGGACAAACTAGGAGTTTGGGATTAGCATATTACTACAGTATATATAAAACATAGAACAACAAGGACCTAGTGTACAGATCAAGGAACTACACTCAATATCTTATAATAACCTATAATGGTAAAGGATTTTGAAAAGAATATATATATATGTGAATGTGTGTGTGTTCTTAGTTGCTCAGTCATGTACAACTCTTTGAGACCCTATGGACTGTAGCCCACCAGGCTCCTCTGCCTGTGGGGATTCTCCAGGCAAGAACACTGGTTCTTCATACACATATACATATAGGTACATATATATATATGAGCTTCACTGGTGGCTAAGATGGTAAAGAATCTGCCTGCAATGCAGTTGACATGGGTTTGATCCCCTGGAGAAGGAAATGGCAACCCACTCCAGTATATTTGCTGGGAGAATCCCATGGACAGAGGAACCCGGTAGGCTACTGTCCATGGGGTTTCAAAGAATCAAGCACAACTGAAGTGACTGGTCACACACACACACACACACACATACATTATATAGAATCATTTTGCTGTACATCTGAAACTAACACAACATTGTAAGTCAACTATATTTCAATAAAAAATAAAGAAACAATATCATCTTTAATATCCAGCCCCCATTAAAATTTCCCAGTGATGCATCCATCATTGGGATTAATTTGAATCTGAAAAGATGTGAATTTCTTCCAGCCTGGGAGGGGTTAACGAAGTTGCTCTAAAGTGACCAAAAATACATGGAAAAACACGTGCAATTTTCCCAGAAGTGTTCCTTATCCTTTTCTCTACCCCCACTTCCATTTCTCAAAGTGGGTTTTTTTTTTTTTTTTTTCCAGGTCAGCCATAGGCCAGAAACCAGATGGCATTTTAATCTGCATCTCAAGGGCCGTGTCCTGGGAAGGCTCCGGGGTCTTGGCACGAGCTGCGGTCTCTCTGGCGTCCAGCAGCTCGCTGGGAAGTGGGTTCTGTTCCTCCTGAGCGTTTGCTGGGTCAGGTTCTCTTGACTCTGAATAATCCCGCCATGGCGGGCCGCCTTCTGCTTTGCCGGTCCTCAAGCGCTGGGGCACAAAACAGTTCCCCCGAGCAGCTTTGTCAGTACACTCTGTTGACTGACCCTTTGGGGGAAGTGTGCCTGTGGCCACAGGACGGTGGGGGGGCCCTCAGGCCGACAAACAGCAGATGCTTGTGTTTCCCAAACAAACGCGTGAGACAGTCACGATTCTCTTTTCTAGACTCAGAGAGAACAACATATTTTGTTTTTTCCTCTTCTCAGCGGCTCAGTGCGGTGCTGGATAATTGCTACTACCGAGACAGCTGATACGTATGTTGCAGTGACTGCATGGCCTATGGGATGGGATGGCAGGCTGGACAGTGGCCTCTGAAGATCGTGTCCTAATTCCCAATCCTCGGAACCTCTGAATGTTCCCATGTATGGTCCAAACAGGACTTTACAGCTACGGCCAAGCTAAGTATCTTGAGATGAGCGGATTATGCTGGAAGAGCTGGGTGGGCCCTAATGCAATCACGAGTGTCCTAAGACAGAGGCAGGGGAAGAGTTCATACAGAGAAGAGTATAAGCCATGTGGTCAAAGATTGAGTAATGGGGCCACGAGCCAAGAAAAGGCAGCAGCCACGGGATGCTGGAGAGGGTGAGGAACCGGGTCCTCCCTGGAGCCGCCAGAGGAAGCACGGCTGTGACTACCCTGGATTTTGGCCTCGAAACAGATTCCTGGCTCCTGGTTTCCAGAACTGGGAGGGAATACACTTCTGCTAGTGTGAGGCAGCGGGTTGGAGGTAACTTGTTACAGCAGCCGCTAGGAAAGAGCCACACATAGGTTCAGTGAAAGACACCCCACTTTACAGATAAGGGCAACATGCTGATCTGCAAGGGAAGCGCTGGCTGTGACCAGAGTATGCTCAGTTTGGCTGTGGCCTGTCCATCTAGCTCCCGTTGACAGTGGGGGCCAGGCATTCTGAACTTGCGGGACCATGCAAGCGGTGCCATCTCCCTGCTGCTTTGTAGACTGTGGTCTCAGCACACTGGTGACTTTTCTAGATGTCTCTCTGAGCTGATCCAGTCATCTCTGCTGCACATGTTGGACATTCAGGCTTGAGATAGTTCAACCGAATTATGGTATTTCTCTCTCTCTGTCCATCCATCCACTATTCCATCTGTCCAGCCATTCTTCTATCCATCTGTTAGTGCACTTGTCTGTCAATCCATCCTTCATCCTCCTCTTCTCTTCTAACCATCCATCTATCCATCCAGCCCACCTCCATCCAACCATCCATCTTTTCATCCACTGACAAATATTTGTTGAGCTTAAGTATGTGATATTTAAGAACAGGATTCTTAAGAATGCCATATTAAGCCAGACAAAACAAAATTCAAAAAGATACATGCATCCCTATGTTCACAGCTGGGCTATTCACAATAGCCAAGACATGGAAAGAACCTAAATGTCCACCAACAGAGGAATGGATAAAGAAGATGTGGTACATATATACAATGGAATATTACTCAGCCATCAAAAAGAATGAAATAATACTATTTGCAGCAACATGGATGGACCTAGAGATGATTACCTGAAGTCAGACAGAGAAAGACAAATGTCACATGACATCACATATACATAAAATCTAAGCACAACACAAATGAACTTGTCTACAAAACAGAAACAGACTCACAGACATAGAGACAGATTTGTGGCTGCTAAATGGGAGGCAGGGGGAGGGATGGAGTGGGAGCTTGGGATTAGCAGAGGTAAACTATTACATATAGAATGGGTAAACAAGGTCCTACTGGGAACCATAGAGTTCAGGGAACCATATTCAATATTTTGTGATTAACCATAATGGAAAAGAATATGAAAATGAACATATATATGTATATATGAGTCACTTTGCTATACAGAAGAAATTAACACAACATCGTAAGTCAACTAGACATCAATAGAATGAATGAAAAAGAATGGGATATTAAGGATTGTTGTTATTTCATTGCTCAGTTGTGTCCAACTCTTTGCGACTCTATGGACTGCAGCATGCCAGGCTTCCCTGTCCTTCACTATCTCCCAGAGTTTGCTCAAATTCATGTCCATTGAGTTGGTGATGCCATCCAACCATCTCATCCTCTCTTGCCCCCTTCTCCTTCTGCCTTCAATCTTTCCCAGCATCAGGGGCTCTTCCAAAAAATATGAAGGATAAGGTTTATCAAGTATAAGGGCAGGGGACCATGGCATAGCTGTGATGATGGAGAGCAGGGGAAACCCAGGCTGAGAGGTCAGGGTCTGTGTGGGGTGAGGGGGGGCAGTCATCACAGGCCAACATACAGCCAGCAAAGGAGTAGGGAAGAGGGTCCTGACAGTCAGAGCAAAGCTGGAGGGAGGCTGGGAAGATGGGAGCCCCAGCATCTGCACAGGCAGCTCTGGGCAGTGCAGGAAGCTCTGGCAACAGGTGTGGGATTCTAGGTTATCAGAGAACAGTTGTGCCTTGGGGATCAGGAAGAAGAAATCACACCCCAGACAAGGCGATGAGAGGTAAAAAGCAGGAGAGAGATGCAGGTCACCATTAACTGGAGCATAAGGTGTGGAGAAAAGGCTCAAGAACAAGGGAGATGGAAGCTCAGCTGCCCAAGGTCAACCTGACGGACAGCCCAGGTGCTACTGCTGAGACCTTGGAGGCCCGGGCGAGGCTGGCCCTGCAAAGGGGTCCAGTGGTGCCAACTGTGGGCAGACAGGAGCAAAGGGGCTGGGGCCCTGGCGTGGAGGACTTGGTGCTGGGCGAGACTGTGGAGAACAGTAGGTCAGGACCAAATATTTACAATTCAACCTTGGCTGGTGGCTTGATGGCACACACACGCTTAGTGAGACCTAGCTGTGTGCCGGGCACTGGGGACACACGGCAGACACACAGATCCCCATCTCCGGGAGCCTGCAGTCCAGTGGGGCAGGTGGAGAAATAGAAAAATCACACTGAGGGCTGAGAGTTGGACACTGCGGGACATCAGTGAGGTTTATCTGACCTGGTGGATAGGGTGCAGGTGTGTGTGTGTGTGTGTGTGTGTGTGTGTGTGTGTGTGTGTGTGTG
>ML663568.1:11248330-11389190 GCA_007570785.1 Antilocapra americana | reverse complement strand
GTGTGTGTGTGTGTGTGTGTGTGTGTGTGTGTGTGTGTGTGTGTGTGTGAGCTGTCTCCTCAGGGAACAGAGCACGTGTAAACTGGGGACACTGGGAACGTGGTGTGTACAGAGGCCCCCCTGGGACCTGCCCGGGCCCCAACCCAGAAATCCTGATTCTGCTAATGAGGGGAGGGGCCTGGGCCTCCGCATTTCAAACAGTTGCCGCAGATGACGCCAAAGTGCAGTCGGACTTCAGGCGTCGAGGCCGGATCTCCTCTTGGGGGGCCGGACACAGACAGTGTTCCTTGAAGAGATGGTGTCACACCACACAGGCATCTGCCTTCTCTTCTGCTAAAACCAGAGGCATCACACCTCTGGGTTACAGAGGTCCAGAAGCTAAGGACATTGTACCTTCGCTCCTGATGTGTGGCACACAGCTGGGTGTTGGCGGAGTAGCCAGTACTGGTTTCCAGGCTGGGTGCTCGGCCCTCCCCTGGGGAGTCACCCCTGAAGCAAGCACCCATCTTACACTTTCTACCCTCTCCAGGAAGCAGGCAGGCGCTATAAGAGTTGCAAGGGTTCAAAACACCCTGTGGGGCAAATGGATGAGTGAACAGCAGCAAGAAGTGACGGTGGGCAGAGCCCGAGGCTGCGTTTTTCCCCAGCCCCTGGGGACCCCACAGTGCCAGTTGCAGACCACACTTTGAGCAGCAGAAAGGTGTACTTGATGGGGAATTATGTGGGAAGTTCTGAGTGGGTCTCAAAAAAAAACAAGATGGTTCCTGAGGTTGACTGGTCCCATGACGCATGAAAAGATTGAAAGCAGACACTTCAGAGGGGAAAGAAGACACCGGGGTGACAGGCAGGTGGTTCCAGGGACCTCATGACGACTCGAGACTCATCACAACCTTAATCTCACCCTGGGGCAGGGTCTGCTATGCTGCCACTGCCAATATCAGCTCTAGAAACATGCACAGAGTGAAGTAAATCAAGAAGAGAAAAACAAATATCATACGTTAACACATATATATGGAATCTAGAAAGATGATACTGGTGAAGCTATTTGCAGGGCAGCAGTGGAGACGCAGACATAGGAAACAGACTTATGGACCTGGGGAGGGGAGGGGGCCGGAGTGAGTGGGACCAATGGAGAATGGAGAGAGTAGCGTGGAAACACACACATTACCATATGCAAAATAGAAAGCCAGTGGGAATTCATTGTATGACTCAGGAAACTCAAACCCGGGCTCTGGGACAACCTAGAGAGGTGGGATGAAAGTTCAAGAGGGAGGGGACATATGTATACCTATGGCTGATTCATATTAATGTACGGTAGAAACCGATACAATACTGTAAAGCAATTATCCTTCGATTAAAAATAAATTTTAAAAACCCAAGTTGAACCAGATTATAGAGCCAGTCTGTATGTGTGCATAAATACTAATAAGCATGCCTCCCCTCAGTTCAGTTTGTCCCTCAGTCGTGTCCAACTCTTTGCGACCCCATGGACTGCAGCACACCAGGCCTCCCGGTCCATCACCAACTCCCAGAGCTTGCTCTAACTCATGTCCATTGAGTCGGTGATGCCATCCAACCATCTCATCCTCTGTCGTCCCTTTCTCCTCCCGTGTTCAATCTTTCTCAGCACCAGGGTCTTTTCAAATGAGTCAGTTCTTCGCATCAGGTGGCCAAAGTATTGGGAGTTTCAGCTTCATCATCAATCCTTCCAATAAATATTCAGGCCTGATTTCCTTTAGGATGGACTGGTTGGATCTCCCTGTAGTCCAAGGGACTCTCAAGAGTCTTCTCCAACACCACAGTACAAAAGCATCAATTCTTTGGCACTCAGCTTTCTTTATAGGCTAACTCTCACATCCATACATGACTACTGGAAAAACCATAGCTTTGACTAGACGGACCTTTATTGGTAAAGTAATGTCTCTGCTTTTTAATACGCTGCCTAGGTTGTTCATAGCCTTTCTTCCAAGGAGCAAGCGTCTTAATTTATGGCCTCAGTCACCATCTGCCATGATTTTGGAACCCCCCCCCCAAATAAAGTCTCTCACTGTTTCCATTGTTTCACCATCTATTTGCCATGAAATGATGGGACCAGATGCCATGATCTTAGTTTTCTGAATGTTGAGTTTTAAGCCAACTTTTTCACTCTCCTCTTTCACTTTCATCAAGAGGCTCTTTAGCTCTTCTTTGCTTTCTGCCATAAAGGTGGTGTCATCTGTGTATCTGAGGTTATTGATATTTCTCGCGGCAATCTTAATTGCAGCTTTTGCTTCATCTAGCCCGGCATTTTGTATGATGAACTCTGCATGTAAGTTAAATAAGCAGGGTGACAATATACAGCCTTGACATACTTCTTTTCCTATTTGGCCAGTCTGTTGTTCCATGTCCAGTTCTAACTGTTGCTTTTTGACTTGCATACAGATTTCTCAGGAGTCAGGTCAGGTGGTCTGGTGTTCCCATCTCGTTAAGAATCTTCCATGTTTGTTGTGACCCACACAAATTCAGACTTAAATTGAAGAAAGTAGGGAAAACCACTAGGCCACTCACATATGACCTAAATCAAATCCCTTACAGTGGAAGTGACAAACTGATTCAAGGGATTAGGTGTGATAGACAGAGTGCCTGAAGAACTACAGACAGAGGTTCCTGACATTGTACAGGAGGCAGTGATCAAGACTATCCCCAAGAAAAAGAAATGCAAAAAGGCAAAATGGTTGTCTGACTAGGCCTTACAAATGGCCGAGGAAAGAAGAGACGCTAAAGGCAAAGGAGAAAAGGAAAAATATACCCATTTGAATGCAGAGTTCCAAAGAATAGCAAGGAAAGATAAGCCTTCCCTAGCGATCAATGCAAAGAAATAGAGGAAAACAACAGAATGGGAAAGCTAGAGATCTCTTCAAGAAAATTAGAGATACCAAGGGAACATTTCATGCAAAGATGAGTACAATAAAGCACAGAAATGGTATGGACCTAACAGAAGCAAAAGATATTGAGAAGAAGTGGCAAGAGTACACAGAAGAACTATACAAAAAAGATCTTCACGACCCAGATAACCATGATGGTGTGATCACTCACCTAGAGCCAGACATCCTGGAATGTGAAGCCAAGTGGGACTTAGGAAGCATCATTATGAACAAAGCTAGTGGAGGTGATGGAATTCCAGTTGAACTATTTCAAATCCTAAAAGATGATGCTGTGAAAGTGCTGCACTCAAATATGCCAGCAAATTTGAAAACTCAGCAGTGGCCACAGGACTGGAAAAGGTCAGTTTTCATTCCAATCTCAAAGAAAGGCAATGCCAAAGAATGTTCAAACTACCGTGCAATTGCACTCATCTCACACACTAGTAAAGTAATGCTCAAAATTCTCCAAGCCAGGCTTCAACAGTACATGAGCCGTGAACTTCCAGATGTCCAAGCTGGTTTTAGAAAAGGCAGAGGAACCAGAGATCAAATTGCCAACATTCACTGGATCATCGAAAAAGCAAGAGAGTTCTAGAAAAACATCTACTTTTGCTTTATTGACTATGCCAACGCCTTTGACTGTGTGGATCACAACAAACTGTGGAAGATTCTTAAAGAGACGCCTCCCTTACAGAAGGAAAAAAGAAAAAAGAAGATTCAGCAACAAAAACATCTTTAAAAACTATGTCTGAGTTCCAATTACATATTCAATAGCAGTCCATTGGGAGTTGATGTTTCCAAAATGATGTAGATGGAATCAGAATAAAGTATCAAGACATGTTTTTCGGAATGAATGCTGCTACGTCACTTCAGTCGTGTCTGCGACCCCATGGATGGCAGCCCACCTGGCTCCCCGCGCCCCCCCATTCCTGGGATTCTCCAGGCAAGAGCACTGGGGTGTGTTGCTCATTCAGAATGAATGAGAGAGGTTCAATGGAGTTTTACACAAGGGAAGAGATACCAGAAAGCACTTGGGGTTAAGTGTATTGTGATGGTTATTTAGGAGGGAGGAGAGAGAGAGGGGACTAAGCATAACAACATGAGAAAAGATGTCACACTTCATACATCTGGGAGAGGGGAAGGCCCATAATTAGTTTTGCTCTTTCAAGAAATTACCTAAAATATGAAACTTTCTGCAGTCCAAAGGCAACTTTCTCTGGCTAGATCACTTCATTGCTTTTGGTTTCTTGTTTACCTTTGTGGTTGGAATCTGGTCCCCTGATGTGCTGAAAATAGCCCTGAGAACTGACTCTCTTCCTGGGAGGGTCACCCGTTTGCACTTGTTCTGAAAGATGTCAGGGGCTGTATACTGTGAATTTAGGCTATGACTCCCTGGCTGGAGGTGGGTCCTGGCATTCTAAGTCTTTCTGAGGGTCATTTGGGGTCTTCTGCTCTGTTTGTTGAGAGCTTGGCTCTGAGTTACTCTGGTTCCTTCTGGCTCCAGAAGCTGTGTTCTTTCTCTTATTGGGCTCACTGGTCACTATCCCAAGCTGTGACTCTAGAAATCAGATGTCAAAAAATTCCAGCCCTCAGAAAGTGGCCACGAGAACCAAAATGAGGACAGAAAGCCTCAGGTCCACATTTGTGACCCAAAGACCAGGTTTTCCAGTCCTGGCTCCCATCAAGATGAAGGACCTCCAGGCTTGCTCAGAGCCTATTAACCTTGGTTTACGCACAGTTCTAACGTTTTTGCTTTAAGAGTGCTCAGGTCACGGCAGCTTGTTGGGCTGCCAGACCTGGGCGGGCTGAGAGCTTCTGAGGAAAGGACAGTCACATGTATAGGGTGAGGGAGTTAGAGAAGGCGAGGTTCGGAAAAAGAACAAGATTGGCACTTTCCAAGAACAGATCACCTTTAATGAGGCGAGAAGGGGCAGCAGTCAGATTAGCGAGCTCCTGCACTAACCCGAGAAAAGAATAGGAATATATAGGCGTGTATGAGGAAAGCTACTGTCTTAAGGGGTCTGTTCTTCTCCAAGGTTGTTTGGAGTAGTTATCTCTTCAACGACTGGGGCAAAGAATTCTGGAGATCGGCCAGAGGCTGGACCTGCTGGGAGCTGGGTGTAATCAACCTTAATGTCCAATTTTTTTTTTTCCTTCAGGTGAGAGAGTTCTTTGTTTTGCATAGAATGGTGGGGAGGAGTGGGAGGGGAATTTTAACTCCAGGCTATTTTGAGCCTTGTAACTTTCCTTCAACATGCCTTCAAGAGGGTGATGAAAACAGAGGCCTTTGGGACATATCGTATTGATGCATACGGTTTTGTGCCTTTTGATAGGAATGCTCCCTCTGCCAATTAGTCCTCCCAGTCTGACTGGGGAACAGGACAGAAGGGATTTTTGCTGCCTTGGAAGTGGCAAGATTATGAACAAGGCTTTTATTTTTGGTGTGTTTTTGCAATAGCTTTCAAAAAGTTTTAATGGAAAAAGTTTCCCTCTCCAGGGCTGTGACTAGGGAGGGACTTTGTGGGCCTCTTCCTGCTCAGATGTTTGCTCAAGCTCTTTCCTGGGCCTGGGAGGCTCCTTCCTTGGATCCCTGGGGGCTACAGATCTCTGCCGAGATGTTCCTCTTGGGGAGACTGCCCTGACCCCCCTGCCCACCTGAGACATCCACCCACCAGCACCCTCCTCGCCTCTCGGCCCATGCGTCTCCTTCCTGGCACCTTGTCCTCTCCTTGAGGTTCCTCACTTTCCCAAGGGCTGATGCTCTAGACTTGAATGGCGCCTGGCCAGCAGCAGGTAGCCCATGGATGGTCTGATCCCCCACATGGCTACCAGCGCTGCCGCCCACAGGCCTCAAGAAAGCAAGTCTTGTGTTCCTCCCATAGGCGTGGGCATCGTTAGGACTGTCAACTACAAATTGGCATTTGTCACCTACCTTTCCAAGAATTAAATCATTTGCGGCTGCAGCTGCTGACTTTTAACACCCGCTGGAAGGAGCTCGGGGTAGAGAGCAGAATTGAGGCACTCTGTGCTCCAGGAAAACTGGCAGGATAGGCCTTCAGATGGTTAGATATTCTTGGGAGCTGGTTTTATGAGCCCAATTCTTGAACCTCCTCATATCGAGAAAAGCACTAAAGTCCTTCGTGATGACGACTGTTTCTGGTGACAAGCAGAAAACTTCTAGAAGAATGCTTGCTTGGTTGAATGTATTCACCCTCCACCAGAATCACACGTACACTGACCCTCCCCCCTGCCCTCTCGGGAGCAGTCTCTCAGAGCTCTCTGAAGTGCTGCCTCCAGGCTGCAGTCTTCATTTTGCCCCAGGTAAAATGTAACTCGCGGCTCTCCTGTTGAGCATTTTAAAAGCAGTTGACAGGACCCATTACATCCTGGGTTCACATCTGACCTTTGATGCTTGGGTGACCTTGGCTGAGTTACTCCGTGTGCTGTGCCTCAGTTTCTTTATCTGTACGATGGGGACAAGGCTGGTGCCTATCACATATTGTCATGAGGATTAAATGAATTAGTATGTGCAAACACGTAGCAAGGCCCCCAGCACACAGTAGGTGCCTCCTCCCTACTGTGACTCCGAGTTCTAGGATTACATTATGATCACTATCACCACGACTACTGCATCTACTGTGGTTGCTATGGTTACCATCCTTATGTCCATTTCAGTAGAAACTCTCCACACCCTAACTAACCGAGTCAGGAATCCTACCGGCACTGGAGCCAGAAGGTCCCGGTTGTCTGAGCTCAGCCAACTTGCTTCCCCTCTCTGAGCCTCTCTTCTTTTGTGAAATGGGCCCCCTGTCTCTGGGAGTTAACGTGAGAATTAACGAGATGATGCAGCTCCAGTGCTGAGCGGAGTGGCTGACGCAGCATCCTGAGGTTAGAGACGAAGCCTCTTGAGGACAGGGACCCTACCTTCGATTCCCGTTTCCAGCCCTGGCTGGGTCTTGGTGTGGGGCAGCGGCCAGTGCAAGGAGATGCCATAAACCAAGGAAACGTGGGAGCTGAGATCACAGGGCTGGACAGCCTCCTCTCCCTCTGCTCTCCCAGCCCCCCTTCCCTTCCACCATGTCTTGCTCTCCTCCTGGAATGCCCTGCTGTCCTCAGGGGTCTGGCCTCACCACTGACACCTCTGTGGGATTTAAATCAACAAAGCAAAACCTTTAAAGCAATTGCAGGGGGACTTCCCTAGTGGTTCATTGGCTAAGACTCCACATTCCCAATGCGAGGTGCCTGGGTTCCATCCCTGATGGGAGAAGTAGCTCCCACGTGCCACAACCAAGCCTTCACATGTCAAAACTAAAAACTGTGCATGCTGCAACTAAGACCCGGTGCAGCCAAAATAAATAAATATTAAAAAAAAAAAAAAGGCAACTACAGAGGGCTCCTGGCTGGTGTTTCAGGACCAGTTCCTGATGAGAAGATTTCAGGCAAGCAGGCATGAGGGCTGTTTAATTACAACTCTGCCACGGGAGACCACCAGCCTGGCCCATGAAAGATGGTCCCTAACCCCACCCTCATGCCCTAGGCAAGTGAAGACTGTGGTGTGGCTTGAAGCGAAGCCCCCCACCTTTGCCATGGTGCTGGTCAATGTGTAACAGAGGGCTCGAGGCCGACCTCAAGGTGGGGGCCTCATGAAGGTTTCATACTCACTGTGAACTGAATTCACAAAAGTGCCTCCTTTTGTTCCTTCAACAGCCCACATCTGGGTCTTCTCTTCCTCCTTTTGACCCCAAAACAGAGGAGCCCGGCCTTCAGTCTTTCCCAGCACCAGGGTCTTTTCCAATGAGTTCTTCACATCAGGTGGCCAAAGTATTGGAGTTTCAGCTTCAGCGTCAGTCCTTTCAATGAATATTCAGGACTGATTTCCTTTAGGATGGACTGGTTGGATCTCCTTGCAGTCCAAGGGACTCTCAAGAGTCTTGTCCAACACCACAGTTCAAAAGCATCAATTCTTTGGCGCTCAGTTTTCTTTATAGTCCAACTCTCACATCCATACATGACTGCTAGAAAAACCATAGCTTTGACTAGATGGACCTTTGTTGGCAAAGTAATGTCTCTGCTTTTTAATACGCTGCCTAGGTTGGTCATAACTTTTCTTCCAAGGAGCAAGCGTCTTTTAATTTCATGGCTGCAGTCACCAACTGCAGTGATTTTGGAGCCCCCCAAAATAAAATCTCTCACTGTTTCCATTGCTTCCCCATCTATTTGCCATGAAGTGATGGGACCAGATGCCATGATCTTAGTATTTTGACTGTTGATCCAATGGATGCTGGCAATTTGATCTCTGGTTCTTCTGCATCTTCTAAAACCAGCTTGAACATCTGGATGTTCATGGTTCATGTACTGTTGAAGCCTGGCTTGGAGAATTTTAAGCATTACTTTGCTAGCAATTGTGCAGTAGTTTGATCCCGACCCAGGAATCGAACTGGTGGCTCCTGCATTGCAGGTGGATTCTTTACCAACTGAGCTGTCAGCGAAGCCAGGCAGCCCTCTGGGCCGATGCAAACCTGCAGGCCTAGGACTTGGCAAGCAGACTGCTATGCCTTTTGTGCAAAGAAAAAGGAGCCCTTTGCTTCAGACAGGGCAGCACGCACCTTGTTATTTTTAGTGCCACTTGAAAGCCAGGTGCTTTGTGCAGTCCACAAACCTCACCACTGTATGTGGCAGCCCAGTCTTGAACACCCAGTCTATTGCCCTTGAAAACTCGGTGGTGTAATCTCTTGCTGCCCATGCAGTTAGTGCCTCAAAAACAGCCTGACTGCTCCACTGCAGTTGGAAAGACAAAATCATGCAGAAAACCAATGGCATGGAATGGAATGTCCTCAAACCGACTGTGTGTTAAAAACCTGCTCCCTTGAGTCCACCTCCTCCTAATTCACTGTCCTAAATGGCTCTGGGAATGTTGCTCCCATGAGATGCATGTTATGCAAACTTCACTTTAAAACACTCTTTCCAACACTCTGTGGCCTGAGATTCCATTTTCGGATGATGCTGTGTCCGGCGTGCATTTCCCCAGGTCCGGCTTTCCTGTGTGGCCGTATCACAAAGTACCGGAGGCTTAAGGAGCTCTTTCCTGAGCCTCGTCTGTTTGGCATCCGTGGATGGACCGGTGAAGTGTAAACAGACGAATGCCAGTAGTGGTTTTAAGAAAAATGGGAATATGCCATAAAAATGGAAGAATCTCAAAGCATAGTTGTCAAAGGCACCTCTGGATAAACAATCCAACTCACCCCCACCCCTGCTTCATCAAAATATTTTGCAGAGCTTAAAAGCTGCTTCTTGGACCTCCCTGGTGGGCCAGGGGTTAAGCATCCGTTTGCCAGTGCAGGTGACAAGCGTTCAATTCCCGGTCCAGGGAGATCCCACATGTCTCAGGGCAGCTAGACCCGTGTTCCACAATTACTGAGCCTGAGCTCTAGCGCCACAACCAGAGAAGCCACCACAAGGAGAAGCCTGAGCTCGGAAACTAGACACTAGCCCCACTGGCCACGACTAGAGAGAAGCCTGCGTGCAGCAGCAGAGACCTCCCAGCCAAAAACAAAAGCCAGCTCTGTCTCCTCTGGGTTTCCTTCTCTCTATTGGTCTGCAAGTACAAGACCCCTCCTGGCTCGCATGGCCCCCAGCCTCACACCTTCACCTACTCATCTCAGCTCCCATCCCCCAGCCATACCCCTTGTTCTCCGCTTCTTTCCCTGCCGAGACACTATGTTCAGACCAGAGGCTCCTGAGTTTGTTCAAACCTGACCCCGCGGGCTGAAGTCCACAGGGGGACTTCAGCTGAATGGCTTAACTCTGCATTAACTTTCATTTCTTCCCTGCAGAGAGGGAAGAATACTAGCTCCTGCTTCAAAGAGCTACTTTAGGATCAAAGGAGATCCTGTGTGCAAAGTGATTATAACACTGTTGGGCACATATTAAACACTCAATTAAATAAAACGGTAATGACGGCGTTTAATGATGGCGTTTATTGCCCCGTCTCATTTTTGTCCGACATTCAACATCCAATTTCATGTCTTGAGTGTACTTGGTGGATGATGGTATTTTCCCTTTACCATTTTTTTAAAAGGGAAAATATATACAAATGTATGAGGCACACACAAGGAATATATGCATTTTTGCCCAAAAACTTACACAGTGGAGAAAAGTAGAAAAGCAAAAAATGGAAGCAATCTGTTATTCCCAAATCTCCAAAGAGAGGTAAGTGATGCTACTGCTCTGCTAGGCGTGCACACAGGTCTACGTGTGTATGTGTGTGTGTGGTTATACTGTTTTTTTTAACTTTACTTTTTGGAGACATTACCTGACAAGCATATGAGATCTTCGTTCCCAGCCAGGGGTGGAACCCATGTCCCCTGCCTTGGACGTGTGGAGTCTTAACCTCTGGACCACCAGGGAAGTTCCCTCTCCCCTCTTTTTTTAAAGTGTGGTTTTTACAATGGGATTATATTGAATGCATTGCCTGCACCCTGTGACCTCCAGATTTTGTGTGTGGGGGATGTTTGCTTTTTTTTTTCACAAGGATGTGTACCTGAAGGTGACCTGTTGGCCCAGCCCTACGTCTGGGATTCCTGCTGGCCAGACACCAGCGTGAGGCCTTGTTTCCTTGGTTGCTTTCAGTGGGGATGGCTTTTCCTGTTACAGAGGAGAGCATGCGGGAGTTCCGCTGTTGGATACTCAGCATGAAGATTCTGAGGCCCAGGCACTGGTGTTCGCTGCTCTGGACCAAGTCTCCGTGCGGGACCCTGGCTAGGCGTGGAGATGTGCCCCCCTCGGCTTCCCGGTCGTGTCAGATGCTAGACCCATTCTGGCCAAGAATCGTTCTGAGAACAAAGAGCTTCTGAATCACTACAAACACAGCTATTTTGCAAAAGCGCAAACTGAAAAAAAAAAAAGTCTTAAAAAGCATTTACAGTTATAGAAATGTGTCGCCTAAAATACTTTGTAACGGTTTGTGGGAATGTTTCGAGCCACATTATGAAAGGACCCTGAGAGAGACTTTTCAAGGGCAACCTGCAAAACCAGTGCTGAGCCGAGGCGCTTGCCTGACCCACCCTGGAGATGTCACAACACATGGCTCCCAGGGCCACCCCGATGTCGGCCCCATGGGGACCAGGCCTCGAGTTACAAGGGATGGCAGAGGATTCCCTCTAGAGTGACTGACACCTCTGCCTGCCCTTCTGGCTGCTCAGTACACGCTCTGAAAAGCTGGAATCTTAAAGGAAAGCTTTGCACTTTGATTAAGAAGAAAAAAGAGAGGTCCACCACCACTTCCTCAATTGTCACAGCTCTTTCGCCACTGGGAATGATGAAGATAAGGTAAAAATAGACACAGTCATGATTTGTTACTTAGCAAGGACTCCGAGGGCCACGTTTGAGTTCATCCTTGAATTTAGAGCTTATCTCTCAGATGTCTTAAGCTGGTCCTAGAGATCTGTACCCCCAGCCCTCTTCTGGGTTCGATCCCTCCTCCCCAGCCCAGCCCCCGACTCAACTCTGCTCAAAAGCCTCTCTCCTTGGGAAAGATAGAGACTGAGCTGCAAATTCTTAATCTCTGTGTGAACTGTAAATACGAATCAATTTAATCCTCCCAACAATTCCATAGGGGTAGTTACCATATCACCATCATCACCACCATTATCACCATCACCACATCACCATCTTTATCAGCATCACCATCTTCATCATCATATCACCACCATTATCATCATCATCACCATCATCA
Source organism: Antilocapra americana (assembly GCA_007570785.1). Taxonomy (NCBI): domain Eukaryota; kingdom Metazoa; phylum Chordata; class Mammalia; order Artiodactyla; family Antilocapridae; genus Antilocapra; species Antilocapra americana. The sequence continues at coordinate 11,377,553 of ML663568.1, read as the reverse complement.
ATATCAACATCATCATCATTGTCACGTCTAGTAAGTTGCCCAGAGTTAGTGTGGTTGGCAGAATAACAACTCCCCTCACACACCCAGAAAATGTTGCCTGCCATGGCAAAAGGGACTTTGCAGACATGATTAAGGACCTTGATGTGAGATTCTTCTGGACGATCCAGGTGGCTCCAGGTAACCACAAGGAGGGAGACAGGAGGAAAATCATGGAAAGATGTGAGGAAAGAAGTAGAGTCAGAGATTGGCAGCTGCCATGCTGCTGGATTTGAAGGTGGAGGAGAGGGCCACTAGCCAAGGGAAGCGGTGTCTCTAGAAGCTGGAGAAGGCCAGGAAACAGATTCCTCCCTGGAGCCTCCAGAAGGAGCAAAGCCCAGCCAATACCTTGACTTCAGCCCAGTGAGACCCATGCTGGACTTCCGATTCCCAGAACTTGGTTAACAGGTTGGCGCTATCTCGAGCTGCTCAATTTGCGGTCATATGTTACGGCAGCAACAGAAGCCAAATCGATGAATGAATTTAAAACCTGAATCTCCTGCTTTGTAACCGAGTGCTGCCTTGGAGCAGGGCCAGACTCATCATGTCAGCCACCCAGTGACCGCATGCACCGCGGGGCTGACCAACCCCCAGCCCACCGCACCCCTCAACCCCCGAGACAGCTGCGTGAGGCTGTGTTATGGCCATGCTGAGCTGGAAATGGCCCTGTGTTCAGCCTGGCTGGGAGCTGGCTTTGAACTCTGACCTAGCGGGAGACTGGAAAAGTGACTTTTGCCCAGATGTCTGTGTGAGTAGACAGAACAGAGGAAAACGGTCCCCCAGGGCCCAAACTCCACTGCCTCTTCCTGCCCAGAGTGGGAGACGCCTTCCTTGCAAAGGGTGAAATGAGTGTCCCTCTTGGCTTGCAGCTGGTCAGACCCGGATCTTTCCCATTAAAAAAAAAAATGCAAAGGGGACCAAAAAAAAAAAGAAAAAGAAAAGAAAACCAGAAGCTGGGGGTGGAGGGCAGGAAGAAAATGCAGTGACTCCAGAAGGCTTGGTCTGAGCTTGAGAGGTACGGGGTTCTGGGTGGCCTGGCCCGGCTGCCCCCATGGAGGCAGGAGGGTGACCGGGCAGTGTGGTGGCCTCAGAGACTCTTCAGCCGAGACCTGAGTGGGGCGGGAACATGCCCGCTCCAGGAAGAATCTGAGGCAGAGGAACTCGGCACAAACCCAACTTCTCTAAAAATATTAAAAGCCTGTGGCCCACAGAGGCCTGGCTGCGAGGCCCCTCGGGCGCTGACGGTGGGTCCCTGACGGTTGAGACCCAGCGTGGTCCTGGCATTGAGCAACAGGGCTCTGTCAGGGCCCCGGGCCCTCCTCCCGCCCTGCCCAGCTCCCACGGAGGGCGAGGAGAGGTCGCTGCTGGTGTGCGTGTGTGTGCGTGCGTGCATAGGCCTGCGTGGCCTTGCGTGCCGGTGTGTGCCCCAGTGAGTGGCTCCATAGCCCTCCTCGAGGCCCCTGGGTCCCAGGCTGCCCTGGCCACCTCTTCTCCAAGAACAGTCAGAAGAGCCATCAGCTGGGCCCCAGCACGGACCCTGGGCTGCTGCAGTCTGCCAGGGGACAGATAGTAGTGATAGATAAGGAGTTTACTGAGCTCTTACTAGGTGCCAGGCTCTGTTCTAATAAGCACATCATTGCACCAGTCCACAGAAATTATAAGCCTATGAGATAAAAACTAGTTTTCGTCCCAGTGAGTGGAGCAGAACTGAAGCCCAGAGAGGTGGAGTCGTTTTCCCGAGCTCACACAGCATTGACGCGAGGCTGGAGGAAGGCTGGTTCCAGGGCCGACGCCTGAAAACTCCTCTCGATGATCTGGAGTGCCAGCCCGAACCGCCTGGACAGCTGTGACCTCAGCAGGGTGTCCTTCCTCTCACTCCTGGGCCCTCCGGAGGCTGGGAAGCCATCTGGTGACCTTGCAGGGAGGCCGCAGCAGGCAGTGGCTGCACTGGAGGTCCTGAGGGAGGGGGGCCATGTGGCGGCGGCGGTGGGCACTGTTGGGCTCCGAGGGCCCTGGCTAGGAATTGCGTGAGTGCAGATGAAACCGTCGTCCCTGTCTCCAGGGCCTGGTCCAGCTCCGGGACTCGCGGGCGACGCCTGCCCTTGCAGCCCTGCTCCTCACTGGCCCGGGCTTCCTGCCCGGCCGGAAGGGCAGTGAGGCGCGCGGCTTTCCTTCCTGGTGTCTGGTTGTGCCACCCGGGAGCTGGCCCAGACCCGCCGCGCTTCCTCCCACACGGAGTGGGGCTGTGCCCGCGCTGGCCATGTGGGTGCCTGGCCCGGCTCCCCGGGGGTCACTGCCCCCTCCTGGCCCAGGATGAAGGACGGAGTCTTTGCTCCCTGAGCTCTCACTGACACCCCTTCTGGACCATTCGCCTGTGTCACAGGGCAGTGGGGAGAGAGCCACGAGTGGCCTGCCTCCAGGGCATCCAGGTGGGGATAACTGTGTCTGCTGTCGGGGGAGGTCTGAGGAGTGGCAGCCCTAAGCCTGGTCCTGGGGACTCCACTGTGGGGCTCATCTGCCAGTCCCCCAGCTTTCTAGCCATGGGACCTAGCAGTCTTCTCGGTGCCTTGGTGTCTATGTCAGCGATGTGGGGGCAAAGTGGCACCCAGCTTGGGCCGAGCAGCACGTGGGACGTGCTCCCTGCAGGTGGCTGGGACCGTCACCTCCTCAGAGGATGGGCAGCAGTGCTCTGAGCTGTGCCCTGGCTGGGGGCTGACGGTGGTTGTCAGCCCCGTTAGCCCATTGTGAAGATGGGCAAATAGAGGCTCACAGGTTCAGATCTGAGACTTCCGTGCTGATCCCACTTTGCCCTCTTCTTCTGCCCTCTTGAATATCAGGGAAGCCAGTTTGCCCCAAATACTTCACTTGTTGGAAGTCCAGAGCAGTGTCTCAGGGCAAACACCTGCCCCGGTGTGGGTGGAGCTGCCTCGTGAATGTCCACTCACACTGGACACATCCTGGGACCTGCTGCCTTCTGTTGAGGGGATTCCTGGAGCAGGACAGGGAACCAGCAGGGCGGCTAACACCAGCTGGGCACAGACAGTAGGGAGAGAGGGTCCCTGGTTCTGGCGTCAGAGGCCCTGGGTTGGTTCAAAGCCCCATCTTGCTCATCGCTGAGACATCGTCTCTGGTGGGATTTAATCTCCTTCTGCTTAAGTTTACCTGTGTGCAAGGGGATCTGGTGAGAACAGTATGAGTGAAGCTCTTACTGGCTTCCCTGGTGGCTCAGTGGTAAAGAATCTGCCTGCCAATGCACGAGATGTGAGTTTGATCCCTGGGTCGGGAAGATCCCCTGGAGAAGGAAATGGCAACCCACTCCAGTATTCTTGCCTAGGAAATTCCATGGATGGAGGAGCCTGGGGGGCTACAGTCCATGGGGTCACAAACAGCTGGACATGACTCAGTGACTAAACGATAACAATAAAGCTCTTACACCAGGCAGATGACTGGCCTGTGACACTCCTGAGTAACTGGTTCTCTCTTGACTGACCCTCTCATTTTGCAGATGGGGAAACTGAGATCTGGGCCGAGGAAATGGTCTTTCTGAGGCCACCGGGTCTTAGCAGGGCTGATAGAGCTGAGACAGACTCTCATTCCTCTGAACAAAGAGAGCTTTGCTTTAAGGTATGCCTCCTGGGAGTCAGCCGTGTGGCCGTGGGAGCAGCTCTGAACCTCTCTGGTTCTCAATTCCTTGCCTGTAACACCATCACCCTGACCGCCCCTCAGCATCCCTAGCCCGGGTCACGTTTCCACCTTGAGATGGACAAAAATTTTCAAAGAAGTTTGTTCGGGGCCATGTCTGCCTAGGAAGTGCACTGAGAAGATGATGCAACTAAATGACATTGACCGTTGACTTGAGTTACTCCAGCAGTTTCTTTTTCCCTTGACTTGTGGGTTAGAGGCAGCAAACATTTCTCTACTGGCATAAAGTAACTTCTATTTTCAAGCATTACATGGACTTGATGCAGAAAACCTAGAAAGCACAGGAAAAACACAACGCTGGAGGGAAAAGAAAACAAACCAACAAACACAAGAGGAGGGATTAAAAAAATAAAAACACTCAAAAGAAAAGGAAAGTCAAGCAAACGCTTTGATGAGTGAGGGCCCTGTCATAAAACCACCGCGTTTCTGGTGAACACTGTCCTGCTCTAGCTTGAATAGCCGTGAGACCAAGGACATTGCCCTCCGAGGAGCCACCTTGGAGCCAGCTGGAGGAAACCCTCATTTCTAGAACCTTCTCCTGCACACCAGATGCCCATCACCTACGAGGTGGACTGGTGCAGCTGGGGGCCCTGGTCTGACCTCTGGGATGTGCGAGTCCCGTGGAACAGAGCACGAGGTTTGAGGAGCTTAGGCCCTGATGCCCTGGGTTGTTCCCGTTCCTGCATGGATTCCCAAGGTGGCCTTGAAAGAGCGTTCTGGCTCCCCTGTGACCTGCCTTCCTCATCTGTGGCGTGGGGATTCTTCTAAGTGGATAAACGTGTTGTGCTCAGGACAGAAGGGCTCTGTCCACGATGGATGTTTTCACATCCACCCAAAGATTCACGTAACAACAATTGCTTGCTTTAGGAATGCAGTGCGGGCAGGTTTGTGAAAGAAGGCAAGCGGCTTTTCCCTGGAGGGCCTGCGGCTGGTCTCATTCAGGGACATATTGAAAGAAATGTCAACAACAAAGAAATGCCAAAACAAAACGAGACCCAAAAGGATACGTGCACCCCAATGTTCATTGCAGCACTGTTTACAATGGCCAAGACACAGAAGTAACCTGTCTATCAACAAAGGGATTGATAAAGAAGATGCGGTAAATATATACAACAGAGTACTGCTTAGCCATTAAAAGGAATGCAATAATGCCTAGAGGCCTTGTGGATATCTGGGTCGATCAGGCTGGGAGCTTGGGTCCTGACCCCTGCAGTGTAGGGGTGGATCCCCAGGGTCTCTGCCTGTCCTCCGCTTTCTCTCCCTGAGGAGCAGGTGACAGCCGAGGAGGATCTCTGGTGTGTGAGATGCAGGGGCCCTTTCTGCGCGGCACGCTCTTGTAACCGCCACCCGAGGCCCTGCTGATGGATGACCCTGAGATTCAGGCCCACCCCAGATGGCGCCTGGGGTCACTGAGCCAGCATAGGAACTGCCGGCAGCCACGGGGCCGCCTCTCCGATTTCCTGGGACCCCTGGGCCTCTGGGATCCCCAGGGAAGCAGCACCCCCTGCAGGCTGGTCCCCACTTCGCGCCCTTCCCTGCCCTGAAACTAGAGGAGTTCCTTCAACACTGGGTCCACACTCTGCCTTGGTGCTGCTGGGCCCATTACAGCGTGTCCACGGGATAGAAGATTCTTCCAGAGAATAGACTAACAATCCTGCAGTTCCACTCCAAGGTCCCCAAGGAATTTCCACCTGGGTCCATCAGGTGTCATGAGTGAGGACGTTCACAGCCCACGCAGGGGTGGGGGGCCTCCTGAAGCCCATCGGGTTGGGTGGGCCACGTGGAGGGCGTGTGTGCAGGGAAGACTGGACCCCCAGACAGCAGCACCGGGGAATTTAAAAACAAAACGCCAATGAACTGGGAGATTGAGATTGACACAGACACACTATTGACATTATGGGTAAAATTGCCACCTAATGAGAATCTCCTGTATAGCACGGGGGACTCAGTGCCCTGTGGAGACCTACATGGGAGGGAAACTCAGAAGAGAGGGGATATGCGTGTATGTATGGCTGACGCACTTTGCTGTACTGCAGAAACTAACACGACATTGTAGAGCAACTATACTCCAACAAAACAAAAACCCCCAAAAAACCTGCCAAGTTTAAAAAAAAAACAACAAAAGACAGAATGAGAGTACATCACAAAACCATGCGTTTACCAGAAATAAATGAGCGGATAAATACTAAAGGGGAGTCATAGGGAACTGCCAACTGTTTTGCTTTTTTTTTTAACCTACTAAAATGAGAATGTCCTGTTGTGTGACCTTAAGAATTGCCGTCAATTTACACAGAAGAGAATAGAGCACCGAGAAGGGATGATCTACACACATGAAACTTTGGATTTTCGCCCAGACAGACTTTTCAGTAAAAATACCCCAGAAACATAGCAGTTCGCACACTGTGATTCCAAGTCACAGAGTTCAGAACCAGGCAAGACGGGTCTGTTACTGGAGGCTAGGACAGGATTACTGTTGCGGGTGATAACGGGCTGTTTTCTCACGTGGTGCTATTCCCTGAGTGCCCTGTGTGCTAATGCGCCGGGCATACGGTGTGTGCATCTCTCTGTACCCGAGTCACCCTTCATAGATGCTCAGGAGTGTGGGCCTGGTAAGACGACAGTAGGTTTACAAGAAAACCCAGGGACAGTAGGCTTTGTGCTCAGGGTGGTAAGGAGCTGCCCAGGGTGGGGAGCGAGTGAGACGGGAAAAGGCCCAGACCTTTCCCCGGCCTCCTGGGCATCTCAGGTGAACAGTGGGGGCCCCCCCCTTCCCGAGCTTCCCCTGCACCCCTGCACCGCAGGGCCCAGCCCTGGCAGCAGGAGAGAGGAAAGTCCCCATTGGCTTCTTTTTCTTGCCACTGAAGGGGCTGCAGGTATTTGTTCCTGAAACTCAGGACTGAGCTAATTTTACACCGTGAGCGAGATGCTGCAGGGAGAAATGAAACGGACGCTCAGGGGTCTGATTCCACAGCTGGGAGTGAGGCTGGGGCCTGGAGACAAGGGCCCTCTGCCTGCCTGCAAGGCAGGGGGAAGTCAGGTTTGTCCAGGGGGGAGTCCCTGGGATCTCAGGTTATACCTGAGACTGGGATTAAGAACTGCTGGGGGTGTTTGGGGCGCTGTCATTCACTGGGTCCTGTGGGCCTCCATTTTCCCATTTCTCAGCAGAGGGGGTCATCAAAGGATGCCTAAGGACCCCAAAGTGGACATCACTGTGTCCTGTCTTTGCTTTGTCTCCCTCTGTTACTTTAGGGGACCGATCACCTCCCAACAGCAGAAAATGCCAAATTGTGTTTGGAGTTTAGGAAAACTAAGTCAAATGTCAAAGCATGCTAATTATGTTTTAATTAGCTCCCCTCACACGGGGAGCTCATGTGGTGGTGACCCGGGCTCTGAGGACATGCCACACTGCCAGAGGGCTTGGAGCTCACCCCTGGATCCTTCACATCAAGTGATGCTAGCTAAAGGAGCTCATTTCTAGGTCCAGCTGCATCTTAACAAGTGACCCAAACTCCCCCCTTTTTATGGCTGAGTAATATTCCACTGATGAGATGATCGGATGCCATCACCAATGCAATGGGCATGAACCTGGGCAAACTTTGGGAGATGGTGAGGGATGGGGAAGTCTCAGTCCATGGGGTGGCAAAGAGTTGGGCATGACCAGGCAACTGAACAGCAACAACAATGTCCCACCGTATGTATATATACCACATCTTTTGCTGTACAGTGGAAACTAGCATGACATGGTAAAGCAACTGTATTACAATAAAAATTAACTAAAGAAATAAAATTTGAATAAAAATATGAAAAGAGTGCATTTCACCATAATTAATTTGTGACTCATCTAATCATCCAACATGCTTCCAAGGCTCTTAGACAAGCAAAAGACCATAAAAGATTTTTAAAACATCCATAAGCAGAGGAACCAGTCACATTTATTCACACCAGCAGAATTCTTTCTTCTCTAGGTGGGATTTGTACCTATAAAGGGGAAAAGGAAACAAGTGAATTCTGAAAATGTTCTCTGTGATCTTTATTCTTGGTCCCTCATACTGAACTACTCGGAAGCGGCCCATAATTCTTAAAGAGAAAGTGTTATTTCTCATCTGATTTTTCTAGAGGAAGGGGGGTTGGCTTGTATAGCCTCCCTCCTCCGCCCACCCCACCACCACAGACAGCAGTTAAACTAGAAAAAATGCTGGATCAACAAGAACTCGTTGATGGCCCTGCAAGATGAGCGTTCTCTCCAGTACCCTGGGGGTGCTGGGGACATCAGGGGGCTGCACTCTGAGACTGTGGCTGTCAATCATGGGCCCCTGGATATGGAATTGAGCAGGGCAGGAGGGGCGGACGGAGAGGAATGAGGTGCCCAGTGGACCGGGGGCCCCAGTAGGGCCAAGGGGCAGGCGTGCAAGCATTTGAAGCTGCACATGAGAAGGAGAATTTGTGATCTGAGGTCTGAGGATGCCTGAGTTAGGGATTCTGGGGGGAGAGAGTATGGACTGTGGGTTCCTGAAGCAGAATGGAGAAGCAGCTCAGGGGAAGTCAAGACGTTGGACACAAAGCCTGGCTCAGAGCTTCCTGACCCCACAACAACGAGGGGACATCACTGACTCTCTCCCAAGGGAAAATGGGCAGGGATTTCCCTGGTGGTCCATTGGCTAAGGCGCCACGCTCCCAATGCAGGGGCCCAGGTTCCATGCCTGGTCAGGGAACTAGAGCCCGCATGCCGCAGCTAAAGATGCTGCACGCCAAAACTAAAGGTCCCACAAGCCTCAACTAAGACCCAGCGCAGCCAAATAGAGAAAGGAAAGGATAAACAAAAAACACAAAAGGGAAAATTAGACGGTCTTCCCTGTAGGTTTGGAGTGCACCTTGAAGGACAGATGGACCCAGGAAGAGGGAGAGAGAGAGTGAGCAGAGAGCGTGTGAGCTGGGTGTCCAGACGGTCACTGAACCGAGGGAAGTGTCCAGGAGGCCAGAGGCTTGCATAACCCGGGGCCCAAGTGTGGGAAACGTCCCAGGAAAACTGCTTCGTCGCTGTCACCACAGCCCTCGTAGGTCACGGCAGGCGTGGGGCCATCTGCGCTCAGGCGCACCCGCTGCCCTCGTGTTCGTGGGGGCGTGTGGCCCGCACCAGGTGGAAGGAAGGTCTGTGCTCAGACCTAGTAGCTCCATCAGCTCGCGTTTTCTCGACCTTCACCTTGTCACTCATGGCTGGGTTAATATCATTTTGTGAATGGCTTTTGGCCTTCTATGGTTCTTTGGGGGCAAGGGTTTAACTGGTGAATCCTGTAAGCTGCTCTTCTGTGAGATGCCGGCTTCCAGGCCTTTCTGCCGGAGGGCAGATCAATGTGTGTAATTTCAGGATGGGGGGGAGGAGGGATGGGGGTCCCTCTTTAAGTCTGGAGCACCCACGCACGGGAGCAGCTGTTTGAAGCGAGTTCTAGGACGCGTAGCACAGAAAGGGGGAAGACTTGGTCTGGCTTCAGGCATGGCGCTAAGACCACCCCTGCACATCTTCTTCACTTTCCCCCAATCCTACATGACAGGTGCACTTATGGCCCCCATTTTACAGAGGAGGAAAACAAGGCTTTGGTGACAGGAGCACCACGGCGAGAAAGAACGACCCTCGGATCGCTCCCCACGGCCTCACAGCGGCTCCCCGGCACGGAAACAGCTACAATCACGTCCAGACCACCTGACTGCTCCCTGGGAGCCAGGTGCAGCCAGGGAGGAGGCAGTAACCACCCATGTGATGCCCACAGCCGCTGTCTCTACATTGCATGGAGAGCACCACATGGGGAGACAGGGAACTTGGAGAGACGCCCTGGTCCGGTGTCCTGTCGGTAATGAATGGCAGAGCTAGGACAGGTGACTGAGTCCTGGTGGGATGAGAAACCAGCACAGTCCATTCTGCAGAGGCCACAGGAGGAAGGGCCAGCATTTTTGGATGAAGTCCCGACCACCCCGTCTCCCCAGGCAGCTCTCCCAACCAAGCTCCTGTCCTCAACTTCCCACGCAGGGGGCGGCATTCCCAAGCCTGCCCTGATCAGTCACGTAAACACCTGTCTTTAGAAGTTGGAAAAGCAGGGTGGAGTGAAAGCCATGAGCCCGGAGTGTAGGTGGAGTATTTGCTCTACCAGGACAGGCACCTCTGAAGGCCCGCAGTCCTTAGGAAGCTGTTCTCTGCCTTCTCTCCAGCAGTTACTAGCGAGTGGCCCCCCAGGGCTGCGAGCCTCTTGATGGCAGTGTGGCTGCTCGCTTCCTTTGGTCCCTACGCCGTCCAGGGCCTGCCACTGAGTGAGGCGTGATGACAGCTGCCATGTGAGGGCATCTCCTGTGAGCTGTCCGCAGAGCCCAGCATCCGTGCTCTGGGGTCAGGGCGATCACCGTCTCCCTCTGACACCAGGAATCCCTCGCCATGGCGGTGACACCAGGAAGGGCTGGACCCCGGAATGGAAATCTTGCTGGGTCTTAAAACACATGGAGACGGTGAATGAGCTAAAGACGGCAGGACTGGGGAGGGTGAGTTCCACGGCACGTGAAGGCACGTGAAGGACGTCTCTGCTTTAAAACGCAGTAAAAAGCGTGGTGCCCCCCCACCCCGCCCCGCCAAAGTGGGCCTTCTGCCCCAGAGGAGCAGAGATGTCAGTCTCTGCCCTGGTCATGAGTGTCAGCAGAAAGTGTTGAATACATAGCAGAGGGATGGGCAGGGGAGAGGGGCGGGAGGAGAGGCAGAAGGGAAAGAGGGACGGAAGAAGGAAATTACGAGAACTGGTCCGAGCCCCCGGTCGATCACGCAGTCCCTGTGGGGCCCTCGAACCTCACTTCTCTCTGGAGTTCTCATTTCAGAACTCCACTCCCCTCCTGGTGAGGAATCTCAGCTCCGCCTCCAATGTATATGGGCAGCAACTCCCACCCCCGTGGGTTTGGAGATGTGATGTGTCTCTGGGGGAATGGGATGAGCCCCAGCCGTCTCATTTTAAGTCACAGGCCGCTGCAGGCCTCCCACGTGAAACCACAGGAGCCACTGGTGCTGCGGCCGGCAGGTAGAAACCGGAATGCGGACACCACCTTCTGCGAAACCCACTTGCCCTGTCTTCAGAGAAACCAAGCCTGCCTCCCATTTGGGCAGATGAAAACCAGAAAAGTCGTCCTCCAGTGTGGGCTGTGTGTGTGCCAGCTCTGCCCTGGCCCTGGGAGCTGGAGGAGGTGTGGGGGAGCTGGCCAGGCTGGAGAGAACCCCTGTGAGCATCAGCTCAGCTCCCGTCTGTGACGTCACAGAGCAGCGTGGAATAGACCGTGCTGCGTGGGATACCACGCGGAGACTGGCGAACTCCACAAGCCGGGGTCTCTCTCCCAGAGCTGATCCTTGAACTTCAGGCATCAGTGACACCGCCGACGCTGATAGGCCTCACCTCGGGGGCTCATTGGCTCCACCTAGCTTGACCTCTCCTTTGGCTGCCTATAGTTTCTACTGCCTGCTGGAAATTTCCACCTGTGTGTTCTGTTTGCAAGAATGAAAAACCCCCAGGGTGGGGACTTCCCTGTTGGTCCAGCGGTTAAGACTCCAGGCTCTCAATGCAGGGGCACCGGTCCGACCCCTTGTTGGGCAACTAAGATCTCGCATGCACAGTGAAGTCAAAATAAATGAAAAACAATACTGGAGTGGGTAGCCGTTCCCTTCTCCAGAGGATCTTCCTGACCTGGGTATCGAACCTGAGTCTCCTGCACTGCAAGCAGATTCTTTACCGTCTGAGCCACCAGGGAAGCCCCTGCTCATGGGTGATTAGGCCCATTTCACACTGCCACTTGCCCAAGCTCACACAGCTAGGATATGACTTGACTCAGACTTGACCCCCACTGCAGGTTTGACTCCAAAGCTTGGGTTCTCTCCCCGACCCACCTTTTTTTTTTTTTTTTATTATGAAAACTGTTACCCTTCATCCCCAGGGTGAAGTCAGCATCTCCCGCCCTCTGTTTTGTTTTGTTTTTTTCCTGTTCTTAGTGGTGCCAACTCATCCCCCCGTTACCTGGAGTCATTGCCGACTTCTCCCTGGCTCCCCAAACTGATGGCTACCTTGTGTTTCTGACCCCTTCTTTCACATCCAGTGTCTCCATTCAGACCCCATCCCTTCCCTGGCTCTGTCTCCTGCAAGCTCCACAGCAGCCCGCGTGGCTCCTTGTGATCTCTGGAACACAGCTTTGAGCCCAGCTGGTCCTCTGCTCAGAGCCCTCAGCGCGTGTAGCCATAGGAATAGTGTTCCAGGTAAGTGGGTAGGTCAGCGTGTAAGGAGACAAGCAAAAGAGAGACGCAATCCCCCAGAGTCTGTTTTCCCCTTTGTAGCTCTCATCTTTCAACTTCCTCCTCTCTGCAGTTACATACAGGCTCCCTTTAACAAAACCGCTTAACAAACCAGGCGGCGACATCTCCAAAAGTTGAGGGGGTAGAACCGCCCACCGTATTTCCCTGCTTCCCCAGAACACCCTCTCACTTAGAGACTCAACCGGGCTTCTGTCGGCTCACACGTCTCGAGGGCCTATACACGGGGGCTTTGCAGTACACTCCTGGCCAACCTTCATGCGATCTGGAGGATAAAGCCTTCAGCACAGACTGAGGAACCAAAAAAGTGTTTTAAGAAAAGCCACTATCTCTAGTTTAGAGAAAGCGTTCTGACTGTGGGATGTGAGACTGTGAGATCTTACCTGTCTAAACAAACAAGTAAACACATCTAGTTTTGGTTGGAACCTTGAGCCACAAGCTACCAAGAAGGCCAAATATGCAAAGCACACATCTCCACCCTGTTAAAAATACCTCTGGGTGCTGGGCCTGGCTTCCTTTGTTGGCCAGACCGAGGACCTCATCTCAGGTGGGGTGGCTTGGCCGAATTTGCATAAACTATTTACTTCAGAGTTGTAAGAAGTGTGGTAGGCATCCAGAGAGGTAGCTCTCCACGGCCAGACCCAGACCTGGCAGGAGCCGTGGGACCTCAGTTAAGTCTCCTGAGTTTTCTAATTCAGTTTCCATGTCTCTCAGATAAGAATTAGTAGTGACGGCTACCGTCAGGGAATCTTCGCTGCATCCCAGGTTCCGGCTAAGCCTGCTCTGTGCATCGATCTAATTTCATGCTCACAGCCCAGTGACTTCTGCTAACGGGTGTGTGTTAGTTGCTCAGTCGTGTCTGACTCTTTTGTGACCGCATGGACTGTAGCCCACCAGGCTTCTCTGTCCGTGGGATTCTCCAGGCAAGATAATGGAGTGTGTGGCCTTTCCCTTCTCCAGAGGATCTTCCTGACCTAGGGATCGAACCTGCATCTCCCGCTTTGCAAGCAGATTCTTTACCATCTGAGCCACTGGGGAAGCCCCTGCTCATGGGTGATTAGGCCCATTTCACCCCATCACTTGCCCAGGCTCACACAGCTAGGACACGACTTGAATCAGACTTGATTGCAGGTTTGACTCCAAAGCTTGGATTCTCACCCTGACCCACTTTTTTTTTTTTTATGAAAACTGTCAAGCGTTTGGAGAAGTTGACATATGGTGATCACCTGAATAGCCACCACCTGGTTTCAGCACTTTCACATTTGGCATATTTATGCTTTCTCTCTTTCTGTGAAAAGTGTACCCCATTTCAGAGGAATGCTTTGAATTCTGGCTGCGTTGAGATATAATTGATGTACAATGAATCGTGTATATTTAAGGTACACCATTTGGTAAGTGTTGACATATATACACACTCATAAAACCACCACCGCCCCCAAGGTAGTGAGCAGACCCATCACCCCAAGGTTTACCCAGGCCTTTCCGCTGTCCCTCCCACCTGTTCTTCCCTGACACATCCCACCCTGGCCCCGTGGCAACTATTTCCTGCTGCTAGAGATGTGTTTGTGTTTTCTAGCATTTTATCTAAATGGAATGACATAGTTTGAATGGCTTTTAGGGGGAGGCGGACTTCTCCCACACAGTATAATCATTTTAAGATTCAGCTACATTGCAGCAGGTATCAAGAATTCATTCTGTAGTTTGCGGAGGAGCATGGCATCGTTTAGATATACCACTCACTCTTTATCTACCCCCATGTGGGTGCTGGTTCCAGTTTCCGGAGATGACAAGGTTTCTGGGAACGTTTGTGTATGAGTTATTTACAGGAAGAGATGCTGCGGTAGGCAGGATGAAGCCCCTCCCCAAAATGTTCATCCCTTTTCCCTAGTATTGGTGAACATGTTACATTATGGCTCCCCAGGTGGCTTAGTGGTAAAGAGTCTGCCTGCAACGCCAGAGGTGCAGGTCTGAAACCTGGGTCGGGAAGATTCCCCTGGAGAAGGAAAGGGCAAGCCACTCCAGTATTCTTGCCTGGGAAATCCCATGGACAGAGGAGCCTGGTGGGCTATAGTCCACGGGGCTGGACTGAGCGACTGAACAACAACAGCAAATGTGGCAAAAGGGATTTTGCAGATGTGATTAGGGTTAAGGACCTCCAGCTAGTGAGATGATGCTAGCTTATCTGGGTGGGCCCGACCCCCGGCCACCGCTGACCTTTTTACAGTCTTCCTGGTTTTACCTTTGCCAGAACGTCACACAGTTGGAATCGTACAGTAGGCAGCCTTAAGAATCAGCGCGTCAAGATGCACGAGAGCACTGAGCTCAGACTTCAGGCCCGTGTTGAATGCAGCAGAGAGAATCAGAACAATACAAGGAAGGCCTCTGGCTTCCCCAAACTCCAAGGAAGTCTAGATTCGCATCCTCGGGTTGCTGCTCCTACTTCTCTTTTCTCAGGGTCTGCGCTCCCTCCCTGGAACAGCCGGGCCCAGCTCTCTCTCCAGGGAGCATTAGGATAGAGCATGGCCACCCACCGTCATGACTAAAGATCAAAAAAAGCAAAACAGAACAAGACTTCAGGTCTCCGGACCATTTCCCCCTTCCGAGGTGGGGAGCAGCGCATCAAAACCAGAAGATGAGCCAGAAGGTTGCTGGTGGGTTCTAGAAAACTCCAACCACAGGATGAGGAAGAGTGAACTGAGTTATATAAGAAGTTGGTTTAAATGTGCTTGGGTTTAGGGTGTGGGCTCTGGGGGGGCGAGTGGTTGCGAAACGTCCTTTTCTCGGAGAACACCTGGGCCGCTCCCCTTCTGCCCAGGGCCACAAATACTCTCCAGCACCTAATTCTCTTTAATTTTAGTTTTTAAATTGAAGTGCAGTTAGTTTACAATGTCGAGCCAATCTCTACCGTACGGCAAAGTGACTCAGTCATACGCACATATATATATTTTTTTAAGTATTATTTTTCTGTTCTGGTTTATACTGGGATATTGTATATAGTTGCCTGTGCTCTACAGTAGGACCTTATTGTTCATCTGTTCTGTCTGTGATAGTTTGTATCTGCCAACCTCAAACTCCCAGTCCATCCCTCCTCCTTCTCCCCCGTCCCTTGACACCACAAGTCCACTCTCTATTTTTCCAGCCAGCGTCTATTTCTGAACATACTTCTGAGATTTTAAATGCGATGCCAGGGCTTTCAAAGGGCTTCCTTAGGAAACTGCCGGCGGGACCCTGGCTCCCGGTTGACATGGGGAGGCTGCAGAGGTGATGGAAAGGGAAACCCACCCACCCAGGGAATGCAGGTCCTCCATGGTGGGATGAAGTTTATAGCCAGAGACTTACAGAAGCCAGTCGTGTCTGACTCTGTGACCCCATAGACTGTAGCCCCCCTCACTCCTCTGTCCATGGGATTCTCCTGGAGAGGATACTGGAGTGGGTTTTCATTCCCATCTCCAGGGGCTCTTCCCCACCCAGGTCTCCTGCATTGCAGATGGATTCTTTACTGCTGAGCCGCCAGGGAAGCCCTTACAGAGGCCACGCTTCTATGATATGTGGAGATGCTGGTTGCTCCAGCGTGCTTCCCTCCAGCCAGGATCCACCTGGTGAAAAGCTAGGTCCATTTCCCCAATGCTTAGTTACTGTATGAAGTCCCTGACCAAGTGTTGTCATCACTGAAGGTCCCCCGGGCACTCTGAGTTGGCTCAGGTGGCCCATTGCATCACCTCGACTGAGCAAATGGAAACGAACCCAGGGTCTGCTCTCTGCTGCTCCTCTCCCACGGTCTGAGGCAGGACAGGGGAGCTGGGAGCCACCTGGATGAGGGTGTGGGCAGAGGGGGGCACCTGGCTGTGGCCAGGACACCTGGCTTTGAGTTGCCTTTGCCACTCCACAGCTGGGTGGCCTGGGCTGGTCCCTTCACCTTCTGAGTCTCAGTTTCCTCATCTGTAAAGTGGGGACAGCCCTTCTTTCCAGGTGGGTGTGCAGAGTGGAGGCCGTGAGCCACTGGAGGCCTAGGAGTGTGAATCGAAATGGGCTTGAGTGTGAAACACTCAGCAGAGGTGCACAGACTCGGGACCGAAAACAAGCAGACTGTTTCTCACGGGCAATTCTTTAACACTGGGTTTGCATGTGAAAGTGATAGCATCTTGCTTTTATCTGGGTTAAATAAAATATTTGATTAAAATTAATTTCTCTCACCTCTTTTTCACTTCTGCCAGCGTGACTTAGACAACTTCTAAGTGAGGTTGGCTCACGTTACATTTCTATTAGGTAGCCTGGTCCAGAGCATAGGCGACAGGCTGGAACCACCTGGCAGCTTTAGAAGCCATTGACCACTCCCTAGAGGGTCTGATTTAACTCTCCTGGGGCGTGGACCAAGTAGTTGATGTTTTCACAGCTCTGGGTGGGGGTGATTGTTATGTCATCCAAGTTTGGGACCTGTGGATGTTGTCAGCAAGTCCCAATAGCAGGCGTCCCTGCAACCCCAAGGGCAAGCACGGGTGCCCAAGACCCTGTGTGTGGTGGGGGGGGGCAGAGGCGCGGGGGCACCCGCTCCCATCTCGGCTGTTTGCGCCCGGTACACTGTGTAGCTGGTCCAGTTATCGCCTAAGGTAGGGACTACGCTACCCCCATCTTACTGATGAGGAAACTGAGAGGGGAAGTTACTTCTCACAGTCACATGCCTAGGAAGCAGCAGGCAAGGCTTTGAACTCGCGATTTCTCCACCACCACCTGCATGGGGAATACTGTGAGTCCTAGCTCACGGAAGCAACCAGAGTTTACGAGCTCATGCTTCTCGGAGCCTGGGGCAGGGGGAAGAAAAAGTAGTAAGGTGGCCAAGCACGTGGTTCAAGGGCTGGTATGTTGCAAGTACCAGCAAGGGTGTGACCTGTATCATTAACCTAAACCATCAGCATCACCATCACTATCCTCAGCAGCATCACAGAGCCGTGGTCAGCGTTCCTGGCTTTCTGCCTTTCCAGGCCAGCTGTGTACAGAGTTTACAGGGGCAGGTGGGGCAGGGTTGATGCAGGAGGAAAAGTAATGAGATTCTTAGGAACGCTGATATTTAGAGGGTGGGTGCGGTAAAGTCACCTTTTGGATTCCAGTTTCTAGCCCCGATGATAATTAGATCAGTAGGGAGTAACATGGGGCCTCTGACCATATATTCCTGATTGCCCTTCACTTCTGCTCAGGGAGAGCAAAGCCATTATTTCAGGGGAGATTTGATGAGAGTTTTGCAATAAGATACTTGCTCTTTTGAGAGAACCTCAGTCCTGGGCATCTTCAGAAACGGCTCCAGGGCCGTGGACTTGCTGGGTGTTGTTCTCAGAAACAAGCAGAGTTGATCCCTGAATTCTAGCACTTTCTACTTCATCCATGGGAAGGGCAGCAACTGCAAAACTTTGAGCCTCCTTCTGAGGAGTGCCTCATCGAGCTGATGAGGAAACTGTCACTGTGAAGGGTTCAGCCTGGAGGAGTGGTGGCAAATGAGCATAAAATGAGAAGCCAGAAGATCAGGGTTCCAACTCTGCCTTTGCTGCCTCCAGTCATGCATCCTAGCTTCTTTGGCGGCTCAGAGAGAAAAGAATCTGCCTGTAATGCAAGAGACCCAGGTTTGATCCCTGGGCTGGGAAGATGCCCTGGAGAAGGGAATGGCTACCCACTCCAGTATTCTTGCCTGAGAATCCCAAGGACAGAGGAGCCTGGTGGGATACAGGCCATGGGGTCACCAAGAGTTGGACAAGACTGAGCGACTAACACACACAGACACACCATACATCCTTGGGCAAGGCTCTCTTTGAGCCCCAGTGTCCTCATTAAAAATGAAAATAACAATATATTGGTCTAGATCTGACAGGGTTCTTGTGAGGACAAACAGGGAAAAAAACTTCTGGGCTTAAAGCTCCAGTGTTAATTAACTATCCCCATTAAAAATCTTGTATGTACTATTCAAATTGCTGTTCAGTAGAACTCACTTGTGCTGAAAATGTTTGGCATCTGTGCTGCAGTTACTAGCAACCATGGTCTCAGGAGGTCAGCCAAACATCTCCCTGCAGGGGCCCAGGATGGTTGCCACAGCTCCAGCCCTCACATCCAGGCACAGGAACCTCCTATCACATTCTGTGACTGGAGAGCCTGTGATTCATGGAGATGCATGGAAAAGCACATGCAGTCATGTCAGAACCTTCCCAAACCAACCTGTGAATGTCTGTATGACAACACGCCTTCCGTTTCCCAACTTTCTGCAGACATTAACAGATGCCTTGTGAATTATCGAGGTTGGGTTTGGGGACTCAGGACATTTGGGTCTGACAGCCCTGCTCTGCAGAGCAGGGAGCTGACGCTCAGAGATGGAGGACGCTGCTGAGGCCATCTATGAATCCACCTGCGACAGGCTCAGATGCGAGGGTCCAGATGGCTGGCATGAGATCAACTCAGGCTTCCTGCCTCCCGTGTTAACAAAAAGGCTCCTTTCTCTGAACCTCTGACTGGTGTGACCTTAGGCTCTTCCCTAAACTGTAACCACAGTGGATCCACCAGGAGAGAAACACAGGAAACTGCTACTTGGGGGCTCAGGGCGCGGACAGGCTGCGTCTCTGGGGTGCGGGCTCCCTCTAGTGGACAATCGGAGAACTGCATGATGTTCCCTCGAGGTCCTCAGCAATTTCCCGAGTGAGCCTAAGAAACAACTGCAGAGCTTGCTAAAATGCAGATTCCGGGGCCTTATCCTCAGGGGTTTGGATTCAGCAGCTCTGGGGAGGGCCTAGAAATATGCATTCTAACTAGCATGCAGGAGGACGTTGACCACACTGGGAACCGCAGCTCCCTGGACGTTTGAGGTCAGGGAGAACGCCAGGATGCCTGCGGAGTCTGACAGCTTGGGTTGCTAGCCTTGCTGTGTGGCCTTGGGCGAGGCACATGCCCTCTCTGGGCCTCTGTGCTCTACTGCATAAGAGTAGCTGGTTGGATCGGAGAGGGAGGAACAAGATCTGAAGTCAGCAGCTACTTATTAACTGTGGACTCTGTCTTTCTGGCCCTCCATCTCCTCACTGTGAAATGAGTACAACAAACTTCTTCCTGGACTCTGAGAGCAGCCGTGCTCCTGGACCCTCACACGCATACGGATCACTTAGGAGCTTGATAAAATGAGAGTCCTAATCAGTTGGTCTGGGTTGGGGCCTGAGACTTTGCACTTCTAATAGGCTCCCAGCGGAGGCCAGTGCAGAGGCCAGAGGGTTAAAAGATCAAAAGAGACAGTACAGGAAAAGGGTGTTCTGTGAATTGTAAGGTTTTATCACTAGGGAACTGTCTTCTTTGGTTGAAGAGCTTGGGAAACGCTCATGGAGACGCAGAATACAGACTGGCATTCTAAATTAGCATATAAACTAAGCACGTTGAATGTGCATATTAAGTTTGCATGCTAATTAGCATACTGGGCTTCCCTGGTGGCTCAGATGGTAAAGAATCCACCTCCAATGCAGGAGAACCGGGGTTTGATCCCTGGGTCGGGAAGAGCCCCTGGAGAAGGAAATGGCAACCCATTCCAATATTCTTGCCTGGAGAATCCCACAGACAGAAGAGCCTGGTGGGCTACAGCCCATGGGGTCACAAAGAGTCGGACACGACTGAGTTGACACACACACCACTCACATTAGTGTATTAAATAAGCAGATTAGAAACAATGCCCACTGGAGGCAGCTCCAGGCTGCTGCCTGACCAGCTCCCTTGAAGCACCTGCCCTCTCTGTGCTGGGGACATCCTTCCCGGCTCCTCTTCCCCACCCTGTGGGTCTCAGCTTCCTCCTCCAAGCCTCTGTCTTCCATGAACGGATGTGGGCCACACTCTCAGCGCCCTGAGTGTCCCCATCACAGTGCTGGGTCTGCCTTGTGTAAGAACAGAGACTGTCTGTGTCAGAAGTTCACGCCGTGTCCCGGGTCCGGGCTTATGGGGGTGAAACACAACACATGGGTCAATGAAGGAATGAGTGGATAGGGGGAGACAGGTCTCATGAATGGAGGGGACAGGCTGCATGGCCTCAGACCCCTGCAGGCTGGTGATTCTTGACCTGCATCGGATGTGGTGCAAAGAGACCCGGGATGAAGCTAGAGGCGAGGACGCACACGTGCACATGTGGTAAGCACGTGTGGCTTCGCAGTAGACCTTAATGTGTCAATCAAGAGACCTGAAAATCATGCAGCTTTGGAAAGGTTTACTTGGTTACCTAATCTTCGAAAAAAATGTAATTTTCAGATTAGCCGATTCTGAAAAGACAAACACTTCCTGTTAAGGCTGAGCCCAGAAAGAGAGAAACCTGGGAGAGACCTGGGAAAGCGTCTCAGCTCCCACTGCCCCACCAGACAGGCCAATAAACCAGGCTCCAGAGGCAGAGGATGAGGCTTTGAATGCCAGCTCTCCCACTAGCCAGCTGTGTGCTCTCGGGGGAGTTATTCCACCTCTCTGGGCTCCCCACCTCTACCATGGGGACAGAGAGAAGTGTCTCCATCCTGAGGTCGTGTGTGGACCACGAGAGGTGATGCAAGCAGAGCCCTCACAGGGTCCTGGTGCTCAGTCAGGGTCTGACAAATGCGAGTCATTATTGTATTTCTTGTTATTGCTCAGCGGAAAGCCTGCCTTGACTTCAAGGATGGTGTCATTGGACGAGACTCAATGTGGAAACCGAAAAGGTGCCTCTGGCACAGTAGAAAGGATGGTAAGACAGGAGAGCTAGCTCCAGGCCGGGGCCGGCGCCTCTGCTCCCGGGACCCTGAGAGTGGCCATCTCCTAGCCCTCAGGATCCCCACCCACAATGCAAAAGGGGTGGAAAACGGCCACAAAGCAGAGGGCAGGTGATGCCAAGTGCTGGCAAGGATGGGGAATGGCCGAATCTCACACCGGTGGGGGGAGTGCCATTTGCGACTAGAGTTTGGGAACCCTGTTAGCCATGGCTACTACAGCCATCCGCTCCGTGACCCAGCACCTCCCATCCTGGGTGAATGCTCAAGAGATGTCTAAACAGAGGTTCACCCAAAGACACAGACGGGCCAGCTCACAGCAACGCCACTCCTTTCAGACAGAGCTGGGCACTGCCCCAGTGCCTGTGACAGTGCATGACTAAGCCCTAGGCTGCATGTGTGTGCCAGGCTGGGCTGCCTGCGGCTTCCAGCGATGCAGGGTTCAGACACGGCCGCGACTCCAAAGAGCAGACAGTGGGTGATTCTAAGTATTAAGATGTCAAGTGCAGTGGGAGGTGGAGCAAAGGTCTGCTGTTAGAAGTCAGGAGAGCGGTCACCTTTCGGGGCGTGGGGGAGCAGAGAGGGAGATGTGAAGGGTGCTTCTTCTGCTTTGTATACTGTGTGGTACACTCCGGTAACACGTTTACACTGAAACAAGGAAGCATCCAATGACAGGGTTCTAGGGCCATGCTGGTTTCTGCTGCCCCGGGCTTTCTCATCCCAGCCCTGCTTCCTTCTTTCAGCCTCCCCGGGGAAAGGTCCCGGCAGGAGGGAGGGGACTCCTTGCTTGGGATTTGGCAGCGCCTTCCGAGGTCACGCCAAGAGGCGGTGGTGGCTGGAGAGATGAGTAAGGGCTGAATTTCCCTGCAGGGAAGACACGGGTCTGACTATGGTCTCCGAAGTGGTTTCCTTGGAGACCAGCTGTTGTCAGAAAAACAGAACAATGTGAGAACACGGCAGGGTCAGGCGAGGAAAGACCCTCTGGGGAACTCACACACACAGAAGAATAAGAGGAAGCGGTCAGAGTTGGTGCTGGGCAAATGGCCCCCAGAAGCTGACCCACCTCCCTGCCC
Source organism: Antilocapra americana (assembly GCA_007570785.1). Taxonomy (NCBI): domain Eukaryota; kingdom Metazoa; phylum Chordata; class Mammalia; order Artiodactyla; family Antilocapridae; genus Antilocapra; species Antilocapra americana. The sequence continues at coordinate 11,355,687 of ML663568.1, read as the reverse complement.
ACCCCTGGAATTTTGGCGTTAATCAAATGTTTGCAATCCAAATGCCCTTTTCTCATCGACAGATGTTAGATATTACAGTCCTCGTGCTGGTCTTCCCACAAAGCGATCGTGGGGGCTGTGATGACATAGAAGTCATCTCTCCCTAGCTTCCCCCACTTTGGAGGTCAAATATGACCACATGATGCTTCAAAAAACTAATCACTCGTGTTCAACTTGTCCTTATTTGCTCCAAGCCTGGTGGATCACCCCTTACAGACCCTCCCTGGTGACCAAGAGCTTCGGAACGTTCCCGCTCAAGGTGTGGGTCAGGCTGCCCCATGGACAGGCGGTGGGCAGGCTTGACGCCCCGCCCGTCAGAGCCGCTGCTCCGGCAGTGGCCACAGGGTGTCGCTGTTGAACACCGGGCGCGCACAGCCTGAGGGACTCCCTGCTTTCGGTGGAGGTGGGACCCTCAGCCGTCCTGGGATTGCAACTCTCGCAGTCCACACTCCTGGGCTCAGCTTTGGTTTCCCCAGGTGCAACGCAGCACCACGGTTCCTGGGTCCAGAGGTGCTTCTAGCTTGGCCGGAGAGGGGATGCAACCACCCCAAGGACACACAGCCGAAAGGACCAGACCCCTGAAACACACACACCCATTGTAGATATCTTGGAATTGTGAAGCAGACGCTTACGCTAAGGTGTTTTGGGGATGACAGTGCTCCAGCTAAAGATTCCTGCAAAGAGCCCCCAGGGAAAACAAGGGTGGACTCTCCACGGGTTAGTAGAAAAACTGGGCTTTTGAGTTATGCATTCCTGTATTCAAATCCTGGCTCTGCCACAGTCTTCTGTGGCCTCTGGGTAAGCTGTTTCACTCTGAACCTCGTGAGATGGATACTGGAATAGTTCCCACCAGTCAGGCTAGAGCAAGGATGGAGAAGGTGATGAACACAGAGAGCCCCATAAACACTTCTCCAGGCGCTTGGCCCTGAACACCCTCCCCTAAGGACTAGTTAGTTCTGGCTCACCCCGGCTTCCCTGTCCAGCCTGGAATCAGCCGTTTCTCCAAGGAGCTGAGGGTCTGACTCTTGTGGTGTTAAAACCTCCCCATGTGATTGTGACAGGAGCTGGTGTTGAGAGCTGCTGGCCTGGCCTAGTGGGGTTGGGGAAGGGGCTGTCGATATTCCTTCCCTTATCATCACAATTGTGTCTACTGAATATTTACTATGTCCTAGTGCTGTTCGTACATCATCTTATTTGACCCTCACGAAAAACCCACGTGGATAAATTGTTAACCAGTTTTGCATAGGAAAAAACAAAGGCTCCCAGAATTAGACACTTTGTGGGGGGGAGGGGGCTGCACAATTAGTGGGGGTGGGGGCCAGATTTGAACCCAGGCCCCTCTGCTTCCAGGGTCCCTCCATTTGCCTGTTCTGCCTCTAATTCCTGGCTTTCCAGTCCTAAGAATGATGAAAATCAGTCTTTCCTGCATGCCCGAGCTTGCCCTCCTCATCCCATCCCACCAAATAATGTTCACACTCATTCATTCATTCATTGCTAAGCCATGGGGTGATGAAGCTGAAAGCTAATTTTTCACGTGGAGCCATGCAGACCCAGAGCAGGCAGCTGGCATGCAGGATGGTGGGGCTGATTGTGGTTGGTGGGGTTGGTGGGGCCACTTGTGGCCGATAGGGCCAGTGGGGCTGGTGGCACTGCCAGGCAGAACTCCGCCTTGGAGCAAAAGGACAGCGTACTTTTCAGACCAGATGCCACAGGCAGAGTCGGGAAATGGCTCATACACAGAGGCAGCAAAATTACGATCATCTAATCCCCTCTGCACATCGATAGGCGTTTACACCGGCTGTAAATACCTAGAAGACCTGGTGAGAGTGGCCGGTGTGACCCTGGGCAGCTTGGGATTTCTCCAAGAAGGCATAACCAGGGGACCAGCCTCCCTGCATGGGGCCTGGCTGTGTGGGCATCTCTTTCAGAACTTATCAGGCGTAGCTTTCACAGTTAAAAGGGAACACAGGTTTATTAAGAAGGCCTTAGAAAATACATAAATAGAACGATAAAGCTTCTGTTGTACAAATTCACTGCTGGCACGCTGATGTATTTCCTTCCAGGCCCCACTCATTCATGACTCCATGTGCTGTCACTTGAATTTTCAGTCCGTGTTATGTCACAGTCAGTTCCTGATAACAATAATTATAACATAATAACACACTGGGGACTGACAGGCGCTGCTACAGCCGACCTCATTGGCTCACGCTGTCCACACCAGGACAGCTGGAAGCATGACCTCTCGCCCTTCCTTATTTTACAGCTGGAGTCAGGTGGCCACGCGTTGGGCAGCCCGGATTTCTTCTGATGCCTCCAAGGGCAACAACTGTGCTCCTTTCTTCTCAAGGTTCTGTGCGAAGCTTCCACGGTGCTGACGTGGTCACGATTACATCTTTGACAGCTCCGTGAATTCCTTCAGGGGTCCCCAGAGGTGGGGGCTAGCGTCAGTTCTCAGATCGGCCAGGCCCTTCTGGAATTTTCTGACCGCTGGGTATTGTGTCTTCCTTTCCCCTGGGAGGCCAAGAGGCCAGAGGGTGACAGGGTGACCCCGCCCCTGGTCTCTCCCTCGCCAAGCCTCCCTAAATAAAGGGCTCCGGCAGATCTGTTGGCTGTTGCCGTGTCTTACTCTCGGGGCTCCCTGGGTTTGGAGAGCCCCCTGGGGCTCCAGGTCTGTCGGTGGAGAGGGGCCGGCTGCCAGCCAGGCCTCCCTGTCGGTGTGGGCTTGTCATCTGGCCGGCCTGCTGACACCTCCACACCCTCCTCCCCGCAGAGGGAGATAAGCAGCTTTCCTGAGGGGTGACAAGGGGCAGAAGGTGTTCTGGCCCCAATTAAACTGTGCCGGGGCTTCTGGCGAGGTGCTGGCGGCTCTGAACTCCACGACCGGGGCGGGGCTGGTGGCCTGGGCCCTGTACCAGGGCTCATCCATCAGTGGGGCGGCTTTGATTCTGATAACGGTTTGATCTCCAGGGACAGGAGGGGCGGGCAGGGGCCTTTATGGCTCCATTTCCCCCAGGCCTTGAATGGAGCTCGGTGGCTCCAGAGGTGGCCTGTGTTTGGCCCCCGAGCCTGCTGGCCTCCAGACCTGTGGCTGAGACAGCCAAAGAGGGACATGAGCTCTGGTCTTGGAGAACTGATGCAAAAAGACCCTTCCCTGGAGACACCTTTCTATTACATTTTGACTACTGGTCTCATTTAATTACAGTCACTGCAGGGGAGCCGTCAGTGGTCACTTCTGAGGACTCTGAGGCTCAGGGAGGGTGAGCCAGTGGCCTAAGGCTACCCAGCTAGAAAGCAGAGCTGGGTTTCGTGCACGTCGATCTCACAGTACAGCCTAGTATCTTCTCAGGTCAGCAACACTCCCCAAATGCAAGGGCGGGGGGACTGACTGGGGCTGAGCCCCAAAATACAGACTCCGACTTGGGGGAAACAGGCTGCTTCCAAGCTTTCTGATCATTTACGGGCAATGCCCAAGGTCCTGACCATATGCTAATCTCTCTTGAGGTTTTCCTGTTACTGTTCCTTGTTTCAGATCCAATTTTATTATTTTTACTTTTTCCGTGTATTAAAAAAATTGAAGTAACCTCAGACTTACAGAAGAGCTGCCGGTGTGGAGAACCAGGCCTTGTCAGCAGTCTCCCAGCCAACACACCACCCTCTGCATAGATCAGCATGTGTGCCCTGTACACAGCACGACCCCCTGAAGAGCCATGCCCACAGAAGCCGACAGCGACCCACTCCTGCCACCCGGGCCTTGGGCCCCACCCGGGCCTCACCAATCGTCCCAATAATTTGCCCTTGACACACTTGTAGAGCACAGGCCACTTTTATAGAATGCCTCTCAGTTTGGTTTCCTGATGAGGCAAATTCTTCTAGTATTTATTTATTTCTTTGGCTGCACTGGGTTTTAGTCGTGACACTTGGGTTCCAGAGCGCTCAGGCGCAGTAGCTGAGGAACGTGGGCTTAGCTGCTCCATGGCATGTGGGATCTTCATTCCCCAACCAGGCGTCAAAGCCTCGTGTCCCTCACGCTGGAAGGCCGATTCTTCACCCCTGGTCACCAGGGAAGACCTGACGTTTCCTGACCTGGCTCAGGCAGGAACGCCACGGTCCTCAGGCGGCCTGGCAGGTGGTACCCCAAGCAGGCTCTTCACCGCTTTGCATGTATGAATTCACAGAACCCTCACGACAGCCCCACGGGGTGGACGATTATCCCTGTTTTCTCAAACAAGGAAAAAGGCTCAGAGAGGCGGAGTCACCTGCCGCAGGTCACACAGCTGGTAAGGGGCTGAAGCTGGGCTGCGCAGCACAACTGGCTGGCAGCGCCCGTCTGTTCCCGAGGCGGCCAAGCGCGGCGGGAGTGGCTCCTATCCCCACCAGCCATGCCGTGCCCCTGTGTTCCACCTTCTAGGCTCTTCCAGGCTGTCTAGGGCCTCGCCCTGCCCTCTTCCATCTCAGGCTTTTCTGCTTTGCCACTGGTCTCTTGCAGAGTTCTCTCTGTGTCTCTCTTCTCTGACCATCTCTCACTGGCTCTCTCTCCCTACCTGGGAGCCCAGGCCTCAGTCAAATGCTGCTCACCTCTTCTCTCACAGTGGACCCTGCGGCTGGGCGGAGGCTTTGCCATCCCCACCTCCGGGGACAGACCGGACCCATCAGAGGTCCCGTCTAGCACCCAGCAGAGACCTGGAGGTCTCAGCCCTTCCCCCCAGGAGATTCAGGGTTTGTAAGTGGCCCAGGGCTGCACATGGCCAAGAGGAGCAGGCGTGGGGCTGTCTCCCTTTGAAAACTCAGCTCCCCCCATCTCCCTGGCAGAGTTTATCTCCAGGAGAGCTTAGCAGGTTCCTCCACACATTCCAGGGGCGCTTGAGAGAAGGCGTTCCTGGGAACCCCCGGCATGGGGGAGGCGCCGCTGATAAGATGGAAACCCCTCCAGGCAGGAGCCCCCAGCCCTGCTGTGGAGGACGGCTGGAGCAGTGCCCAGCTGTGCTCATCACTCCCTGTCTCCCAGCACTGCCCAGAGAAGCTGCCCATCCGGGGTCCACTCCTGCCTCCTGGCGGCCCCTGGTTCCAGGGACATGGCCTCAGCAGGGCTCCTAGGGGCTCAGCTGTGAGCCTCTTTAGAGGATTGGCCTGAAATGTCCATGGGAGAGACCCCTGGATGGGGAGAGGGATGGAGGAGAGAGAGGGAAGGAGGGGGAGGGGGAGAGAGACACACACAGAAAGAGAAATAAATACACAGAGTGGGCCAAGGCAGAGGGGAGACTCAGGGAGGAGGCAGCAGAGCCGGAGTGGGTGAGAGGCAGGAGGGGAGGGAAAGGCATGCACAGGGCTGTGAGGAACCCCCCCGCAGACACGTCGGGGGACACGTGGAGGAGAAGGGGACGAGTGGGGAGAGGACGGAGACCAGGGAGCCAGCCCCCTGCCAGAGCGGGGAGGAGCTCTCGTGGGACCGGACCCTCCCAATCCCTCCTGTCCTGTCTGGAACGGCGCGGGGAGCCTGGGTGTGCCGGCCCAGGGGTCCTTTCCCTGCAGGAACCCCGCTCCTCATCCTGAGGTCCGGGTCCCTCCTAGGACCTCCAGCAGGTGGCTGGCTGGGCAGAATGTCCAGGATGTGGGCCGTACCCCAAGCGGAGGGCTGGCCCTGTGGGACCCCTGCCTCCATGTGCCCTGTCACACACTGTCACTCCCGTGCGCCCTCCTGCACGCCAACCCCTGGCGGTTCTGTGTGCGGCCTCGCTTCACAGTCCCTGCGAGTCCTCCTCTCAGCCCTCCAGGCGTGTGTCATGGCAGGCTCCAGAGCAGAGCCTCCCTTTCCTCCTGGATAAAGGATGTGGGCACTCTATCAGTACCATCTCCACATCCTCATTTTTGAATTGTATCATCCATGAAAACAGAGGCTTCCCTGGTGGCGCAGACAGTAAAGTGTCTGCCTGCAGTGCAAGAGACCCGTGTTCGATCCCTGGGTTGGAAAGATCCCCTGGAGAAGGGAATGGCTACCCACTCCAGGATTCTTGCCTGGAATATTCCTTGGATGGAGGAGCCTGGTGGGCTACAGTCCATGGGGTCACAAAGAGTTGGACACAACTGAGTGACTTCACTTTCTTTCTAAAGGGAGAGTGAAAAAGCTGGCTTAACACCTAACTCACTCAGTTCGATCCATGAAAACAAGCAAACAGAGAAAGAAACTTCCCAGGCTTGGCCCTGGGAATGAAACGGGCTTTTCCAAACCATCCTTGTCACCTGCCAGCTGCTCACTGTCCTCAGTTTTGTTGATCTCATTTGTAAAATGGGGACAATGAGGGCCCTTACCCCGGGGGCGGGCCTGAGGACAACTGAGGCACACCTGGCCGACAAACCCACACTGGTACCCGGGAGGGTGGCTCCCGCAGCCGAGCGGCAGGGACTCAGGCAAGGTCCCTGGGACTTCCTGGTAGAGCAGGCAGAAGTTCCCAGGCCCCGGGAGGCTGGCCCCGCGGCACTTTCTCCCTTCCCCTCTCTAATCCTCTCGCCTTCCAGACAGCGCCTGGAGACTTTGTTCTGCATGTGGTTTCCGGGGCCCTTCGGTGGAGTTGACAAAACAAGGAAATGCCAGCGCAGGGTTCCCAGAAGCGCCTGGCTCCACACTGCCCTGGTTCCATCAGCCCGGGGCCGGAGACCAAAGCCGCCTCGCGCTTCTGACGTCTGGCGGTGGGGCCAGGCCGGCTTCCCCACTGCCTGCGCGCCCCCTGGGAGCTCCATGGCTCGGCTCTCTTTGAAGCTACTGGGAACTCAGTGCCCAGGCCTGCTCTCAGGGATCACGGACAGGATGAAGCTCTGGGTCCCCAGGGCATGCCCCGGGTGACGGGGACTTCCTGAGTCCACTGTTGGCCGGGAGCGCGGCGCTCAGGCCAAGGTCACCGGCAGGTCCGGCTCTTGGACGTGCACTCACCTCCTCGTTCGTTCACCTGTGACTGTTGCATTTTATTTCTCTGAGAAATAGAGATAGTGCCATTACAATATCAAAGTCATGACACATTTTATGGGACTGCTGGGGAAATCAAACCAGATAGTTCGTGACTGGCGCCTACACACAGCGAACACATGTGATTATTCAGACATGAAAGGGTGACGAAATGTTCCAACTCTGGAGCCACCAGCCTCTGAAGTTCAAAGCCAGGCTCCCCCACCCACTGGTTCTGTGACCTCAGGCAAGTCACTTAACCTCCTTAGGCCTTGGTGTTCTCCCCTGAAAATGGGTATAGCCACAGTACCCATTTCATAGAGTCATTGATGACACACAAGTTAATATTTGCAAAGCATGTAGAAAAGAACCTGGCAATGAGTAAGTGCTGTATTGGTATTTGTTGAAGAATTATACCTATCTGTTCCAGAAACAGCCAGCCATGTGGGGCCCTGACCCTTGGTGCAATGCTTTGCCTGGGGTTTGAAGGATGTCCATTCTCCTTGTGACTGTCAGCTGCCAGGGCACAGGCTCCGCCTGTGTCAAAGGAGAAGTAACTCCTAACAGCCGATCTAGAGGAATCTTTCCTTTCAAACCATAGTTTTGGTCTGAAGAAATGGAGGCTCAAGCTGGTGATGTCAGTTGTACAGGGCCCATAGTGAGGAAGCGCTGGCACTGTTGCTAAGACCATGCACTCATCCTAAGACCATGAGGCTCAGAGACTCAAACAAAGGGCCAAGTCAGAGAGGTGGGAAGCAGGGGTTGAGTTCAGTAGTGTTGGCTGACACAATAGAGGATTTGATTTGTTGATTCATGTAAGGAATGTTCTGGAGATGGGGAGAGCATTGGTGTTCATTTGGTTTAGCACTGGATGGTATTACCAGGATCCAATTTCTTTATTTCTGCAGTGTTAGCTCATTAGTGTTAGCTCAAGCTGACCTCCCTCTAGGTTGCAAAAGAGCTGCAGGAGTTCCAGGCATCACCCTTAAACACTACCAGTTTACAAGGAGAAAGAGCTCATTTTTAGAGGAGGCCTCTTTTTTTCCCAGAACCCTCTAGCAAGCTCCCTGTCATGTCTCATTGGCTCCAGATGGATTGCGTGCCTATTCCTGGATTCATTGGAAGGACAGATGCTAGAGCTCCAATACTTGGGCCACCTGATGTGAAGAGCTGACTCATTGGAAAAGACCTTGATGCTGGGAAAGACTGAGGGCGGGAGAAGGGGGCGACAGAGGATCAGGGCGTTAGATAGCATCACTAACTCAATGGATATGACTTTGAGCAAATTCCAGGAGACAGTGGAGGACAAGGAAGCCTGACGTGCTGTAGTCCATGGAGTCACAAAGAGTCAGGCAGGACTTCGCGACTGAACAACAACAGCAGCCAGGGGGAGAGACAGGAAGGGTGCTTATGAATTAGGGGGAGACTGATGTGCCCTATGGTTGATTAGTGATGCCTGCCATGGGTGATTGATTAGTGATGCCTGCAATGGACCCAGCGTGGTGGCAAGTATGCTATATACAGAACAAGTGAATCTGCTGAAGATGAACTGAGAGTTCAGAGTCAACTGAGCTTCACCCTTAAAAATAGAAGCAGCGGGACTTCCTTGGTGTTCCAGTGGCTAAGATTTCATACTCCCAGTGCTGTGGGTTGGGGTTTGATCCCTAGATCCCACATGTCACAAGAAGACCTGGAGCAGCCAAATAAATAAATATTAAAACTCATACACAAACCCCCAAATTATGAAAATAAACTCATTAAAAATATACTGTTTGGGGTTTCCCTGGTGGTCTAGCAGATTAAGAATCCATCTGTCAATGCAGTGTATATGGGTTCAATTTCTAGTCTGGGAAGTTCTTCCAGGCCGCAGAGCAACTAAGCCCGTGTGTCTAGAGCCTGTGCTCAGCAACAAGAGAAGCCACTGCAATGAGATGCCCGAGCACTGCCACAAAGAGTAGCCCCTACTCGCCACAACTAGAGACAGCCCATGTGCAGCAACAAAGACCCGGCACAGCCAAAACTAAATAAATAAAATATGCTGTTTAATAAAATTTGATGTGCAATTGCATCCCTGAGCTAATTCTTAGACTAGTGCCAGCACCCTGTTTTAAAGCCCCTTGTGGGAAGACATAGCTTTCTCCCTCCTTAGAAGGGCAGGGGAGGCAGGAAGAAAGTGGTGGGGGGAGGTGGGGTGGGAAGGAAGGGAAGGTTTCTGAGCAGCAGCTAAATCAGTCCCACCCTGTTTTCCAAACCCAGACTGGCCACTGCTAATTCAGGGAAACCCACACCTCAAGCCTCTCCCTCTCCCCCTCCCCCTCTCCCTCCCCCTCTCCCTCTCTCTCTCTCTCTCTCTCTCTCTCCTTCTTCGCTACATTTCCTACCAAAGCCAAGCGCTTTCTGCCTCCACCCTGACCTGGCCAGACCAATTTTCCCTTAATGCTCAATTTCACCTGCCTATTTGCGAGACAAGAGCCCCCTATCCTGAGGGAGGGAAGTGCTCCACCCGGCTCTGCTCCGGGCCCATTTGCAGAAGGCGCCTGGGATGTCAGGAAGGGCCTGTCTTGCTTGCACTGGGAGTTTTTCTAAGAGGCCTTTTCTTATGGGAGTAATTGGAGAGGCCTCATTTCTTCAGGAACGAGAGCCGATGCAATTCAGCGAGGCTTTATTAGGTCAGATGGAGAATGCCAGGCTTGTCCGTGGGCTGGCTGCATGGGGATCCCTAATGAGAGGCAAGGAGACGGTCAGGATCCAGCGGCAGATGCAGGCCAGGGATCAAAGCCTCCACATCCCCCAAACTGGAGCTCTGCGCGCGGCTTGGAGGAGCCTCCCTCCTGCTGACACCTGTGGAGAGGCTTGAAAGCTCTCCCCATTCCCCAGAGGAATGGTCCAGGGTTGGTGGGGGCGGGGAACCCACCTCGAAGAGCAGCCTGTGCCCTGGGCTGACCCCTCTGCTGGGAGAGGAGGAGCTGGCAGCGGGGTTTGTCCTGACAGCCCCTGCTGGCACCATCACTGGCCCCAGAGCTTGTCTGGCCAGGTTTGAGGAGGGACCCTATTGACGTTTCCAGAACTCTCCCGTGTCTCTGGCCGACCTCGTCAGTGCTGTGCCTGTGTGGTTTCCAACGCGCCTGCCCCGCACGGCTCGTTCCTCAAGGGAATCTCAAGGTCTGCCTGTCCTCTGTGCTTCTTAGGCCAGGTAGATGCCACGAGCTAAGGCCAGGGAAGAGGGCCCAGAGTGGGGAATGTCCCTCTGCAGGAGGGAGCCAAGCCATCCTCGACCGCCCGTGCCAGCTCGTTAGAGGAAAACTTCACGCTCGCATGTTGAGTCTGGCGTTTTCCACGTTGTGGTCCAGTTTGCCGAGCTGGAAGGAGCAGAGAAATATCAGGTTGCCTTTTCCAGACTCCTGGACGAGTCCCTGGGCAAGCATTCGGAATCAATCAGAATTGTCCTCCTGGGTCATTTGGAGGGGGAGGTTGGAGCCTGCCCTGCTTTTACAAGTTGTTTTGCGAAACAAGTGTCCTAGTTTCTCAGCTGGAAGAGCAGGAGGCCCAGGAACTGCCTGCAAACATGGGCTCTGAGGAAGGGCCAGCTGTGGGTCCTAGGATGGCAGCGACAAGCTGGGCAAGGTCCCCACATCCCCAGGACTCCATTTCCCGTCTGTGAAATGGGGGTGCTGAGGACATCAATGTCTTAGGGCAGATTGAGGTCAGTGCACAGATGATTGTGAAGGAATGTTGTGGCTCAGGTCCCCCCATGAGATACATTCAAGGCCTAATTCCTGGTGTCTGTGAGTGCAGTCTTTTAGGGACTGTGGTCTTCATAGATGTGATCAAGTTAAGATGAGTTCAGGGGACTTGCCTGGTGCTCCAGTGGCTAAAACTCTGTGCTCCCAGTGGAGGGAGCCTGGGTTCCACCCCTGGTCAGGGAACTAGGATTCCATGGGCTGCAACTAAAGATCCTGAGTGCTGCAACTAAGAGCCGGGGCAGCCAAGTTAATACATGAGTAAACAAACATTTTTAGAAAGGATGAGCTCAAAAGGAATCAGGTGGCCCTAAATCCAGGCTATAGTTGTTCAGTCACTAAGTCGTGTCCGACTCTGCGACCTCATGGACTGCAGCATGCCAGGCTTTCCTGTCCTTCACCATCTCCCGGAGGTTGCTCAAACCTATGTCCGTTGACTCGGTGATGCCATCTAACCATCTTGTCCTCTGTCAACCCCTTCTCCTCCTGCCTTCAATCTTTCCTAGCCTTAGGGTCTTTTCCAATGAGTCAGATCTTTGCATCAGGTGGCCAAAGTATTGGAGTTTCAGCTTCAGCATCAGTCCTTCCAGTGAATATTCAGGACTGATTTCCTTTAGGGTTGACTGGTTGGATCTCCTTGCAGTCCAAGGGACTCTCAAGAGTCTTCTCCAACAGCACAGTTCAAAAGCATCAGTTCTTCAGCACTCAGTCTTATTTATGGTCCAACTCTGACATCCATACATGACTATTGGAAAAACCATTGTTCTTATGAGAAGAGGGATATTTGGACACACACAAGGGGAAGATGGCCGTGTGATGACAGAGGCAGAGGTCAGAGTGATGCGTCTACAAGCCAAGGATTCCCAACAACATCAGAAGCTGGAAGAGGCAGGAAGGACTCTCCTGCAGCCTCTGGAAGGCAATCAGCCCTGCGGACACCCTGATCTCACACTTGTGCCCCCCCACAGCGGTACCTGGGCCACAGCCCCAGAAAACTCACATGGCAGCTGACCCGACGCCTGCCTTCTGAGCACGTCACTGAACCTGGCCCCTTCCTGGCCACGTGGCCTGTGGGCCTTCAGGGTCTCAGGATGTCGGTTCTGCTCCAGAGCCACATGGCTCACCCACAGTCCTCCCCATCCACAGGGGAGGGACCCATGTCCGAGCCTCGTCCAGGGTGGCCCCGGGCTCTGTTGGGCCCCTCCTGCTGGAGACTCAGGCTGCCCTCTGCTGTGGGTGCTTTGCTGCCATGGATCAGACAGGAGTCCTGGGAAACCAGAGGTGTGACTGTAGGAAAACAAGAGTAGTGAGTCGTTTCAGAGCCTCTGTTGCGTTCCCAGCACCAAGGCTTCTTTCTGGGGAAACAGTCATTCTCACAGATTTGCCTGTAACGAAGGGTCCCGGGGTCACCACAGATCTGGCCTGAGTTCCAGAGCGCCTTTGGATATGTCTCCATGAGCCTGGTGTGGCCTCTGGGCACTGGAGAAGGGACCCTGGTGACCCATGAGTTGCATTCTCAACTGCGGTTAATTTTCATTCATTTCAACTTGAAAACGGATACTCCAGGGATTAAGAAAACTCTTAAGGGTGTTTGCATCCACTTGGCGTGTGAATCTACCTATTCAACTATAAGTTTTATTAACTGTAAATACGGAACAAGTATTTTCAGTGAAAATTTACCCTCCAAATTAAGATGTGGAAGTGTGAAATTACACTTGATTTTGTAGCATGGGGCTTCCCATATGGTGCCTGTGGTTAAGAATCTGCCTGCCACTGTAGGAGATGTGGGTTCCATCCCTGGGTCGGGAAGATCCCCTGGAGTAGGAAATGGCAACCCACTCCAGTATTCTTGCCTGAGAAATTCCAAGGACAGAGGAGCCTGGCTATGGGGTCACAAAGAATCAGACATGACTGAGCATGTGTACATACAACAGTATAAAATATACACTGGGTTCTGAAGACTTAGTGTGGAATAAAAAATGTAATGTCATATTTTGTATATTTACTTCATGTTGATGTTTTGGGTATATTGGGTTAAGGAATATATATTATTGGGCTTCCTTTGTGGCTCAACTGGTAAAGAATCTGCCTGCAATGTGGGAGACCTGGGTTCCATCCATGGATTGGGAAGATCCCCTGGAGAAGGGAAAGGCTACCTACTCCAGTATTCTGGCCTGGAGAAGTCCATGGACTGTATATTGGGTTAAAGAATATATATTATTACCCTCCCCCACCTTTTTTTTACTTTTTAAAATAAGGCAACTAGAAGGCTTTAAATTCTACATGTGGCTTACGTTGTATTTGGGAATGGGGACAGTGCTGGTCTAGATGGCCAAACTGGAGGTCTGAACTTATCTGCTGCTCTGATTTTGATCAATAACAGGACTCCGTGACCTTGGGAAAGCCCCAGGTCCATCAGACCCTCAAGTTCCCAATACCAAATTGAGGAGGTTGGGCTGGACCAATAGATTTGGGTTACTGGAGGGAGACAGAGGAGGTGGGGCTTTCAAAACCACCAGATTCCACGACCTCGATTCCTTCCCACTGGTCGGGCAGAGGACCAGCTCACTCCATCCCCACTTGAGGGCTGGGAGGCTGATGGAGTTTACTAATGAGTCTCTGGGCACTCTGAGCAGGTTGTAGACCACACAACAGAACTGTTCCTGATTTGCCTGAGGTTGAATGCCAAGATTTCTTAATGGGAAGAGAACATAGGTGCAGAGCACTTTTAAATTGAAAAGCACTTGCCTGTAGCCTCGATGCTAACAGATTTAGCACCTACTGTCACCTATGAGTCTGGAAGGAAGGTCTGTGGAATACATTCACAGAGAAGGAGGTGGGTTAAGAATGGTCTTCCTTCTCCACCTTCTCCCCCTCCCCTGTTTGCAGGTGGGAAGAGGAGGATCTGAGAGAAGAAATCGGACCTGCCTAGGGACCCAGAGCCACAGGTGGAAGAGGCCTGGGTCCCTGAATGCGGGTGTGGAGTGGTGCTCCGTGTGGAGTCGCCCCTGGATCACGTCCAGAGTGAGAAATGAACTCTGGCTGTGCGATGCCCCTGAAGTTTCAGAGCCCGTTTTTTTATAGCAGCTGGTGCATTGACCAGTAGACCGTCCTTTGGGGTGTTGGGGCCCCCTGACCTAAAGGGCTGTACTTCTGGGTCACAGGAACCGGGTAGCTGAGACTTCTGTGAAAATGTCCAGGCCTCCCCACACTAGCCTGCCCTCCCCGGCCAGGCTTCCCGGTGGCCTGGGGAGGAGGGAAGTTTCTGGGCTTCCTGCCCTCGCTCCCCATGATCCAGCACACCCTTCTCAGTTTCTACCCTGCCCTTCTCCTCCACACGTGGATAATTAGAAGCTGCTGGTCAGGGGCTGGCTGCGAGCCAGGGCGTTTTCTCTACATGGGAAAACAGAAAATAAGGTTATAAGTTCTGAGCCATGGAAACCACCTAGAACTCCGACGATATTTTGCCCAGCACAGTCCTTACGGAGTCTCGGAGGGACCACTGGCCTCCACTCGCTTGGATGACGGTCTTCCCCTGGCCTTGAGGCTCTTCTCTTCCCCTGGGCCCTTGTTTGGCACCAGGAGGAAGGATGAGGATGCTGGAGGCTTTTGGACTTCCCAGCATTCAGGGGTCTGGAGGGACCTGGGGGTGGGGTGGGGAAGGAAGGGGCCTGGGCAGGGCCCAGGGTCACCAGGCCCGCGTAGCACAGTAGGGGACTCCGTGGGGGTCTCTCCCTCCTGCTGGCATTCCAGCATCCAGTGGAGGCAGTAACTGTTGCTGAGGGCGATGTGACGGAATTGTCAAAGTTACAGGAAATGGGCCCCATTGGTCGAAGCGGGGAGCATCACCCTGCGAGGCTCAGTGAGTCACCAGCCTGGGATCCTCAGTAGATGACAGAACAGGGATCTCTGGACTCTGACCATGCTGTAGAGAAAACACAAACACAGATGCCTTCTTTTTTAATCAGAAAAGAAGTACAACTTCAGGTAGCTGCTTGTACAAATTCAGGCAGCACTAATGCCTATAAAATATGGCCCGCCTCCTCTGATTCCCAGCCCATTGTTGCGTGGGCTCCATCTACCCTCTCTGGAGTCTGGGCAGGCTCTCTGACCACTTGACGGAGACTGTCGGCAGGAACGAGGCTGTGTGGCTCCTGGGCTAGGTCAGGAGAGAGGCAGCTTCCTCCTGGTGCCACCCCGTGAGCTGTCCAGCTTCCCTGAGGGTGCCGTGTTGGAAGCAGGTCACCGTCGCCTGCTAGCTTGGACGCCCACGCCAGCTGACACCTGAGTCTGGGGCTTGGTCCGACAGCGAGGCTCTGTACGTTCCTGTTGTGTGTGGCGTGGACACAAAACCATCCACTCACTCACAACTTCATTTATGCAACCCAGGATTCTTCAGTGCTTCCTCTTCATCAAGATTTTTAGCCTGATGTATTTTGAAATCCCTGCTTCCTTCAGGAAAGACAGGCAATATGGTGCTTATATGGTGACTTATTTATCACTTTCAGTGGACTCCATTTCTTTGCTATTTCTGTTTCTCCAATGAAACATGATTTTTGTACTGGGTGGAACAGCACAAATAGACTGAAGAGCCTTAAGTCAGATCAGGTCAGGTTTGGCACCAAATTTTCGAAATGAAACCAAACCACCCCCCAAATAATGATGTGCTTTTCAGAGCCTTAGGGTTTGGGGGTAGTGGAATGGGGTGGCAGAGCTGTGTTAATTTTCATGGAGAATCATACCTTCCGTTTATGGAAAGGGAGGCTGATTCCCCTTTTATCTTGGTGATGCATAGTTTCCTTCTCAATAAAATTGTAAGTTACAAAAAAGTTGATTAAAATAAATATGTTAAGTAAACAAACAGACAAACAAAAATACAAGTGGCATGCAGAGTCGGTACAAACAGTGTTGACCTAAACTTAGGGAATATGGATCTAGCCCAGCCCCCACTCTGACAGGGAGCAGGTAATGGATAGTCTTCTCAATCCCATTTTGCGGGAGATAACAGCTAATGCTTATTATGCGGAGTACCTATAACGTGCAGGCATTTGTCTATGTACTCTAAATGTGCTAATGTACTTAACTCTCCCAGGAACCCTGGGAGGAGCGCACTTTCTTATTACCCCCAGTTTACAGATGAGAAGGCTTAGACACCGAGGAGAAGTAACCTGCCGAGAATCACGACCTAATCAGTGGTGGGGGGAACTGTGTGTGCTGAACCCCACACTCCAGCAAGCATCTGCTGCATGGGGGAACAGAGGCATCTGCATCCGGGCTGGACCAGAGGAGCAGAAGCAGGGGGAGATATAAAGAGGTACATACGACTTGGCTGTACAGATGCATGCAGATCACAATGGATGTAGTCATCTAGATGGATGGGGACTGGGAGACAGATGGACAGAGACAGCTGGCTGGCTAGACTGAGCGTGGGCTGTTGTCTACACCCCTGTGGGGATAAGCACTTTCAACGTCTACAGGGCAGGCACCAGGAAGGGAAGATGGGGAGCAGGCGGGAAGCTGCCCCTAGGCATCAGACTTGTGGAAAGAGGATTCAGAGATAAGCGAGAACACTGATGACCCTGCGGCTGTTTGGAGTCTCTCCTTCAGGGAAAGTCGACTTCCTTTTGTAAAGACTCTCCTTCTGATTAAGTCAGACCCACCCAAGATGAGCTCCCTTTAGAGTGATTTAAAGCAAACTCCTAGGGACTTATACTTGCAAAATCTGCTCCCAGCAGCATCGAGATGAGCGTTGGACAAACGATGAGGAGGAGGTGCTATGAAATGACCACTGTCTTCCTCCTGTCCTCCAGTCTTGCAGGAGTGGTTGCTCCTGGCTCTAGACTCAGCCTGGACCCAGAAGTCTTCCAGGAGCACTTCTTCTCGGAGCTGGCATTCAGAGGGCCGGGGTCAGGGCCAGGGAAGCAGGGAGTAAAAGTTACGGGCACACACTTTAAGAGTGGTCGGGTGTGAGCCAGGATGCACTTGCTCCCTGGCAAGGGGTCCTTCAGGAAGATACTCAGGATGATTTTCCAACTCTTCATCCAAGGTGTAGCCAGGCCATATTTTAAAATGTGCTTTAAACTTGTACTAATTCTTTATTGAAGTAGAATGCCTATGCAGAAAAGCACAGCATCGTGAAAACAACTCTGAGCGATGGTCTCATATGCACACCTGTGATACCAGCACCCATGTGAAGGCTCAGAACATGATTCGCCCCTGAAGCCCCCTTGACTCCATTCCTCCAACCACCCTGTCCCAGGATCAACCTCCACCCCCACAGAGCACTTTGTTTCATTTTGGGTTTCATGATCAAATCAAATTCTGTGTCTGGCTTCATTTGTGAGTATGTCACTGTTGATTTTTCATGTTCACTGCCGTATACTATTCCTTGGTGAGACCATGTCCTCACTCACTTGTCTGATTTATCTTTGATGCACATTTGGATAGGGCACCCTTGAACATTCTAGTACATGTCTTTTGGTGAGCACACAACCCCCTGTGGTGAGAAGACACTTAGAAATGGTGTTCTGGGTTCCAGGTTTGTGGGGCAGGCACAGTCTCAGTGGATTCTGAGGACCATCAACTTTAAAAGTGCTTCTGAAGCCTTGCCATCCACAGGGCTTGGGAAACCTGGCCATCCTGTGCTACAGATGGTCTTAAAAGGTTTTTTCTTTGCAGCTTTTAATAGCCATGAAATTCTTGGTGACATAAAATATGCTCTAAAGGGGATAAAAAGAAATTTGTGCAAGTTCTTGTTCAAATAAATAGCCTGTCTCTGGCTTGAAAGGCAAATCTGTTCCTCGTACTGCAAGACTTTGTTCTGTTACTCCTTGTTTCAATCTGTATTTCTCAGTCCTTGACTAAAACTCAGGGACCCTGTCAAATAATGTAATTTTTCTTTCATTTTTATTCCTTTCGCCAGTAGGCTTCCTCGTGTTCAGATGAAGTTTCCATGGGTCAGCCAAGCACCTGAAGGACAATCTCCTCCTCAGTGTACTGACTGCAATGCATGGAGCAGCTGTGCTGCCCGCCGTCTCATGGGGCAGGACTCGAGGGCCGAGGGCCACAGTTACCTGCCGGCTTGGGGTGGGGGTTCCAGGTGTGAGCCCAGGGTCTTCTGGTGCCAAGGCAACCCTCCCCTTACAAAAAGAGCACCCCTTCCAAATGTAGACTGGTACAGACACAAGGGAAAATAGTATGGAGGTCCTTTAAAAAACTAAAAATAGAACTACCATGATTCAGCAATCCCACTCCTGGGCATACATCTGGAGGAAACCATCCTTGAAAAAGATACATGCACCCCAATGCTCACAGCAGCACTATTCACAGTAGCTAAGACCTGGAAACAAACCTAAATGTCCATCGGCAGAGGAATGGACGAAGAAGGTGTGGTACATACATACAGCGGAATACTACGCAGCCATGAAAAAGAATGAACTAATGCCACTTGCAGCAACGTGGGTGTAACTAGAGATTATTATACCGAGTGAAATAAGTCATACCGTGATATCATATGATATCACTCATATGTGGAATCTAAACGACTGATACAAATGAACTTATTTACAAATAGAAATAGACCCACAGAGCTAGAAACATGGTTGCCAAAGGGGAAAAGGGATGGGGGAAGAGATGAATTAGGAGTTTGGGATTAGCAGATACAAACTACTGCTAACATAAAACTGATGAACAGAATTCTATTGTATAACACAAGGGACTGTATTCAGTCTCCTGTGATGGAAGCCAATGGAAAAGGATGTAGACTAGAATATATACAGACACACAACTGAATCACTGCTGTACACTTGAAACTAACACTACCCTGTGGACCAACTATAATTTAATTTAAAAAAGAGCCCCCTCTCACTGCTGTGTAACAGATATGTGGGAAAACTCACAGTCAGTAAGGGACCTCTCAGTGAGTCCTCACCAACTGGGCACAGTCGAGGCACAGCACCCGCATCAAAACTCAGACCCAGAGCGGCCTCCAAAGTCCCCAGAGCTGCCTTGTGCACCCCCTGCCCTCTAACAGCACAGATGATCTGATCTTGAAATTCACCCTACGAACAGATTCACAGAACGCTTCCTCTCCCCTGCTTCTTTCTCTCAGCACCGTGCTGGTGAGAGGCATCTGTGTTGTTGTGAGCACCAATAGCATGTTCGTTTCCTCCAAATTGTCTCCAGATCCCACTGTGGACAGGGATTTGTGTGGGTCCCGGTTTGGGGCTGTTAGACTGTGGTGAAGACGTGGGTGCAGGGCGGTGGGCACACACGGCACGACATAGGAATCACACCTGGGCTTGGCTGCAGTAGATGCTGTCAACTGGTTTTTCGAAGTCCTTGCACCAGCACGAGCTCCCACCTGCCATGTGGGAGATTAGGAATCTCTTAGGAGGTCTGTTTAGATTTCTGACCTCCTGGGTGAGTCTCCCCCCCCCCCCCCCCCCGCTGCGTCCTCTAAACCAGAGGCTTCTAATTCAACCAGGAGCCCGGGATGCGTGGGTCTGGTGAGTCTTCCACAAGCCTGAGGAGCTAGGGTTTCAAGTGACCCGACTATCAGCCCACGGTTATCTCTGTGCTCACTCACCCCGGGACTCAGTTTTCTCCACAAGCTGAGCCCCTGCCTCTGAGGTGGAGCTGGGCTTTCATCATCCCTTTAGGGGATGGTCTGGGGTCCAGGCCAGGCCTGGAAGATGCTGAGTCCTGGGCTGTGGCCAGGCAGGCTCCCTGCGGATGGTGTCGGGCAGTTATCACAGGGAGTTGGGGCCTCTCTGCCATCTCGCCTTCTAAACTGGGAGCTCCATCAAAGGGCTGCATCCTTCCTTATCAAGAGGCAGGTAGGAGGCGGAGGTGGGGGGCAGCCAGGGCTTTGAGGGGGAACCTAGTAACTCCCTCAGCCACACATCTGAGGGAGCCCCCATGGTATGCCAGGCGCTGTGTTGAGGGCAGGGTGCAGTGACAAGGGAGGCCTCAGGGCTGGGATTGAAGGAACAGGGCACAGGACATGCACACTCGTGGGCGCTGAGGACCTTGGGCAGGCAAAGCTTTCTTAAACATGACCCAGACAAGGCAATCCTATGAGACAAGTTTGGGACGATGGACCTCATCAAAGTAAAAGACTCCTGTTCATCAAAGAATGTGATTGTGTTAGTCTCTTGGTTATGTCTGACTCTTTGTGGCCCCATGGACTGTAGCCCACCAGGCTCCTCTGTCCACGGAATTCTCCAAGCAAGAATACTGGAGTTGGTTGCCATTCTCTTCTCCAAGGTATCTTCCTGACCCAGGGATTGAACCTGCCTCTCCTGCATTGCAGGCAGATTCTTTACCATCTGAGCCACCAGGGAAGCCTCTGCTCATCAGAAGATGCCATTAAGAAACTGGAAAGTCACAAACTGGAAGAAAATATTTCAAATACGCATATCCGATCAAGGACTCGCATCCAGAAAACACACATTAGATATAAAGAACTTTTAGCATCCTGCAAATCAATAAGAAAAAGACAGACAGCTGGGTAAAAAACCCGTGCAATCCCTGAATGGCTGGGGATAGAAGAAACACCTCCTGGGCATCACCGCTCACAGAGAAATGAGACAGAGTCACGAGACACAGCTCCCACCTCAGAGGATTGAGGACTGGAGGAGGTGCAGAGCGGCCAGACTCCCGCGGGGCCTGGAGTCACACAGGGGTGGAGCGAAGTGGTTCCCTAGTCCCCTCCTGGAAGCAGGCCCAAGAGAGTGAGCATTTTGGCCACCAAGAGACTCCTACAGAGATGACCACGGCAGCTTCATGGGTCACAGCCCCACACTGGGAATAACACAAGGGTTCATGGGTGAAGGATGGATGTGCCAACTGTGGGACCACAGATGATGGAATCTACTCTGCAGCAGGAGAGCTAGATGGTAGGATCAAAGTGAGCAGTGGTGCAGGCGAATCTCCAAACTTTATCGGCCCATGTGATGACCCCTGAACCCATGGCAATGAACCACCGAACCCACACAATGACCACTGTGCCCACAGGAAGGACGCCAGGCACACATTGCTATAGGGTGATGTTCCTATCTGTGTGTGCGTATGTATTCTCTGGCTTGGACCATTGCAGAAGCTTCCTAACATCAGTCCTTGCTTCCACATCTCTGATGAAGTTGTCTTTTTATTTTTTGAATTTGTATTTCTGTATTTGGCTGCATCAGGTCTTAACTGCGGCATGCAAACTCTAAGCTGTGGCACTTGGGCTCTCGGTCCTTGACCAGGGATCGAACCCAGGCCCCCTGCACTGGGCGCTCAGAATCTTAGCCAGTGGCCCACAAGGGAGGTGTGATCTTTTCAAATAGTAAGCTGTATCGTGCCATTCCCGTGCTTAATAATCTTCCACTGCCTACAAGATCAAGTCCAAATCTCCTGACAAGACATCCAAGGCTCTCCCAGTCTCACTCAAGTTCCCCTTTCTGGCTCCCTACCTTGCCATGAAGCCTTACTTTTCAGGTCCTTCCTTGAAGCTGCCTGTATTTACTTTGTTTCCTTTCTTCCACCTGGAATGCCCTTTGTTTATTCTCCACCTGGAAAAGAGCCCCTTCCTTCCCCTCAGCCAGTGGTTCTCTGCTACAAGTAGCTTTGCTCCCAGGGACCCCTTGGCGATTACCGGAGCTGTCTCTGGCTGTCACAGGGTGACAGTGTGTGTTTCTGGTCAAAGCTACGATGCTGCTGAATATCTTACAAGGCACATGCGTGCTCAGTTGCCCAGTCATGTCCAATTCTTTGCGACCCCATGGATTGTAGCCCACCAGGCTCCTCTGTTCAGGGGATTCTCCTGGCAAGAATCCTGGAGTGGGTTGCCATCTCCTCCTCCAGGGGGTCTTCCTGACCCAGGGATCGCATGCATGTCTCCTGCACCTCCCGCACTGGCAGGCGGACTCTCTGGCACGAGACCGTCTCCCCAAGGCTGAGGCTGAGGAACCCTGTTCTCAGCCTGCCATATCAGGTCCAGCATCAGTGTCCCTTTCCTCTCCGGCCCGTGAAGCCAGCTGCGGGGGCGGCAGTTTGATGGGCACAAGTCCATCTCCCTCCCTGGCCAGGAGCTTCCCGAGTGCAGGGATTATGTCCTCATTAGCATCACCGCGGGTTAACCCAGGGCCTGGGGTGGGGGAGGGGGGGACTTGGAAAATGTTAGTGGACCGGAAACTGAGGATTCAACATATAGCTCTAATTAGAACTAGGAATTTGGCCTGGGATCTGGGTAGAAATGTCAGGAAAACACGAACCCCTGACATTGGAGCACAGGGAGCTGGTCAAGGGTAGGCTCTCTTGGTTTCAAAACCTGTAACAAACCAGCTGTGTGACCCTGGGCCGCTCACTTGACATCTCTGTGCCTCTGTCATCTGCAGGACAGAGATGATTCTCATGCTTGTCTGTAGTGGATTCACATGTCCACTCCTCCTCCAGCCCTCCTCCTGCCTGGACGTGACTCTGTCTCATTCCCTTGAACCTGGGCAGTCGGCTTGGCGGCCTCGGAGCAGAGGTTTCAGAGGATGTGACGTGGGGTGACTCCGAGTCGGGGTGGGAAAAGGCTGCACACTTCTTGCCAGTTTTGAGGGGACGCTTGCTCTGGAGCCTTCAGCACTGCGGGCGAGTCTGGCTGTGTGGAGGCCTCACTGAGACCCCACTAGTTTTTGGTGCTGGGTGCTGTTTGTGGGGAGGTGTCCGTACTACTTGTGGGAGGTCAGGTGAGGCCTCGGACCACTAGCCTCAGTCCTGCCTCCTGCAGCTCGGATCCCCTGGCCTCTCATCCTCTGTCTGTGCCCCGAAGGTGAGCTGTTAGGACCACAGGAGCTAAAGCCCGGGGAGTGGGCAGCACAGAGCCCTGTGGGAAGTGAGCCCTGAGCCCCAGGGGGCCTGCCCCTCACCGGAAAAGCGAGGAACCCCTGTGAGGGCTGGCTCTTCCTCTCACTATCCCCTCAAAGGGGAACCTCAAGTCCAGAAGAGCAAGGGCACTGGGCCTGCAGGATCCCTGGGGCCCCTCCTCCCTCTGGGAGGATGGAGGGACCTGACACCAAGGTGCCAGATCTCAGGGGCAGGCCTGGGCCCACTGATGCCAACAGCAATGCCACAGAGGGCCTGAGGGGCACCGGCTCAAAGCAGCTGTGGGGCCTGGGGCCGGGCACTCAGCCTCTCTGTGCCTCGGTTTCCCCTCCTGGGCGGTGACCCCCTGGGGGCACTGCGAGGACCCAGAGATGGTCTGGACTGGCTCTGAGCCCAGAGCTGAGGCTCTGGGCTCCGTGTTTCCTCTGCTCAGGGAGAGGCTGGTGAGATCAGCCACTTTGTTTCTAGGAAACTCATCTGCAACTGGTTCTAATAAAACTGGGGCAGCTGGGCCAGAGGGCAGGAAGTGAGGAAGGGCTGGCACTGCTCCCCTGGGCCTAGGGGCCCAGTCACACAGGGTCCCGGGAGCCCCCTTCCAGGACTCTGTGGCCAGACGTCTTCCTGGCCCGAGGAGGTCGGCTGCAGTCCTGGGGAGGGTCCCCGGGCGAGGGCGCACACGGCGGTCCAGGTCCCTCTTCCCATGCCCCCCTGCCCCCCGCCACCTCTCCTGGGCCGCTGCTGACACTGAGGGATTGCTCCCCAAGGCGGTGTGGAAGTACACAAGGACGTGCTTCCGTGGCAATTAATCACGCTTTATGTCCTCGGTGCTGCCGAGGGTGCTCCCGAGGGCGGAGTTTTCTGGGGATTAAATGGGCCTGATGACAGGCATGGGGCTGGAGCTCCTGTGGCGGTGCTGGATTGGTGGGCCCTACAAGGTCTCGGACCTTCCCAGGCGCCCTTTCCTGCAGGGTTGCGGGAGGGTGCCCTTGGCAGTGACTTGAAGCATCAAAGGTGCCTCTCTGCCCAAGAATTACCCCAAAGCATAACTGACCAGACACTCGACTGCCTGAAGCTTTTGGCCAATCGGTGTTGGACCACCCGCTCATGTAGAGGGTGTGCGTGTCCGTGAGGCCCCCATTGAACTAAGGCTGGAAGCTGAGGGTAAAGCAATGGGGACAGGCCAGCCATTCTGACCGGAGTCATGTCTGGATCGGGCTGCCCCACCAAGCAATTGAAGGCGTAGGTGCTCAGTCTTTCTCCCCACGGTGGGGCTCTCATCGCCCTGGGGCATTCCCAGCCTCGCATGCAGAAGGGGTCTATTAAGAGATGCAGAGCAATCTCAGCTCCACCCTGACTTGTGGAGGCCTGCCCTTAACCCAGGGTCTTGGGCTCTAAGATGAAAGGATCAGGGCCGGGACCCAGCCTTGATGAGTCTATGAAAGAGTGTTCAGTGTCTGTGCTGAGTCTAGCACATCTATGATCAACTGGTTTACTCCAGGAGGGCAAGGTTGGTTAAACATATGAGATAACCACATTAACAGAAGAAGAGAGAAGGCGCATATGGATGTTTTGATATAGTTAAAAAAGAAAAACACTTCAAGAATTCAGACTGTTTTCGGAGATGGCATCATTGTAGACATAGAAAATTCTAGGGCATATACAACAACTACTGTGGAAGTATTAAATGAACGCAGTAAGGGAGCAATTTGCCATGTCAATTTACCAAAATTAATTTAGTTGTGTTTTTACATAGCAGTCATTGATAATCAGAAGAGAAAAAATTTAAGGTGCCATTTAAAATAATATCAAAATCATAACATATTTAAGAAAAAACTATGCCATTAAGTATTGCTGAGAGAAATTAAGGAAGACCTACATAAAAGGAGTAATACACCATGTTTATGGATCGAAAGAGTCACTGTATTTAGAAGACAATTTACTCCAAATTGATCTATAGATTTAATGTAATCTTAATAAAAAAATCCCAACAGTCTTAAAAAAAAAAAAGAAATTGACAAATTGACTCCACAACTTATACACAGAAATGGAAAGGGCTTAAGATATCAAAAACAATTTTGGAGAACAAGGATAAAATTGGAAGGAGTGTATGACCCGATTTCAAACGGCACTACAAAGCAACAGTGGGATGGTGTGGTAATGGAGTGAGGACTCTTGTAGATCAATGGAACAGAAAAACGCCCACTCACTGATCTGCACCCATGTGGTCAGTTGAGTCCTGACAACAGTGGAAATCAAGGGAAGGATGGATTTTTCAATAAACTATGCTGAATGGATAACCACATGGAACAGTACTGCCCATTAGAAATCCAATGCAGGGGCATCCCTGGTGGCTAAGCCACTTCCCAGTGGCTAAGAATCTGTGCTCCCAATGGAGTGAGCCCAGGTTTGACCCCTGGTCAAGGACCTAGATCCCATATGCTGCAACTAAAGATTCTGCAGGCTGCGAAGAAGACAGAAGATCCTGTGTGCCATGACTAAGACCCAACACAGCCAAATAAATAAAATAAATTAAAAAAATATATATACACAAACATGCAGAAAGTTTGTCCTCATTAAAAAAATATAATGCAAGTAGGTAATTTTAAGGTCTTGGCAGTCATATTTAAAAAGTAAAAGGAAACAAGTGAAATTAATATTAATAATGTTATCTTTTGACACTGACATCTTACAAAATTTTTTTTGGTCCCAAGTCTTCGAAATCTGGTGTGTATTTTATGCTTAAAGTACATCTCAGTTCAGATTAACCATATCTTGATTGCACAACAGCTACCTGTGGCTACATGCTACCATTCTGAACAGCATCCATTATAGAAAAAAACGCACCTTGAACATTATCTCACACCACTTATAAAATTAAGGTGAAACAGATCATAGACCTACATACAAAAGCCAAAACTACAGAACTTCAAGAAGAAAACATAGGAGAATATCTTATAACTGTGGGATAGGCAAAGATCCCTTAGACAAAGCACAAAAAAGCATAAACCATAAAAGAAAAAGCAGTAATTGAACTTAATCAAAAATTAAAACTTATCTTCCTCAAAAGATACCATTTAGAGGGACTTCCCTGGTGGTCCAGTGGCCAAGACTCCTTACTCCCAATGCAGGGGGCCTGGGTTTGATCCCTGGTCAAGGAACTAGATCCCATATGCTGCAGCTAAGCATCTGAATGTGCAACTAAAGATTCCACATGCTGATACTAAAAGGTCCCTCAACCCCCAATAAGGGGGTCACATGCTACAACTAAAAAAAAAAAAGGATCCCGCATATCACAACTAAGATCTGGCACTGCCAAATAAATAAATAGATATCTTTTAAAAAGATACCAGTCAGGAAACAAAAAGGCCTATTTCAGTCACTGACTGGGAGAAGGTATTCATGATAAGTATATTTGATCAAGGACTTGTATCCAGTCCCTGATCAAATAAAAAACCAAACGAACCCAACTCCAAACCTCTTACACTGAACAATAAGAAGCCAACAAGACCATGAAAAAAATGGAAGGATTATTAGAGGTGTGTGAAACTGCTACACAAAAAGATATGTGAACGGTCAGCAAACACATAAAGATGTCCAGCCCCACTAGTTATCAGGGAAAAGCAAGTACAAACCACAATGGGATACACATCCATTAGGATCGTTAACAATATCAACTGCTGGCAAAGACGGGAACAACTAGAACCTCTGTTTCTGACGGGCATGTGCAGTTATCAAGTAACCACGGAAAACAATGTCCTAATTTCCTGTAGAACCAAACGTACATTTCCCACGTGATCCAGTAATTCCCTCCTACTCATTTGCCCAAGAGAAATGAAAACACAGGACCGCAGAAATACTTCAACAACAATGCTCGCAACAACTCTGTAACTGTAACCCCAAACTGGGGACAGTCTAAATGCCCACAAAGAGGTCAATGGATAAATAAAGTATGGCATATCCATGCCGTGGACTACTACTCAGTTTCAAAAAGGAAGAAAACCTGACTGATGCATGTAAGGTGAGTCTTAAAAAGATGCTGGTGAAAGAGGGCATATACAGAAGAGAAGGTACGGTATGATTTCCCCTAACATGAAACTCTGGAAAAGACAAATCTAATGTAACAGAAAGTGGATCAATGGTTGTTTGGGGCCAGGATTGGGGGAGGGGCAAGGACTGCCTGAAGAAGGGCTTTCTAGGGTGATGATGGGATGTCCTGTTAATATGCCTTCTTTGTGATGGTATTTGCATGGGTCAAAATATTATAAATTTTTTGAAATCTGTTGAGACATAGACTTGAAATGAGTGTTTTTCATTGCACACAAATTACACCTTTAAAAAGTTCAAGGAGCTTCCCTGGTGTTCCAGTGGCTAAGACTCCATACTTTCAATGCAGGGGGCCTGGGTTCCATCCCTGGTCAGGGAACTAGATCCCACATTTTGCAACCAAGAGTTCGCAAGCTGCCACTAAAGATCCTGTGCACTGCAACTATGACCTGGTGCAGCCAAATAAATCAATTAAATAATATAGAAATAAATAAAATAATATAGTAATAAATAAATATAAAAGTTCAAGAATAGTTATCATTCCATAAAAAAATAGAATGCACAGATTACCTGAAATTGAAACTACCGCACAGCTGCACTCATCTCACACACTAGTTAAGTAGTGCTCAAAATTCTTCAAGCCAGGCTTCAGCAGTACGTGAACTGTGAACTTCCAGATGTTCAAACTGGTTTTAGAAAAGGCAGAGGAACCAGAGATCAAATTGCCAACATCCACTGGATCATCAAAAAAGTAAGAGAGTTCCAGAAAAACATCTATTTCTGCTCTATTGACTATGCCAAAGCCTTTGACTGTATGGAACACAACAAACTGTGGAAAATTCTTCAAGAGATGGGAATACCAGACCACCTGACCTCCCTCTTGAAAAACCTGTATGCAGGTCAGGAAGCAACAGTTAGAACTGGACATGGAACAACAGACTGGTTCCAAATAGGAAAAGGAGTACATCAAGGCCGTATATTGTCACTCTGCTTATTTAACTTACATGCAGAGTACATCTATGAGAAACTCTGGGCTACAGGAAGCACAAGCTGGAATCAAGATTGCCAGGAAAGATATCAATAACCTCAGATATGCAGATGACACCACCCTTATGGCAGAAAGTGAAGAGGAACTAAAGAGCCTCTTGATGAAAGTGAAAGAGGAGAGTGAAGAAGGTGGTTTAAAGCTCAACATTCAGAAAACTAAGATCATGGCCTCCAGTCCCATCACTTCATGGCAAATAGATGGGGAAACAGTGGAAACAGTGGTTGACTATTTTGGGGGGCTCCAAAATCACTGCAGATGGTGATTGCAGCCATGAAATTAAAAGGGGCTTACTCCTCGGAAGGAAAGTTATGACCAACCTAGATAGCATATTAAAAAGCTGAGACATTACTTAGCCGACAAAGGTCTGTTTAGTCAAGGCTATCGGAGAAGGCAATGACACCCCACTCCAGTACTCTGGCCTGGAAAATCCCATGGATGGAGGAGCCTGGTAGGCTGCTGTCCATGTAGTCGCTAAGAGTCAGACACGACTGAGCGACTTCACTTTCACTTTTCACTTTCATGCATTGGAGAAGGAAACGGCAACCCACTCCAGTGTTCTTGCCTGGGGAATCCCAGGGAGCGGGAAGCCTGGTGAGCTTCCGTCTATGGGGTCGCACAGAGTCAGACACGACTGAAGCGACTTAGCAGCAGCAGCAGTCAAGGCTATGGATTTTCCAGTGGTCATGTGTGGATGTGAGAGTTGGACTATAAAGAAAGCTGAGTGCAGAAGAACTGGTGCTTTTGAACTGTGGTGTTGAAGACTCTTGAGAGTCCCTTGGACTACAAGGAGATCCAACCAGTCCATCCTAAAGGAGATCAGTCCTGGGTGTTCATTGGAAGGACTGATGTTGAAGTTGAAACTCCAATAGTTTGGCCACCTCATGCGAAGAGTTGACTCATTTTAAAAGACCATGATGCTGGGTAAGATAGATGGCAGGAGGAGAAGGGAACGACAGAGGATGAGATGGTTGGATGGCATCACTGACCCAATGGACGTGAATTTGGGTGGACACTGGGAGTTGGCATTGGACAGGGAGGCCTAGTGTGGTGTAGCTCATGGGGTCGCAAAGAGTCAAACAAGACTGAGCAACTGAACTGAACTGGAAACACACACACACATCACCTGTAATCCCACCCTTTGGAAAATATACTGCAAGTATTTTGGCCTATAGCCCAAACGACACTGCAGGCATTATTGTCTGTACATAGGTCGTGTATATGTATGCAGTGTTTTACAAAATCAGAGTCATGTGACATTCACTATTTTGTAACTTCCTTCTTCCATTTAACAGCATCTGGAAAACATACTCACACACCCACAGAAGCACTCCCATACCCACACTTTAATGGCAGTGGAAGCACTGTGTCCTGTGACTGTACCCTCCGTTATATCACCTGGCCCTGCCTGGGGGACACTGAGGCTGTTTCCCACTATTTGCTGTCATAACCATGCTGAGCTAAACATCCTCAGAGCTATGTCTTTTTGCTCATCAAATGGCTTGCCTGGTTGAGTTCAGAGCAGGAGGTTAAGGCTGTTGATGGGTGCCAGTCCTGCAGCCCAACACCCTAGCAGTGTGGGAGATGCCCTCGAGGATGAATTTCAGGACTCACTCAGCCTTTTTCCTCTTGACTCCCTACGTGAGTTCTATCTGAGACAAGGACTCATGAAAACCAGCAGGGTCTGCTCTTCTAGAGGGTCTGTGAGTGGGGGTGTGCAGGGGAGGGATCTGGCACCTGCGGGGAGAAATATTTGATCTGATGGGAGCGTTTCTCCCTCTCCGATGCTCAGGGAGGCCCGTGGGTAGGAGGCCCTTCTGCCTGGCAGGGCTAGGTGGCAGGCCAGGCCTGCAGCCACACTCCGCAGCAAACACCACCTGGTCCAGGTCATTCCCGCAGTGCTGGCCGCGGCGCTGCCCAGAGACCTTGCCTGGGCCGGGGGTGGAGCTGGTGGCCAAGGGCCAGAGCACTATCTCCAACTGGAAACTTCCCTCATCTTCTCCTGCTGGTGTCTGAGCAATGGCTGTGGTGGTCAGTGGGAAAGGGTGTGATTTCGGTAAGTCATGTGTCCACCATATCTCTATTGTACTGGCCAAGCAGGAAGATCTACGCAACAGATCTCCAGCCCTTTTCTAGCTCATTCCAGTGCTCTCCCTACACAGCACGTGATGCCTGCTATGTGATCAAATTTGGCTAAAGTTTTCCCAAAGGCTATCCTCTTTCCTCTCCTCTCCTCTTCTTTCAGATATTAGAATATGCACCCCACCACCCCCGTCTCCCTGCAGGGGACAGAAGACTATTTCATGGTCTCCCCACTCCAGGGGTTCCTACTTTTCTATTTGGAAAACCATTTCAAAGAGGTGATAATTACATAGGGTAAAACTAATTTCAAACAGTGAAAAAGGACCTCTCCCCTCCATTCCCTAAAGCCCCTCCCTAAAGATCTTTACAATTTATCCTAAAGGAGATCAACCCTGAATATTCATTGGAAGGACGATGCTGAAGCTCCAATACTTTGGCCACCTGATACAAAGAGTCGACTCATTGGAAAAGACACTGATGCTGGGAAAGATTGAGGGCAAGGAGGAGAAGGGGATGACAGAGGATGAGATGGCTGGATGGCATCACTGACTCAATGGACATGAGTTATAAAGATCTCTAGGTAGACATGCCGCATATACGTCATGTCCAGAACATTCCACATCAGTTCATAAGATGTTCACTCCGTCTTTTCACACTCATAGCCCTTTTATAGAAGCTCTGGAAGATCCCTAAGTCATCTGTGACACAGGGATGAGAATAGAGCCGGTGTGGCCATCTTGCTGTGCAGACTCAGAGGATGTCCCAGGTCCTAGCATAAAGGACGCCTTCAGTCAATGTTGGCGTCTGTGTCCAGGGAAAGGGGGTCTGATGGGAATGAAACCAGAGAAAGGGTGAAGGAACTAAAGGGTGGATGCCAGCTGAATTCAGGTGTCTCACAGGCTGTAATGAGGCTCAATTGTGGGGTTGGCTCTAAAAGTTCCATGGAGGAGGAGGCCAGCTTCATCTCATGATGGGGAATGAACTTTCCAACCCTGGAAAGGAATGAGCTCCCCACTCCTGGAAGCAGGCAATCTGGATGACACCTTCTCGGCAATGCAAGCATTAGACCAGGCAAGGTGTTACTCTAGACTCTAGGTGGTGGGACGCAAGAGGAGAGCCTGGTCCAGTAAGTCCATCCTAGTAGTATCATTCTGGTTTTATTGATGTCACTGTGGGTGGCTTATTTCCTTTGTTCTGCTCCAGGTGTTTCTCCACTGAGCACTGGGGACCCCAGGGTGGTGGGTGGCTCCCTGGAGGTGATGGACAGATGGCTGTGTCGTTGGTGAAGGAAACTCATCCTTTTATCTCAAAGGCGATCCCTCTGCCAACCTTGACCATCCTTGCCTGTTCTTGTCTAGTTGTTGCTCAGTCATTCAGTCACGTCCGACTCTTTGCGACCCCATTGCCTGCAGCACGCCAGGCTTCCCTGTCCTTCACCATCTCCCAGAGCTTGCTCAAACTCATGTCCATTGAGTCAGTGATGCCATCCAACCTCTGTTGTCCCCTCCTCCTCCTGCCTTCAGTCTTACTCAGCTTCAAGGTCTTTTCCAATGAGTCAACTCTTCACATCAGGTGGCCAAAGTATTGGAGCTTCAGCTTCAGCATCAGTCCTTCCAATGAATATTGAGGACTGATTTCCTTTAGGATTGACTGGTTTGATCTCCCTGCAGTCCAAGGACTCTCAAGAGTCTTCTCCAACAGTTCTTGTCTGGTGAGTGGTTGAAATCCAGGTGGGCTGCCTGGCAGGCGCGGCAGGAATTTGTGGCTGGAGACAGTCCTTTCGTTCGTGAAGGATGGGCCGGGACAGGGAGGGTCAGAGGGCAAAGGGCAGGCAGGAAACCAGCAGCCCACCCACGTCTCCGCCTGCACAGGCTGCGGTGGGCAGAAACTGCTTCCTCTCTCTTTGCGGAGAAAGGAACTAGACTCAGTTCCTGAATTGGAAAGGAGAGGAAAGGGTGAAGGCTGTGAACCACTGACAGTGCTGCACTTTCCCCAGCTCATGGGAACCCGCGAGGCGGAAACGGAGTTTTCGCAGCTGCTTTCCAAGGTTGATGAACAGCAGAAGACGTGGCGGTTAAGACAACAGGTCCAGGTTTCCGGTCCTCCAGGAGTCTTTCCAGAGAAACAGCACACGCTGGAAGTGGCACCTAGGGGTCTCCCTGGTCACAGCAGGTCCCGAACCAGCCCACGTCAGTCCAGCTAGTATGCAACCTGGGGCAGGGCCCCCGCCCCCTGCTCTGCACCTGGGTGTCCTTGGCTGGGAGCATCACCCCTCACAGACATGTCTTCAGATTTAGTCGAGATCGAAGGTATAAAACAGCTACTACATATGATTTCAGATACCTGGATCCTGGGAGTGAATCAGACCTTTCTCAATGGCTTCTCAGTGGTTTGGCTTCCCTCATAGCTCAGACAGTAGGTAAAGAATCTGCCTGCAATGCAGCAGATCCAGGTTCAATTCCTGGGTCAGGAAGATCCCCTGGAGAAGGAAATGGCAACCCACTCCAGTATTCTTGCCTGGAGAATCCCAGGGACAGAGGAGCCTGGCAGGCTACAGTCCCTGGGGTCTCAAGAGTTGGACACAACTGAGCAGCTGAACCACCACCAAGTGGTTCGGCATATTTAATTACTCTAATAACAAGCAAGTCAGTACCTATGTGAGCAGCCAGCAGTAGACTAACAACAATAACAGTGTCAACATTTATACTGTTCTTGCCAGGGGGTCAGGCACTGTGTTAAGGGCTTTACATGGATTATTATAATGGGTTGTCCTGAGAAACTGAGACTGTGGGGTTGTTATACCCACTTCTACAGTGAGGAAATTGAGCTGAGAGAAGGGAAAAAAATTGCCCAAGGCCACTCATCGTGCTGGTGGGTGGCTGATATCCAAAGGAAGGCTCCTGTCCTGCCCATCCCCCTCTACTGGACACACACACACACACACACACACACACACACACACACACACACGCTCAGCAGATCTTTAGCTGGGGCTCAGGGTCTCAAGGCAGGCGCAGTAGACTTCTGGGGGGACCCAGAACTGTATGCAGATTTATGTAAATATGAATTATTTCTTCCTGGGGAGCAGCTGCAGTGATTTGTAAGATTTCTAAGCAAGCTAATCGGGAAGGTAATCAACTGACTGTCATATATCGGATTTGCTAGAAACAGACTCTGGGGGAAACCAGGAAGGGGTGAAGCAATCAGAAAGAAAGAAGAAGCCAGGCCAGCAGCAATTTTGGTGATAGCCAGCCTCAACCTGACCCTGCTGGGACTCCGGAGGGTGAGTCACACGGGAGAGCTCAGCAGTCCACAGTGGGGTAATACTGGGTTGAATGGGGGACACTGATTCAGAGTCACAAGATGCTGGAACGGCAAATCACGGCTTGTCATTCTCAACTGGGTCCTGGTTAAAAAGCCAGCCCTGAAGGACATGCTGGGGGCAGCTGGGCGAAACCTGGAAGTGGGCCGGGTATCCGACGGTGTTAGGAGATGGTCACTAACTTTGCTAGGTGAGCAGATGGCATGGTGAGCGTGTGGAAGGATGCCTTTCTGGCAGTCCCTGCTGCAGTATTTAGGGTGAAAGGGTCCTGCTGTCTGCCAGACAATCTAAAACGGTTCAACACACCTCTCCAACTCTCAAATGAGAAGACGGTAAAGCCAAAAGATCGTAATTGTTGAGTTGAAGTTGTGGATATATGGGAACCATTTGCTTTCATTACTCATATTCTCAATTTAAAAAAATTCATAATGAATGTTTTAAAGACTTATCTGAGGGCAGATAACCCTTAAGGCAAGTGTCTACACGTGCTGAGGGCTCAGCCCGTGGGAGCAGTCTCCACCTGAGTCACTGGCTGACCACAGGCCTGGCCGAGGGCTGGCTGCCCATTTCTTGCCCTGGGGTCCCTGGGCTGCACCTCGGGGGTCCTGAAGCCAGCACATGGTTTCAGCCGGGCCCTCACATACCCCGCGTGTCACGGCCACACCTTGTTCCCACAAGCTTTCAGCCACCTGGCCAGTGCCCTTGTGCCGGGCTGGCCCTGGGGCTGCCTGGATCCCGAGGCGGCGGAGCCAGGGCGTCCCAGTGTAGCCTGCACCGCTTCCTTCCAGACATTCACATGTCAGCGCTTGAGGAGCACTTTCCTCTCTGGCCTGCTGGAAAGTGCTGACGGCTGTGAGCTGACGTGGCCGCACTGCTGCCTTTTGGGGCTGCCCGGAAGGTCTGGATGCAGGTGGTGGTGGGCGGGCAGGCGGGGGACCCTGGCCTCTGCAGGGTGGGTGGAGGGCTGGCCTGGGGCTGTCTCTGGATGTCACCCGGCATAGCCCAGAGCTGACCCTCATGGGCCATGTGGAGCCCTCAGTGTGGATGATACAGGAGCCGGGAGAGGCTGGCAGGGCACAGGCTGGTCTCACCTGCCTGGTGCACTGGGACCGCGGGGGTTGAGCACATTCAGGGGATGGGTGTGCCTGAGACTCTAAATTTCCCTCTGGCTTGGGCTATGTGGATGCCCCTGGCCGTGGTCACTCTTTCCTTGGCATCAAGGGAAGGCAGCTCTGGGGAGGGGGAAGGAAGGGGGCAGACCCCTGCCCTCCCTGCCGCCACTCACAGGGACCAAGTGCCCGCCTGCGGGCCTCTCGGGTGTTGCCTGGCTGTGGGTGCACGTGGGTGCCTGACCCTGGGGCCAGGGGTCAGCTGCCCTCCATTCGTCATCACGACCCGAGCTGGAGGGAGGTGGGCCCCTTCCTGAGAGGAAACTGAGTGTGGGACACTGACGCCTGTGCTCAGCACAGCGGGCAGGCCTGCAACCTCCCTCCAAGGCCCTCCCCGCTCCACCGCTTGGCAGTCTCTGGTGCCCTGGCTTCCACAAGGGCCCCCTCAGTGTGGGGAAGCGATGGGACGCAGACCACAGGGAAACCAGCCCCTGTCCATTCTGTGCTGAGGTTTAGAATCTAGCTGGTTCTTCCTAATGTGAATGGTCCCACCCCCTTCTCCATGAAGAAGGGGAAGGCTACATCTCAGGCTCTTTCCCAGGTTTGTCTCATTCCTGGGGGTGCCCTGGGACTCCCCACTGGAGGAGACATGTGCAGCCCTGCTCTCACCCACAAGCTCCTCCAACGACCAGTCATTGGGGGTCCCCCCAGTGCAAAGAGCCCCTGCTTCCTCTGTCCATGGTCCAGACAGAGGACACAAGTATGCACCACTCTGACGTGGGTGGGACTGCGGGTAGCGGCCCCATCCGCTGCATCCCCGCCTTTTTCTCCATCGCTTCATCCAGCCAGCCGGCCCCTTACTCTCCCCCAACCGGGCAGACGCGCCCTGTCCACCCTGCCTTTGCCCTGGCTGTTCCCTCTGCTAGGACTGCTGTTCCCCCCACATGACTCCACCCCTGACTGCGTTCAGTCTGTGCTCTGTGAGGCCCCCACGGCCTCTTACCTGCTTCTGTGATTTCATGTCACAGCATTTACAGCCACTTGGCTTTTTTTTTTTCCTGTTGTTAATCTGCTTTGTCTGTTAGTTTTTAATATGCTTGTCATCTGTGGTCCCCTCTGGAATGTGTTCGCTCTGTAGAACATCCCAGGATGGGGCTCAACAGACAGTAGCTGGTCAATCAAAATGCATGTCCGGGTGAATGGATGAGTGAGTGAACAGCACAGATCATGCACTGAACGCCTTTCTGATCTTTGAGTCACTATTAGTTATGGAGAGAATGCAAGCCCACATGTGTCAAGCACAGCTACCCTCATGTCAGATCCAGGCTAACTGGGGATGTTGAAGAGCTGTTTATGACGTGGCTGTGCCCCTTTTGTCCAGCAGAGGGCAGCCAATTCCTGACAGCTTGAGATCCTTGCCTTGCTCAGAAGGGCTCATTTTTTCTCTTTGAACTTATTTTTAAGTTTAATGGGAAATATTTTTTTCAAAAATCCCACAGTCCACACGAGGGGGAGAATGACTTGATCTGATACACAGGCACTTGGGAAACTGTCTCCTCCTAAGCTTCAAAGTGATTCTTCCCTTTTTAAGACACATAGAAACCTGTGGCATGGCTCTTAGATTCTGAAGAGCCCGGGAGTGGAGCTTGTTATCTCAAGACTTCTCAAAGTCTATCGGGTCTGCTGCAGCCCATCATTGCCGGCCTGCCTGCTTGCCTGCGTCACAGCTGCAGGGCTCTGGCTTTGGAGCAGAATTCCCCAGGAGATGTCCGCAGCAAGGCCAGGGGCTGTCCTGGCCAGGGAGAGGGCGGAGGAACAGGAAGCCTTAGCTGTGTGTCTGGTCTGGTACTAATTAGCTGTGTGACCTTGGGCTAGTCACTTAACCTCTCTGGTCTGTTTACTTTTCTTTAAATGGGGTGCCAGATTGACTCATCTTGAAGTTCCTTTGAGCACAAAAGTCCATAGGGAGGGGAAAGCTCTGAGCCCAGTGCCTGGGATAGGGCAGGCCTTGGAGGCACTTCCTAAATGCCTGGACTATGTGGGACTCGGGGTGGACCTGGGTGGATCTGTAGTCAGTGTTTATTTCCAGCTTTGGAGTGGAACTGAGGCTGGCTTTTGACCCTGCCACTAACTGGACAGTGACCTCCAGTGGTTTGTTTCTCCGAGCCTTAGTTTACCCATCTGTAGGCTGGGTGTATACCTCTGCAGGGGTGTTGTGAATTCCCAAGGTGATAACAATTGAGTGTGTGTGTGTGTGTGTGTGAGAGAGAGAGAGAGAGAGAGAGAAAGTATGTGGATGTGTGCGTTTTGAGTGTGTATAAGTATGTATGTGTTGGGGGACAGTGGAGAAAAAATCTAACACATAATCTTTTTAAATTGGGGTTGAAATTCATGTAGCACACAATTATCTATTTTAAAGTGTACAGTTCAGTGAGTAATCTTTTCAGAAGAGTTTAAAAATTAGGAAAAGAGTGAGAACCCACTGTCAGGGCCTGTGGCAAATACTTTGCCCACATGGTGTCATTCGATCCTCACAACTGCATGAGTGAGGAAGGGACTTGGCAGAGAAGGAAATGAGAGCTCAGAGAGGTTGAGCAACTTTCCCAAGAGCACCCAGCCAGGAAGTGCAGGGCAGGGTTCAACCCCAGGACTCCCTGGTTCAGGAGCAGGAGGGGATGGCGGGCCCACAGCCCCTTGGCTGTCCCTCTGACCTGACTCAGAAGCCCTGGGAAGGGCCGCAGGCAGGCTCAGGCGGGGGCCGGGATGATGGGCAGGGCGGCAGGGGCCCAGTGAAGTTGCTTGACCTCATCATCCCTTCATTTCCTGCTCTGCCTAAGAGGAAATGTTTACACAGCGTCCCTACACAGACGCTGCCCAGGCCTGGACTTGCAGTAATTAGCTGAACAATGAGGGTCCAGCGGCTATTGAGCGGTCCAGGCACTGGCCTGGGGTCAGGCGGCCAGGGGCCTGGCTCCTCACTGACAAACTCTCCTCGTGACCCTGGCCTGTCCCCATGCCACCCTGGGTCTAGTTCTCCACATGGGAAGGCCAGAGGCAAGAGGGCCGGCCTCCAGGACCCCTGGAAGGCGCCAGCAGTGGGTGAAGCACCTGGTATAGGGAGATATGAGGAGGGAATCAGGCAGGGGGCTGACGGGGCCCACGTCAGGCTCTCTTCCAGATCTGTGGCCTGGAATGTTCGATTTGAGGGTCCTCAGGGCAGCTCAGCAAGGCGTGGCACCCCACTGCAGTATTCTGGCTTGGAAAATCCCATGGACAGAGGAGCCCGGTGGGTGATAGTCCGTGGGGTTGCAAAGAGTCAGACACGATTGCAGTGACTTAGCACGCACACACAAGGCAGCTTAGCTTCCAGCCGCCATTTATGAAATAGCCTTTCCAAGTGGTTCGTTTGCTCATTCATTAGTTAATACACTAGTTAATTAATCAAGCAAATGCTTATTATGCATCCATGGCTGGTCATCTTCCAAAAACTGCCTCCCTTTCCATAGAGCTCTTTAGGCGGCATGCCTGGCCAGGACTACATTTCCCAGACGTCTCTGCAGCCCAGAGGTCACGTGACTAGTTCGCACCAATAGGAGAGAGCAGTGAAGATGCTTCCCACTGCAGCTTTAGGAAGTGGATCGTCCCACCCACGGGGTGAGGGGCCCATCTACTCATTGGCTCTCACCTGTTAATACCCCAGCGCCTCCAGCTCACCTCGTGCTCATGCTGCTGTCACGAGCTGAGGCCAGGCGTCTGTAATCTGTGTCTTGGGGGTGCTCTGATGTCTCTAGGAGGAGGCCCCCCTGGCCTGGCTCGCAGCTTTGTGAGGCTGCCGGCTCTCCGGGTGTCACTTGGCTGTGGCTGCACCGCCCTGACCTCTGCCTCGTCCTCCCCAGCCCCCAACCGAGTTGTCTTCATGCCGCCTTCCCATCAGGACGGCCGTTGCCGCATTTAGTGCCCAGTCTCACCTAGCGTAACCTCCTTGTAACTGACCAGCTCAGCAGAGACCCAACTTCCAAATGGACAAGCACTATGAGGGGCGGCACCATGCGGCGTGGAGACCCTGGCGCCGGCAGTTGGAAGTTTTGAGCCCTGAAAGGGACGGTGCCGCCGGCGTTCACTCAGACAGGGAACCAGAACATGGGCTTTCAGCTGGGGACTCTGTGGTCAGAGGGCCTGGTCCTGGAGTCGGGATCTCCTGGTCCCAGGATCTCATTTCCTTCAAAGAGCCCTTGCTTTTGAGCAAACGGCGTCTCCTGTGAACGACCACACTCTCTGTTCCCTCGGCCTGATGCACTGATCAGGCTTCACTGAGTTCGGTGAGAAGACACATGGTGAGCATACAGCTCTACCCTCTCTGTGTGCCCCGGGGGCTTTAGCATCCTATGGGCCAGATGCCCAGTCCAGGCTCCACTGCTCTCTGGCTGTGTGTCCTTGGGCAAGTTACATAACCTCTCTGGGCCTTGGCTTCTGCTGTGGGCGTACTGTGAAGACTGGATGAAATCATATGTGATAGTGTATGTAAAGGGTGCTGCCCGTAAACGGCGCTGCTCTTTTGTCTATGGCTGTGTGTGACTCCGTGGCTGACCTCTCCGAGAAGCTCAGGGACGCCGCTGCAGGGTGGGCTCTGAGCCCCCGCCCCTCCTCCCAAGCTGCCTGCAGGGGAGGTTCCCCGCCCCCCCACCCTGTGGACGACTCCCATGAGGCCAGCAGGGGTGGCACGTGTCCCATCCTCTGTTCCATTTCCCTGCCAGGATCCCCGAGGTGAGGGCCTGCCCTGTCTCCATGCTCCACCCTACCTTGCCGCAGGCCCAAGACAGGATGAGAATGTGGAAGACAAAATGGGAAACAGGAACCCGCCCTGTGCAACGTGGCCCACCAACGCTCTCTTCCCGGCGTGACTCAGGGCGTAGGAATCACCCACATTGGGTTTCCAAAGCCAGGCCGGGTCTCTGCAGGGTTCGTGTCCCCTAATAGGTAACAGGACAGAACAGGACAGCTGGGCTCTGGCTGCGGCTTGGATAGGATCTGCAGATGTTGGCCGCGCCGGGCTCCAGGTCACACTGTCCCCGGGTCTCCCCCGGCTTTGGAGCCTAGCCAGCCACCCTTTGGGGAGCAGGGGGGCAACTGCCCTGCACGCGTGCCCCCACCCCCCACCCTGGACCCTGGCTTCAGAGACTCCTCTTCACATGGCCCTCTGTTGGACAGCCGATGCCAAGATCTGATGCTCGCATTGAGCAATTTGGGGCAAGCCTAAGTGAGAGACGTGTCCTGATTTTCAAGATAAAGTCCAGACGTGGTGAAGCTGGGACCAATCCCGACCCTGCTTTCCCTCGAGTGTAGCGGCCTCTCCTGCCTGGTCCTGGCGTGGAGTTGGCGAGGTCTGGCCTCCGTGCGGTTGCCAGGACTTGCATTAGGAAAGGCTCAATTTGCCTCCAGCGGAGGAACTTGTCCTCAGCACGGTGATGTGACCTGTGGCTTTGGTAGGATGAGGGGAGGTCATTGTGGCCCCACTGCTGGAGGACACGCTGCGTTGCCCGAGCTCTCATCATGCCCTCACGACGGTCCTGGCGTGGGCGAGGCGGGTGCTCTGCTTACAGTGCTGGCTTCCCATATTGGCTGTTTATGCCTGGCCCTGCTTGGAATGTTTGATGCCTGTTCTGTGTGAGCTGCTAGACACTCTGAATATCACCCCTGGAGCTGGGTGAATGTTATCACCCCATTTCACAGATGGGAAAATGGAGGCTTGGGGAAATGAAGTTTCTCTTCACTAAGAAGAAGAGCTGGGTTTCAAAGGCGGGGCAACCAGACTCCATTCCCAAGTCCAGAGCTTGAGGGAAAATCTTCCCTTCTCACAACAACGACCCTGTTTCCTATTGTTTCCCCGCCTCGGCTGAGCAGGACATCTGTTCTGTCCCAAATACATGCCTGACTGCCAATGGCCTGGGGACCGCAGCTACTGAAGACAGAGGGGCTCTGAGAAGTTTGGGGAAAACAGCCAACATCGTTTGGGGTCTTTCTTTTAGCTGAACAGGCCGTCAGGGCAACTTTGAAATAAAACTTGATATTCCTGCAGCTGAAACTCAAGAGTTTCTGGGAAAAGTGTCCTCCAATGGGTGTGTCTGGCTCCGAGAGGGAGTCACGGAGGGTGACGTCAATCCCACACACAAGTCTCACACGGGCTCCCGGGAGCGCAGGATGGGGGACCCTTGAGACTGAGTGGTGGTGTGCTTTGTCTCGGGGGGCGGGGTTGGGTACTCAGAAGCAGAGCCTGAGATAAGGATTTGGGGGCAGGTAGCTTTTGGGGGGAGTGTGATCCAGGAATCTTGTGGCTGGCAGGATAATGGTCCCCAACGACAAGCAGATGGCCAACAGGCACAAGAGGCGATACTCAGCATGGCTAATTTTTAGAAAAATGCAAATCAAAACTACAGTGAGGCACCACCTCACACTGGTCAGAACGGCCACCATCAAAA
Organism: Antilocapra americana; assembly: GCA_007570785.1. Taxonomy (NCBI): domain Eukaryota; kingdom Metazoa; phylum Chordata; class Mammalia; order Artiodactyla; family Antilocapridae; genus Antilocapra; species Antilocapra americana. The sequence continues at coordinate 11,315,037 of ML663568.1, read as the reverse complement.
AGTCTACAAAAAACAAATGCTGGAAAAGGTGTGGAGAAAAGGGACCCCCCTAAACTCTTGGTGGGAATGTAAACTGAGGCAGCCACTGTGCAGAAGAGTATGGAGGTTCCTTAAAAAACTAAAATGAGAGCTACCGTATGAGCCAGCAATCCCACTCCTGGACATACATCCAGACAAAACTATAATTCGAGAACATGCTACTATGTTCATAGCAGCACCATTTACCATTGCTAAGACATGGAAGCAACCTGAATGTCTGGATGAATGGATAAAGAAGTTGAGGTACAAATGTACAATGGAATACTACTCAGCCCTAAAAATGAAACAATGCTATTTGCAGCAACATGGATGGACCCAGACATTATCGTACTAAATGAAGTAAGTCAGAAAGAGAAAGACAATATACAGTATCACTTATATGTGGAATCTAAAACAACACAAATAAACACATCTATGAAACAGAGACAGACTCACGGATAGACAACAGGCTTATGGTTGCCAAGGGGAAGGGAGTTGGGGGAAGGATGGAGTGAGGGTTTGGGGTTAGTAGATGTAAACTGTTACGTATAGAATGGATAAACAAGGTCCTGCTGTAGAGCACAGGAAACTATATTCAATATCCTGTGATAGCCCAGAATGGAAAAGAATATGAAAAAGAATATATATCTGTAGCTGAGTCACTTTGCTGGACAGCAGAAATGAGCACAACAGGGTAAATCAACTACACTCCAATAAAATATTTAAACAAAAAAGACAAGAAAATTATCTTAGATTATCTGAGGAGGCCCAGTATAATTGTGAGAGTCCTTGAAAGACAGAAGAGAGACTTGAAGATGTTACCCTGCTGACTGAAGATGGAGAAGGGGCCACAGCCCAAGGGATGCTGAAAAGGTCGTTAGGAAGCATGTGGGCAGCCGGGACTCAGCCCCCTGGGGACCCTCGGTGCTGTGCCCCCGAGGGGCTGGGTGGGGAGTGAGGCGTTTGCTCCTCACTTCCCGGCGCTCCCAGGCTCCCCTCGGCAGCAGGGTGGTGCAATTCCCCGTGCAGGTGAGAAGCAGAGAGGGGCAGCCGCCGGGATGCTGGCACTCCAGGGGCTACGCGGGGCACAAACCTGCCTTCACCCAAGTACGCCCTCCCCCATTCCTGCTGTGTGTTTGGTCCCCGCCCTACTTTTTACTACTATTTTTCTATAAAAAGATTCACTATAGAAGACATTCAAGCATATGTAAAAGGAGCCTCAGTCCCAGTAATGATTCCTGAAAAATGACGGGTTTGATACTTAATTCTGCATTTCCTCCTAATAAACATGAAAAGAAATACATTTACCATTAAAATTAAAACATCTGCCCACTGATCACCTAAAATCATCTGTTACCACCCAAGTACCCATGCTATACAGTTTAAAAAATGCTGCATTCTCTTATTTGCCCCAACAACAAAACAAATGTGTGGATGAGGAACTAAGCTCGGAGAAATTAGGCGATTCTCCTAAAAACACACACTCAGTGGCTGAGCCTACAGATTTCTCAGCCTCCAAAGCCAGTAGTCTTTCTCCTACACCACTCTCTGCCTCACAGTGACAGTGGCGTTAATAATATAACTACTTGAGGGCTGAGCTCTGGGCCAAGCCAAGTCCCGAGTTCTCCAAACACTGCAACTCATCAAATCCCCGCCACAGCCACCGTGGACCCCACTTACTAGCCTTGCCTTGTTATTTTATGATGGTCACAAGATCAGGTGTTTTAAAAATTTATATCAGTAGCAAATTTCATTGTCTCCATTTTTTTCCAGAGGATGAAATGAAGGCAGAGAATTTAAGTCAGTTGCCCAAGGTCACACGGCATGAGTGGTTCCTGCGGGGTTTCGGGTTCAGCCTCTGTCCCCTGAGACACAGAGTTCCAGGGAACTGGCTCTCAATTTATTCTGATCAGGGGATGACCCTGGTCCGGGGAAAAGGCGCAAGTGGTTTCCCATGAGCCGGTTTGGAATTCTCTGGGTTGGCCTGACGCCTTGTCTCTCTGTTGCGCGTCCCCAGGTTGGCTGGGGCCTGGGAGGAGAAGGGACTCGTTTCTCTGTATGGAGACCTCCAGTCCCCAAGCGGTGCAGACCCTCACTCACCGTGGATGCGCCGCACCCCACCCCGGGCGATGTTTAATCATTTCAACATCCCAGAATCAAAAAGGGAAACTCCCATGTGGGGGTCAGTCTGATCCTGACCACCAGCAAGTGAGGAATTTCTGTCTAAAAGGGGCCTGGTCAGGACCGGGTCATCACAGCCGGGCAGTGGTGGCCTCAGGCTGCTGATGGACACCGCTGCTTGTTCAAATACACAATGACGTGTCACCCGATGGGCCACAGGTGTCTGGGGAGGCAGGGCGCGGGTCGTGAGGCCGGAGGCAGGACCTGGTTGGAAGGAAACTATGCCTAGGTGCCCCCCCTGCGAGCCGACTCTCTTGGGGAGAAATTTGGGGCAAACAGCTCTTGTGTTTTTGTAAGAATTCACAATGACTTCTGTTGCTCTTTTCTTGTCATCAAAGATGCTCTTAAAGATACCAAGACTTAGGAGAGTGTGGCAAAGGGAGGGAAATGGAAAGGGCAAGCAGAGCAGGAGTAGACATGTGGCCACACACAGGGCTGCCACGTTCCCACCCTTTGGCCCTCCAGCCTCCTCATGGACCGCTGGCCTCCTCTCCGCGTACCTGGAGTCAGCCTGAGGCTTCAGAGAAGGCCTGGCCACAGACAGACCAGAAAGGGCACCCCGAGCCTGGGACAGGTGGGAGCTGGTGGATGCAGACCTCGGTTCCCTCTCCCCTGGGATGGACACCTTGGGAGTCCTGCACTGCGGCCCCCATGCCCCCTGCCCCAGCCACGTCGATCTCCATGAGTATAGGCAGGCAGCTCAGAGACCACTGCCTGGCACTTTGGTTCCCCTGGGAACAGGGGCTCAGGACTAAGCACATGGCAGGGAGATCCCAGCTTCCACCAAGGAGGGGGTGACCTATAACCCTGGCTCCCTCTGAGGTTTGGTCTGCTCATGGGGGGCAGTGATTTTCTTGCAACAGGCACTGTTTGGTTCCAAGGAGCCAGGCCTCCTCTGCAGCCTCGCCCAAGGGCCGTCTGGGCTCAGGGCTGGTGCCGTGCCGCCCTCCCGCCCCCTCTCCCTGTCTCCCAGACCAGCTTCTCAGAGGGCAAGCACTGTGCTTTAAATCTTAAGGGTCAAGGGTGACACTGAGTTTTCCTTAATCTGTAGACCTACCTCAATCTTTCCCCGTGCATTTAATTATCTTAAGCTTTGATCTCATTTCGAATGTAAAGGAAAGCTCAAGAGAAAGACAAAGATGCCAGTGCCCACTACCACCACTGAAGAGACAGTTTTCTTCCAGCAGCCCTGCGCAGTGGTCGTGCACATCCCCAGGTCACAGATGAGAAGACTGAGGCCATGGGTGGGCGAGGGTGGTGGGGGCTGTCTCAACAGGAAGCACAGCCAGGAAGGTCAGGGTCACAGCCTGCACTCACGTTGTCCAGGCTGAAGACCCAGAGTAGCCACAGAACCTGAATCTCTTTGATTCTGAGACCTGTCCACGGGGCGGCTCCAGAATGCCTGTGTAAAAGCCTTTGCTGGGAGGGGCGCCTGGAGCCACATGTCCACTGAGCTTGGCCTCAACGAAGAAGACGGTGGCTCTGTGCGGGGCGAGGCTGGGAGAAGGGCGCCTGGTGACCCGGGTTCCAAGCCCCACCTGGGCCACCAGTATCACCTGGGCCATCACTTCTTGCTGGGGATGGCGTGGTGGCGGTGTGGCCACGTGGGGCAGCTGCCAGTCCTCGTGGGTTAATGATGCCTGTGGGGTGCCTGGCCCCAGGCCCAGTGGGTGACGAGCCCCTGGCCACGTCAGCTCAGAGAGGAGCAGGGGTCCCGGCCCCTGGTGCCCCACTGGACGCTGCCCAGCGAGGCTTGGGGAGGACAGTGCTCGGGCTGGAGTTGGGTGGAGGACCCTCAGCTCCTCAGGAAAGGCTCCCTCTCTTCTCCCTTACTCCCTGGAGATGCTGAAAACAATGGGCCCGTGTGGAAAGGGCCTCCTGGGCCGCCTCCCCCCTTGGGGCAGCCGCATTCCTGAGGCCGCCCTGCCACGCTGGGCAGTTGCGGTCTCTTTCTGGGAGGCCCGGATGACATACGGAGGTCGGCCTGCAAGCCTCCCCTTGCCCCCAGATGACCACCCTGTTTGTTCACTGAGACTCATGAGTTAGCGTGGAGAAAACAGGCCCCTTGTGACCACTGCTTAGGGGGCGGTGCAGCCCCGTGGGTGAGGCTCAGATGTGCGAAGCTGTGTGTTTTGGGACGGTGCCTTTATCTCTCTGAGCCTCGGCGTCTTCATCTGTATAATGGAGACAACAATACTTATCTCATGGACTGAGTAGACTGTCTACAGGCCCCCGATATCCATCTTCCCTTTCCTTGTAGAACAGCACCCTGAAATTCAAGTGAGGGAAATGATGGTCCCAGATAAAGACCCCACTTTCTAGCCTGCCTTGCAGCTGGAGGTGGTCACATGAACAGTGCTGGCCAGTGGGCGGTGATGATGTAGTTCTGGACCTGCCTGGCGTCCCTGTACCCCTCCCTTTGTGGACCCAGCGGATGAGGACATGCGAGGTGGGGGAGAGCAGGATGGAAGGACCCCTGCCTGCTGTGGGCTTGGTGGAGCAGAGCTTAGACTCCTGTGAGGGAGCGAGATGGACTTGTGAGCTGGGGTCTGTTAGACAAAGCCCAGTGCGGATCTGTGAGGCCCAGAGCAAGGCTGTGAGTTTTACGTGCATTTTCTCATTTGGTTTCCACAACCGACTCCTGGTGAGGGGTAGACATGATAGTTATCTCCATTTTGCGGAGAAGACCCAGGCAGAGAGGGGCAAGTTCATGCGGCCACAGTCACGTGGCTATGATCAATAGGAAGGCAGAGCCCTTACTTGAAACACATTATCTGAGGAGCCCCCGAAGCTAGTCTTCTGGAAATCCAAGGTGAAATTTTCCGGTCCCAGAAGCAACCAGTACTTGCCTCTGGGATTGGTGAGTCTTAACCAGTAGCACCTTGAGCATGGTGGGGCTTTCATAAGCACTGGTTGACTGGCTTTTTCTTCTGGGCTGATATCTCAAGAAACTTGGTTCTTGGTGAGGCAGGAGACTAGTGAGTGTGACACTGCCGAGGAGCCCGGTGCTCTTGCAGATCCCTAAGGACCCATGTACGTCCAGATTCCTCCTTGCAAAAAGGGTGAGGAGCGTCACCTGAGCAGCCGATATGGCCAAGAGCTTAGGAATACTAGTCTTTTTTTGAGAAACTCACCTGCCTCTGAATGAACAAGTAGCATTTGAGCTGAAATAATAATAAAAAGCCTGCTTCCAGACTTGTATTGCTACCTTGTATTGGTCCAAGGACTTGTACGAATGACTCTCACGAGGGAACCGCGTGTCCACCTGAGTGTCCATTGCTCAGAACTCAGTGTTTTCCTGGCCAATCGGTGGGATGATGGATTTGGCTCTCATGAATTGCCGGGTCGAGGGAGGTCAACACGGAACACCGGTTGGAGAACGGGACCCAGCGCCTTCTGTAGAACCTGGACCGAAAGAGGAGGGCAGGGGCCACCCCATCCCCAGGGTGGCCGTGCCCAGCCCTGTCCTTCCGCTATGTACTCGCCCCTATTGTGTGGCTTCCCTGGCACCCGGATGGGCCTCGCTTGCCGCCACGTTCTGAAAAGGCATTCTCACATTTTTCTTCCAGGACGGCCACAGCATAAACAGTCCTGGACGGTGGGCATCCGGCCTCCGGGGTCCCACTGGTTCCATCCGGTGTTTGTCATTTCCCCGGAGATGGCCAGGACGAGGGGTGGGGTTTGTAATGGGCATGGATGGAACGGGGAGAGGTCGAGGCGGTCGGGGAGCCTGCTGTTTATCTGGCGTGGCCACGTGACGCGTCCATGTCCATTTTGTAACTGGAACCCGTGCAGCTCTTTCTATTTTGCTTGACAGGAAGTTTATGGCTTGAAGGTGGAGTGTTTGGCATGAGGCTTCAGAATTGCTCTACTGTTTATGACTGTCTGAGGATTTAGGGGCACAGGGACCATTGGCCAGCTTCTCCCAGGAAACGGTGGGGTCTGAGTCAGTGGGCAAAGTGGACAGGCCACAGTGGGCTGGTGTGGCCTTTCCTGGGAAGTGGTGGTCAGCTAGCCTCCTCACCCCAAATCCTCCTGTGGGCACCTTGAAAGTGTGTGAGTTGCTCAGCTGTGTCTGACTCTGTGCGACCCCCTGGACTGTAGCTCTGCCAGGCTCCTCTGTCCATGGGATTCTCCAGGCAAGAATACTGGAGCGGGTTGCCATTCCCTCCTACAAGGGAGCTTCCTGACCCAGGGATTGAACCCTGCTCTCTCACACTGCAGGCAGACTCTTACTGTCTGAGTCACCAGGGAAGTCCTCTGGGAACTTGAGCGCGCCTCTATGTAGCTTCACAGAGGGTTAGTGAGAAGCTGAGGGTCTGGCGTTGTGAACTCAGGCAAGTTCCTGGGAGCTGAGCTTGCCGAGTTTCAAGCTTCACAAGCTGACTGACCGAGCAAGCAGTGTGTGTGTGTGTGTGTGTGTGTGTGTGTGTGTGCGTGTGCATAGGTGTCTGTAGAGTGTGAGAAGCTCTAGTCTGGGGGTGTTCACCCCCAAAGAGAACCGGTGTTGAAGATTAGCAGGCTGCTTTTGCCAAGCTCCCCAGAGGGTCGGCACAAGGGGTGGGCTGGGCCCCCCGAGCCCATCCATCACAGGCAGCTGACGGGGTGTTAGCATGGCCTCAACAGGAGATAGTGGACGAAAAATGGCCTGGCCAGGGGATGCGTTTATCTGGCCTGGAGCCTGCATGTAGGTCCATTAGTCACGTGGGCAGCGGCTGTCCTCAGCGCGGGTCTGAGACCTGGCTCCGCTCTCCGGCCCCTGCTCACGAATCCGTCCCCAGGTTCACTGGGCAGGTCCCGGTCTCCTCTGGGCCTTGGCAAGGCTGTGTCGTCCCCAGTGGCAGCAGTGCTAGTTTGCTGCGTGCCAGGCAGCGTGAACATTCCTGCTGCCCGACTTCTAGCTCCTCCGTGGACTTGGATGATGTTTGGAATTACAAAACAAATCAGTATCGTTTTTTAAACCAAAGGTTGGCAGATTAGCCCCTTGAGACAACGGGCGAGAGGATAATCATCACCATTATTGTAAGGCTCCTGTATTTTTGCCTCTTCAATAATTTTTGCGCCCTTGCTTCTTGGCTTTGGAGAACAAGTCGCTAGATTTGGGGTTGCTGGGCCACACACTCAGCAGACCTCAAAAGGCAGGTGGAATTCCCAGAGCCGGCGTCCCGGGTGGAGGAAAGCTGGGCTTTTTCAGAGGGTGGTGATTTATAACGGGCCAAGTGGCCAAGGCGACCCAGCACCTCTCCGGCTCACTCATCACACGAGTGTCTTTGTGTGTCTCCTGGGGCTGGGCAGAGGCCAGCTGAAGGCAGGTAGGTGGGAGTGGGGGAGGGCAGGGCTCTATATGGGGCACCTGGGGTGGGGGTGCCTCCCTGCCTCTCTGTGGGTGAGCCGTCCATGAGGGTCTCTAGGTTATCTGCAGCCCCGGGGAGCTGGCCTCTGGCTGATGACACATGCTCTCCTAGAGGTTACGACTGACACGTCCCGGCCCAGATGGTCCCTGATAGACTTTATCTCCCGGATGGAGGGGGGAGGTGAGGGGGTCCAGACCTCCCCTGCTGCCCTGTGCGTGACCTCCACCTGCCTCGAGGAGGTGGCCCTCCTGAGCCAGGTAGATGACGATAATAATAACATAAATGACACATTGGGGAGGCAAGACTTTCCCTACGTGCCAGACCTTTCACAGACCTCATTTTACCCCCTGACCCTGTAAGAGGGGCTGTCGCCAGGCCCATGGTATAGTCAGGGAGCTGGGGCTCCAACCCCAGGGCTGGCACCAGCATCCCTTCTGCAGGGGCCGGGCGGCCTGCACTTAACACACCAGCCCACAGAGTTGACCTTCACAGCCACCTGCGTCTTGCCTATCAAGATGCGCATTTTACAGATGAGGAAACTGAGGCTCTTGTGACACACAGTACCCCAGCTGCAGAGTGTGGAGATGGGATTTGAACCCTTACCCTCACCCTCCTCCACCCACAACGGTGGTTCCTAAACAAACAGGAGGTGGGAGCCTCTGGGCGTGGAGAGCACAGCCAGAGGGAGAGAGGGGCTGTGAGAACAGGGACCTCGGGTTACAGCGACGGAGGGTGCCCAGCAAAGCAGAGGCTGACGTCATCTTTGGCAATAAATGTAAGTAGATGATGTTGGTCACATCATCTAACAAGTCATACGGGAAGAATCAGAGCATCGATTATACATTTCTTATTTGAATGAGATACAGTGGGAGGGCCGAAATGAGGTTGTTAAAGAATCACGGGTCCTGGGGTGGGGAGCTGTGACCGGGAGGGGCTGTGGGGGGACTGGGGGATGGCGGGTCACCTTCTTCCTCCTGGTCCGGGGGGATGCATACATGATGGGGTCACTTTATGAGGATTAATTGATCTGTGCACTCAGAGTTAACACACTTTTCTGTATATTAATTTACATTTCAGAAAAGCATTCTTAACATCAAGGCTAAATGAACATGGAGCGGCTGAGAAATAACAAGGCTGCTCAGCACTTCTGTAAAGACCACTCACAGGACTTACCTGGTGGTCCAGTGGCTAAGACTCTGCACTTCCAATACAGAAGGCCCAGGTTCCATCGCTGATCAGGGAACTAGAGGCCACCGTCAAAAGACCACGTGCCACTGCTAAAGACCCTGCCTGCCCAAACAAAGACTGAAAATCCCACATGCCACACCAAGACCCGCTCAGCCAACTAAATACATAAACACATAAATAAATATTTTTCAGAAAGACCACTCACAAGTTAAACTGCTGTAAAAGAGAATATCTCTATCAAGTAATCTTATGAACACGGGATTTGTAAATATATATATTCCTATATGTGTCTATATTTTATATATAAGTATATACACTATACATTCACATATATGCATATATTACTATGTTGCGTAAGTGCCTGTATTTTTTGCTGTTTCTAAACAAGTTAGAGATGGCCATACAAATAGAAAACCCCACACGCTATTGACGCTGGCAGATCTGGGATGAGGGCCCCTCTGGCTGCCTATCAGAATCTCTGATTTGAAGGGCCTGGGATGGGGCCTGAGACTCTCCGTTTTCAGCGAGCTTCCCAGTAATGCTGTAGCTGCTGGTCTGGGGACCCCGCTCTAAGTAGCGAGTCTCTAAACTGCTCAGTCCAGACCAGCAAAGCGGGCTCATAAAAAGTGGCCCCTTCCCTGTTTTTGAGCCCAGCATGGCTTCCTCCGGCAGCTCCTGCCACTGCGGCTCTGCGGCCCAGGCCTCCCTGGCTGTGGTTCTGGACAGCATCTGGGCTCCTGCAACCCCCTTCCTCCTTTTTTCCTCTGGTGATTTCCCAGGCCCAGAGGGTACAAGGTGCAGGGTGGATAGAGCCTGCTCAGGGGCACAGGTCTTCTCTCAGACTGCTGCCTCCCCTGGGTCCCCCACCCCCACCCCCACCCCCACCCCCATGCCATCCCCAGTCCTCCCCAGCTGCCCTTGACTTCCACATTTCCATTAACAGTTCAAGGCCATCTGGCTTTTCCCATCAAGTTCTCCCAGCCGCGACCCACTACCCAGCCCAAGGCATCATTTGTATTACCAGGTAAATATTCTGTGCTCCCCACATCTAGGTATCAAGTTCTGACTCTGCTTCTCAAGGGCTTGGCCACGGGGTGAGGGCCTCCGTCCGCAGGGCCCTGCAGGATGGGCAATGGGCACTGTGCTGGACCACACCTGCTGTGTGGGTAGCAGTCCTGGCAGCCTGCCTGGGGTGGTGGCGGGGACACTGGGACAGCTCTTCCCCTCATGTCCACAGATGCTTTGGGGCTTTGTATCATGCTTGGAGGATGTGCCCTTTCCTCCCTGGGCTTGGGTTCCCCCAGAAAGGATATAAGGGGGTTGGCTCGTGGTGGGTGAGGCTCAGAGGATGTTAGGTGAGCCCGAGTTTACAGGTGAGAAGGGGTCCCGGATGGGGGAGTCAGGTAGGGCTGGGGTGGGGGACTTGCTCCGGCAGAATCATCCGCAGGGATCCAGGCCTGATCCCTGGGGGCCAGCTGGGCTTGCAAGGCCATATCCTGGCTCACCTGCCTGCCCAGTAAGGAGCTATTGGGGTGATGCGACCTTGAGGCCTGGAGGAGCAGGAGATGCTCTTGACTGAACCTTTACTCTTAGCTTCTGTGCTAAGAGCTTCCAGAAGCAACAGTCCCCAACCCCCACCCATTACCCACACTTGACAGATGAGAAGACTGAGGCCAAGAGGCCATGTGACTTCCCCAAGGCAGCTCATGCTCGGTGGGTGTGGGGGCTGGGCTTGGACCCAGGCCTGGTGACTCTGAACCCTCAGAGTCGGGCCCTGCTCTCCTTATAGGGGACCCTGCCCAGCTGAGCTCCTGGACCCCTGTGATGTGGCACCCACTTGCCTGCCTGCCTGCCTTCATGTCAGAACTTCAGGGCCTCACACTCTCCCTGGGGAAGCTGGCTGCGGCCTTGGGCCCTGGCATGCTCCCTTAGGACCCTGGGCCCATTTTACAGATTTATTTGAGAAAACTGACCAAGGCCAGCACCACATTGCTCTTTGTTAGCCAAAGGAGGCTCAGGAGTGTGCGAGAGACTTCTCTAGGGTGGCCTGGCCACTGTCTGTGAGCATGGCATCTCCTCCCAGCCTTGCTGGCCTTCCACTGTTTCCTCTGGGTTTCTAGGGAGAAGAAAGCATGGCAGTAACTGTTCCTAAAGCCAGCGATGTGGGCTCTTGTTTTTTACAGGCAGTGAAGGCTGTCAGCCATGCCCCGCTAACTTGACCCCAGAACGGGCAGCGTTATCGGCCCATCTCTGCAGCCTGCGTGAGGCCGGCTGAATTATGTCGGGGAGGTTATCGGGGACAGACGGTAGTTCTCCACTAGGGCAGCAGGGCTTGGGGTTAATGGGCAAAGGTCAGCGCCTGCCAGGGCTGCATGTGGGATGGATTAAGTCCCTACCGGGCCTGGGGGAGGTGGCTGCTGGAGGACTCTGCTGCTCCTGGGCCGGCCCTGACTGAACTCACTTCTCTGGGCTCTCAGGGCTCACATGCAGGAGGACTGATCTGGTTTTTCTCTGCAAGGAAGAAGCCAGCGGACTCTTCGCTTGGAATCAGGGTGTCCCTGACTTGAACAGATTGTGGTGTCCACCTCCACGATTTAACGCAGATGATATAATAATATCCAATGTGCAGGTGTTTGCAGGTGAAGAGTTCCTAATAAGCCTATTTTACAGATGAGGAAACTGAGGCCCCAGAGGCAGTGTCACCGGCCCCACTAGCCTGGTTCTGGTTCACTTCTGGGGGTGTAAGGACTGCAGGCTTTTAGTGGGGTGGGTGATGGGAGCTCAGGTGTGCTTCTGGCCCCTTCCTGGCAGACGAGGATCTCGAGACTTTGTGGTTTCGCAGGTCTCCATCACTGCTGAGTCCCGGGTGCCAGGCTGGGGGTGGGGGCATGCAGGTACCCTGCTGATGGAAGGGTAGCTGCCCCTTACCGAACATGAGCCATGTGCTGGGAGTAGCCTGAGCTGATGTAACAAAACCAGGGGGCCTGGGGGGTTTGCTCACAACAACAGAAAGGAGTCCTTGCTCAGCTCTGGAAGGAAGAGGTGTGAAGTCAGGGGAGGGTCCTTCCAGCACCCGTGACTCCGGGTGTCCTTGGCTTGTGGCCACATCACTCCAGTCTCTGCCTCCGTCCTCAGGTGGTCTCTCCCTGTGGGTCGGTCCCATACTCCCCTCTCCTCTCCTCTTATCAGGACACCTGTCATGGGATCCAGGATCCAGGTAGGCATTCCAGGATGGTCTCACCTCGAGATCCTTGACTTAATCACCATCTCAAAGACCCTTTCTTTAAAACATGCCCCACCTGCAAGGTTTGGGGGGTTGGACAGAGAGTGTTAGAGGCTGCGGACCACCTCATGGGCTCAGAACTCATTATCCAAACTCTTAGCCCTCACAACCCTCTTGGTCTGTCGTGATGGAGGCAGCTGAGTCTGGGCATCTGGGCCGCTGCCCGGGGCCAGGCAGCACCCCATGCAGGAGCCACATGCAAGGAAACTGACTCAGTCCACCGGAGGTCCTCCTCGCCTCCCACAGGATGTGCAGGGATGTTTGGGTGGGGAGGTCTGGACTTCTGAACTCCTCCTCCCCCACCTGGCAAAACTGTGTAAGAGTTGAGAGGCAGCCACGGGAGCAGAGGGCCAGGCTCAAGTTCACGGTCAGGAGTCTTGGTTTCTGGAACCTGCGGGTCTTCGTTCATCCCCATGGAGCAGGAGAGGATCCAGCACTGTGTATGGTGCGGATGTGATGTCGGTGTGTTGTAGTTATTATGCTGCTGTTGTTGTTGTTTTTCACTCAGTCGTGTCCGACTCCCTGCAAACCCATGGACCGCAGCATGCCAAGCTTCCTTGTCTTTCACCATCTCCCACAGTTTGCTCAAACACATCCACTGAGTTGATGACGCCATCCAACCATCTCATCCTCTGTCACCCTTTCTCCTCCTGTCCTCGGTCTTTTCCAATGAGTTGGCTCTTCACATCAGGTGGCCGTATGATTGGAGCTTCAGCCTCAGTCCTTCCAGTGAATATTAGGGTTGGTTTCCTTTAGGAGTGACTGGTTGGATCTCCTTGCAGTCCAAGGGACTCTCAAGAGTGGCTGCTGTTATGAAGGTCATTACTGAAGCAGGAACAGTTACCACGATGACCAGTGTAGGGTAGCCCTGTGCCCTTTTTCCTCTAAGGGCTGTGTGTTTATGGCCTCGTCTGTCTTCACAACTTACCCTCCCAGATAAGAACCACCTTAGCCCCGTTCCACAGTTGAGGAAGCTGATAACTACTTACTCACTTCCACCTTTTCTCTGTCTGGAGAATTCCATCTCCGTCACGAGCTCTGTTCCCACTCCCTCTCTCGGCTCCCCCGCAGGATGGTGTGCTACTAGGATAAATTTGATGGGGGTCTTTTTTTTTTACCCAGAGGGAGGTGTGCATTAAATTCCCAGGTGGGCAGCCTCCCGAGAGGGGAGCTGCCAAGGGTTCCCGTGGGTTTGGGCAGAAGCGACTCCCTGGGGAGCCTGAGGCCCAGGGAGAGGGCTGGGCCCCAGATAAGGCCTTGGCCTTGGGCGGCCCATCTTACTAGGACACAAGAGGCTGCCAGGAGCTCAGGAAAGCTCTGAGGCCTGGACCAAACCTGGAGGCCAAGCTGCCCGCAGACGTGATAAGCACAAATCCGGCTGTGGCCTGGAAGTGGCCTCCTGCCCGAGCCTGCCCATGGCCCTCGGCCTTCCTCCAGGGATGCTACTGGGAGTGGAAGCTCTGGCCCTTCCGCTGGGGGATCCAGCTCTGACTCACTTTCCCAGAGAGGGCCCCACCAAGCTTGATATCAGGTCAGCTTCTTGGAGCTTGCGGCCCCTGAGGACCCCAGGGCTGGTCTTGGCAGTTGTAGCCCCTGTTGGGGCAGAAGGCCAAGCTTCGGGTTCCAGGGTGCTGGCATCCAGGAAAGTGGGGGTACAGTCTAAGAGCAATGGGGACAGGGGGATGGGGCAGCCAAGGGTGGGAGGGGCCTGGGTGGCTGAAAGCTTCCTGTTGGGCTGGGATGGGACCCCAAAGGGCAGATGGGCTAGACTCTGGGTGGGCTGTGAGGCCTGGCTGCCTGCATTAGAATCCAGCCCATTTTTACACACTTGTGGCCTTGAGCAAACAAAGGGTCTAACTTTTGCAGGTCTTGACTTTCTTATCTGCACAATGGGGCTGATAACAAGACCTGTCTGGAAGACTGCTGGGGAGCTCTGTGAGGGCCCACCTCCCCACCTTCACATCCCATGAAAGCCTTGGTGGGAAAAAACCAGGCTGCGGTCAGATGAGTCTGAGCAAATTGCCAGCTTTCTCTTCGCCTCCCCGAGGGTCATGTGTGGTCTGGAGCAGCGAGGTTCTGAGAAGCCTGGTCGAGAAGACTTTGAAGTCCATGTACGGCACTGATAGAGCTCGCCAGAGGGGTGTCTGGGTGGGAAGTTTCAGAATGTGTGCCGTATGTGCTGAGTTGCTCAATCGTGTCTGACTTTTGCAACCCCATGGACTGCAGCCCGCCAGGCTCCTCTGTCCACGGGGATTCTCCAGGAGAGAGTACTGGAGTGGGTTGCCATCTCCTCCTCCGGGGGAATCTTTCCAACCAAGGGATCAAATCCAGGTCTTCCGCATTGCAGGCAGATTCTTTACCGTCTGAACCACCAGGGAAGCCTAAAGACGAGTGGGTTGTATGTTATAAATCTAGGAGAAAGTGTACAGATAAGAGGACTCCACAAAGAGAACAGGGCTGAGCTGCAGGGGTGAGGTGTGAGGTCCACGCAGGTGGGCAAGGGGCTCAGGAAACTCAAACTCCCACTGCCTGGGGGCCGGCGCCCAGCCGCCTACCTGTGGGACTCCCACTTCATGGCCCTGGCATTTAGTTGGCAGACCCACATGGCAACAGCATGAATCCCAGGAGGTTGTATAATGAGTGTTCTTAAAGGAAATCAACCCTGAATATTCACTGGAAGGACTGATGCCAAAGCTGAAGCTCCGATACTTTGGCCACCTGATGCAAAGAGCTGACCGACTCACTGGAAAAGACCCTGATGCTGGGAAAGAGTGAAGGCAAAAGGAGAAGCAGGGAGCAGAGGACGAGATAGTTGGATGGCATCACTGACTCAATGAACGTTAATTTGATCAAACTCCGGGAGATAATGGAGGATAGGGGAGCCTCGTATGCTGCAGTCCACAGGGTAGCAAAGAGTTGGACACAACCTAGAGACTGAACAGTAATGATGAGTGTACGGTTAACTGTATAGGAAAACACCAAACTGTCTACAAGGCAACTGTGCCATTTTGTAGCACCATCAGGGAATGGGAATTCCCATCAGGTTCTGGGATTTTAGTTGTTCTGAGAGGCGTGTCATGATATCTCTGTAGGTTTTTAAAATTTTTTTTTAATGTTGCCCATTTTAAAAGTCTTTATTGAATTTGTTACTTTATTGAATACTGCTTCTGTTTTATGTTTTTTGGCCAAGATGCATGTGGGACCTTAGCTCTCTGACCAAGGATCGAACCAGCACACTCTGCATTGGAAGGTGAAGTCTTAACCACTGGGCCACTGGGCAAGTCCCTCTCTTCAGGTTTTGATTTGTATTTCCTTAATGACATATGGTGCAGAACACTTTTCCTTTGCTTATTTGCCATCTATATATCTTCTTTGCCAAAGTTAAGGGACTGTTTAGATCTTTGGCCTATTTTTATTTGGCTGGTTCATTTTCTTATTGTTGAGTTTTAAGAATTCTTTATATATTCTGGATAGCAGTCCTTTTTACCAGATACATGATTTCAAATATATTCTTCAAGTCTGTTGTTTATCTTTTCATTCTCTTAACATGTTCTATACTTTCACAAAGTAAATGCTTTTAACTTTGGCGTGAGACAATGTGTTCATTTTGTTCTCTGATAGATCGTGCTTTTGGCGCCAGATCTAAACACTCGTTACCACGCACATGGTGACATGGATTTTATCATGTGGGTTTTTTCCTGGGAACTTTGTAGCTGTGCATCTTCCATTCAGGTGAGTGATCCATTTGGGGGGTTACTCTTCGTTGAGGTGCGCAAGCTTCTCATTGTGGTGGCTTTTTTTTTAACCCGTGGAGCACAAGCTCTAGCAGTTGCCGTTTCCCAGCTCTGGAGCACAGGCTCAATAGTTGTGGTGCGTGGGCTTAGTTGCTGCATGGCATGTGGGATCTCCCCAGATCAGGAATTGAACTCGTGTCTCCTGCACTGGCAAGTGGGTTCTTTACCAATGAGCCACCAGGGAAGCCCTGGATGGTTGATTTCTAAAGCAGTGTTGGTGTTGAGGATAAAGAGAATCCCAACAAGAACCGGTTTTTCTCTGGCTTTGCCTTTATGCCCACAGCCAACCTAGAAGTTTACACTGATTGAGCATCTATTGTTCACAAGTCCCGAGGCTAGACTTCTAAGCATCTTCTCATTCAGTCCTTACACCCACATTATGAGATATGCACTTATGATCTTCACTTGACAGATGAGGGAACTAGAACAGAGAGAGGTTAAATAGCTGATGGTGACCAGGTACACAGAGTGGAGGATGCCACCTTGTAAGGTAACGTGGGAGGTGAAGTGTGGTAAGGACCCACACGGTGGCTGCTGGCCGCACCTGGCTCCTGGGCATCTGAAATGAGACTATTCCGAATTGAAATATTAAATAAGGTCTGGATTTTGAAGACTTGGTACCAAAAAAATGTACAACTTCTCACTGATAGGTTTTCAGAATCGTGTTTCATATCAAAATAGTATTTTGTCTATATTGTTGCTGTTTAGTAGCTCAGGTGTATCTGACTCTCGTAATCTCATGGACTGTAGCCCGCCGGGCTCCTCCGTCCACGGGATTTCCCAGGTAAGACTATTGGAGTGGGTAGCCATTGCCTTCTCCAGGGGATCTTTCCGACCCAGGAATCAAACCTGTGTCTCCTGCATTGGCAGGTGGATTCTTTACCACTGAGCTGGCCAGGAAGCCCGTTTTGTCTATTTTAGGTTGAGTAAAATATATTACGCATACAGAGTTCACCTGCTTACTTTTTCTAATGGGGACTTGTGGGGAACACTAAGTTACCATGTGGTTCCCACTTTGTTTCTATTCTACAGCACTGCTTTGGATGAGGGGTAGGTCAGCTAGTTATGGCTCCTGGGCTCAAGGTGGCCCAAAGCCTGCTTGCCTGTGGGGTCTTTTTGTAAATACAGTTTTATTGGTACATAGCCCATTCATTCCTTGGCATGGTGCCCGTGGCTGTTTTCGCACCATACCAGCAGGGTTCAGCAGTCACAGCAGGGACAGTAAGAGCCACACCAGCTGAGCTCTCTCGGAAGCCAGAAAGAGCCACAAAGCCCTGGATAGTCACTATCTGGCCTCTTATAGAAAAATAAAAATGTACTGGCCTCTGCTCTGGATGAACGTCTGTATGGCTGTCTCCCAGAATGTTAACTATCTCTCTGGAGAGATTAGAGGCGATTTTGGATTTTCTTCTTTTTGCGCCTCTTTCAAAAATGAAAGCGCTACTTTGGCAATAAGGAAGAAAAATTGTCAATGTGTTTTTATTACAAAATAATAAAGTATGAGATAGGAGAACAGAAGGTGCTGCTGGGCTGACCCTGAAAATGAGTCATCTCTGGTTCCTGCGCCTGCTTCCCAGGGGGGTCTGGGAGGACCCCAGGAAGCCTCTCACACGGGCAGTAATCCAAAAGTCTTTTTCTTGGGGAGGGGCTGTTAACGTGGGAACGAGGAGGGAGGGGTGCTGGGGCCAAGGAAGCCGGTTAGCCGTGGGCAGACCCAAGGAGGCTGGGCCACACGGCGTGGGGGCTCGGGAAGCGAGGCCCATCTGGTTTGCGTTAGGTTTATAAGGTTGATAGCAAATAAGGGTATTAGAGCTAATTTACTTATTTAGAGAAAGACGACTCAATCCCAGAAACAGTGATTGGGCCAGAGTGGTATCCCCGTCCCCGGCCTGCAGAAGTGCCTCCCGGGAGGAGGGGCCTGCCAGGCCGAGGCCCTGGTGCAGAGATTGGTATCAGTTAAAAATAGCCTGGCAATCATGTGTGGCCTTGGGCTGGGCTCTGAACCTCGCCAGCCCCTTCCCTGCCTCCTCTGGGGGGCACACTCCCACCAGGAGGCTCTCTGCCCACCTTGGGTTCCCACAGCTGTCCTGGAAGGTGGGTAGCCTTCTAGGCGAGGAGAGAGGGGCACGGACACGCAGCAGCCTTTCCCCAGGCACAGGGTCCCTGGTACACGGGCTTGAAGGTGGGGATGAGGGACCAGGCTCAGTTATTTGGTAGCTTCCCAGCCGGTCCGAGGGCTTCCCTGGCAGCTCAGTGGTAAAGAATCTGCCTGACCTGGGTTGGGAAGATCCCCTGGAGAAGGGAGTGGCTATCTACTCCAACATTCTTGCGTGGAAAATCCCATGGACAGAGGAGCCTGGCGGGCCCCAGTCCATGAGGTCGCAAAGAGTCAGACATGATTGAGCTAACACACACTAACACACACTTTCCTTCCGTACCAGAAGAGCTTACCACTGGAAAACTCTGACCATCTTATTTGGGGTGTGCAGGTGGTGGGGGAGGGCTTGTCTATCTCCATCACCCAGGCTGTACTGGGCTTTAGCAGCCTACTTTCTTTACAGTTTCAGCAAGAAAACCTCCTGTTCGCTGCCATTTTAGATCAAGTACAGCAGAACGAAATTCCAAAGGACAACGAGAACGCCAATAATTAAGTGTTCCTCTCAAGGAAAATCCCCTCCACCTTGGTTCTATTATGTCAGCGGCCAACTTCTTCCCTCCTGCCAACTTTGAAGTCTAGGTTATTTCTGGGTTTAATTAATTAAATGAAATTTATTTTAGGTCTGATTAGGAGAGGGATGCACCTTTGTCATAGAAAATTAGGAGAATGCTAAACAAAAGGGCATAAGAAGGGGCTTCCTTGGTGGCTCGGTTGTAAAGAATCCACCTGCCAGTGCAGGAGACAGGGTTCAACCCCTGGTCTAGGAAGATCCGATGTGCCACAGAGCAACTAAATCCATGCACCCAACTACTGAGCCTGTGCTCTAGAGTCCGGGAGCCGTAGCTACTGAAGTCCGCATGCCTAGAGCCGGTGCTCCGCAACAAGAGAAGCCTCTGCCATGAGAAGCCTGTGCCCCCCAACTAGAGAGTAGCCCCTGCTCGCTGCAACTAGAGAAGAGCCCGCACAGCAATGAAGACCCAGCACAGCCCAAAATAAACAAATAACTTTAAAAAAGATGTGTGTTGCTGTGTTTCTATGGGGCCGACCCTGTGTGCTCCTGTGTGACTCTTGCTGTGTCAAGACATTCTGTTTTAAGTGACAGACTCACTTCGCATTTCAATTTAAAACAAAAAAAAAGTCTATAAGATTCATCGTATGATACAAGGACCCAGTCCTTGGAATTCAGGCACAGCTGGATCCAGGCACTTGAATGATGTGGTAGTCTGCCTCTGCCTCTCTCCCTTCTCCAGGTTCTCCTTTGCTCTAGGTTGTTCTCATTTATACAGCTTTTTTCCTGGTCTTCCGCAGCTCCAAATACACTCTGCCAGTTGAGTGATATAAACACCGAGATCATTCTCCATTCTGTTGTCCTGGCAACACCCTGGGGTTGATACTTACTGGCTGGTCATGTGACATCTTCCAGCCAATCACTGTGGCTTGGGTTGTCTGGGTCCTGTGTTTGCCCCTGAAATGGGGGCAGGGAGGGGTGTCATCTACCACTGGAGTCTTGTGGAGTGAGCATGGGAAGGATAGTTCCTGGAAAGACATGGAGAGGCTGGTGCCTGGAACGGGGTGACTGTCTAGTCTGGTGCCTGAAATGATACACCCCCATCAAGACCTTCTGAAGCAGGGCCTTCTTCCTGGGTTGTAACCTGCTGCTGCTCTAATGGGGTGATGTCACTAGCATATTAGCAGGAAGGGGGGTCATCTGAACAAGTCACTGACACCGGTTGTCATCAACACAGGGAGGGGCTTGAGGTCTGGAGCCCGGGACAAGTAAGCCAGGAGGAGGAGAGTTCCGCAGCCCAGGAAGCCTCAGTGAGTGGAGACTCTGACATTCAGAGGATGGCGTGACAGCCCCTGGTGTGGGTGTGGATGTTTCCAAACAGAGAGAAAGGTTTGTGGACAAGCTGCGTGATTGCACAATGTTGCTCCTGGGGCAGCCCCTGTGGGGCAGGACTTCAGAGAAAATTCTCAGGCCCTCCAGCCCAAGCTCTGGCTTCCATGTGCAAGGACAGCTCACTCCAGGTGGGGTCATTCCACTCGCCGCCCAACAGCTGTGTCCCCATGTCCACTCTGGCTCACTACTCCCCAACCTTCCAAGGTCCGCTTTCATGTCAGTGTCCTCATGTGGACTGGAGCTTCCGGGAGAGAGAGGAGTCTGTGTTGTTTGTTCGCTGTCACGTCTCTAGGGCCTGGCACACAGCTGGTGCCCAACAAGTACTCTGTTTGGATGGATGATGGCTGGTTGGCTGAGCTGGTTGAATGGCTCAGTGGGTGGACAGCTGGGTGGATGGATGTTTGGATGGAAGGATGGTTGAGTGGACAGATGGCTGGAGGGTTGGGTGAGTGGATGGAAGGGAGGCAGCAGGCTGGTTGGAAGGACACCTGATGGACAGATGGCTGGTCAGAAGGCTAGTTAGAGGCAGA
Organism: Antilocapra americana; assembly: GCA_007570785.1. Classification (NCBI taxonomy): domain Eukaryota; kingdom Metazoa; phylum Chordata; class Mammalia; order Artiodactyla; family Antilocapridae; genus Antilocapra; species Antilocapra americana. Next base: position 11,294,631 of record ML663568.1, on the reverse strand, counting down.
ATCGTGTGACTGTGAAGATCAGGGTCATTGACGCCAGGCTGCCTGGGTTCAAACCCCATTCCTTCCATCTACTGGTTTGCCGACCTCCAGGAAATTTTAACCTCTTTGGGACTGTTTCTTATCCACTAAATCTTACCAGACCATCTTATCCTACAGGTCTTTACTCAAAGCCTGCTGTGTGTAAGGTGCGGCATTGGCCACGAGGGACAGAAGGTCTACCAGGGAACTCCCAGGGTGTGGGGCAGAGAACTCGAACACGTGTCCGTGAAGCTGGGTAGCTGCCTGCACGTTCACATGTTCAGCTGCAAGGGTCCACCGAGACACCGGTCGTTTCCACAGTGAACACTACAGTCCTGCACAAACCGGGCTGGTTGAATCTGCAGATGCAGCATCTTAGATTCAGAGGGGCCATGGATATAGGGGGACAACTGGAAGTTATACTTTAGATTCTGACTATGTGGAGGGTCTCCAACCTGTGTTGTTCAAGACTCAAGATGAACAATTGTGCAGCCTGATAAATTTTGATGAAAGTAAAAGTTCCTGTGGACTCTTCAGATGGCTCAGCAGTAAAGAATCTGCCTGCAATGTAAGTGATGTGGGCTTGATCCCTGGGCCTGGAAGATCCCCTAGAGAAGGAAATGGCCACCCACTCCAGTATTCTTGCCTGGAAATCCCGTGGACAGAGGAGCCTGGCAGGCTACAGTCCATGGGGACCCAAGAGTCAGACATGACTTAGTGACTGAAAAAACAACACGCTCCTGTAACCATCCCCTTAAGACAGGGAGCATTGCCCTCCTAGAAAGTGCCCCCAGCCCCCTACCATCCACCCTCTCCACCTGCTGGCCTTGGGTGGCCATGGTCTGCCTTCAGTCACTTCAAAGCGGCTTTGCCTGCTCTGAAGCTGCCCCTTCCTTTCTGGGTTCTTCCTTTGGGTAGTGTATGGGGATTCACCCACAGGTGTGTATATCTGTGTGTGTGCGTTGGTGTGTGTGTGTCCGGGTACATGTACTTCATCCACAGTGACTGCTGAGCCATTCTCCATGCCATGAAGAACCACGTGTGGTCCCTTCTCACCTGTAGATGGACACTGGGTTGTCTCTAGTTTGGGGCTCTTAGGATTAAGGCTGTTATCAACATTCTGTGACCAAGTCTATTGTGGAAATATTTTTTGGGGGTACATATACCCCTCACCCTAACCCTCTAGAGGAGCCACAGGGCTTCAGGGAAACAGCATCAGTTTGGTATCAGGCACTGCCCGACCAGCAGTGACCCCAAGTGAGTCCTGGCACTTGCTGAGCCTCAGTGTTCTCATCTGAAAAATAGGGTTTCTAGAGAGTCCTGGGGCATCCCAGGAGGCTGCTGACTGCTGGATTTTCCTCTGTCCCCAGTGCTGCTCGTCTGTCTCCCCTCCAAGGGGAGGACATTATCAGTGAGGCACCCCACCACCCACCCTCTCCTATTTTCTGGGATAGGAGGTGGGCAGTTGTGAGACACTGAAACCTTCCCAGGGGACTCCTATGGGAGCTGATTTGGAGACCCTGTGTTAACACAGATCAGAGTCTCAGTGAGGTCTCTGCACCAGCAATATTGGCGTCACCTGGAAACTTGCTAGAAAAGTAGCTGGTGGTTCCCAGTCCAGCCCTCCTGCATCAGAGATGCTGGGCATGGGGTCTGGCAATGTGTGTATTAGTACACCCTTCCTCCAGGTGATTTTGATAGCAATACAGTTTGAGAACTACTGATCTGGAAGGTTCTAAGGTACAGAGCAGAACACACACCCTCTCATTCCTGACAAGCCCTGCAGGAGGGAACATGACTTTTGCAGGTCCGAGTCTGGCTTTCAAGTCCAGCAGAGGAGCCTCTCGGCCTAATGACCTCTGGGGACCTGTGGGACAGTCCCCTTGGTGACCGCAGGGGCAGCTGGGTTGATGGGCTTGGGCTTCCCCAAGAGGTGCCCCTGCCAGCCCCACGAGAGCCCTGCGCACCTTCCTCCTCAACAGGTGCTCCTGTCTGCCTGCATCCTCCAGCCTCGGGGACAGGGAGGCTCAGGGCCCCTCTCCCCAACAGACGTGCCTCTGGACAGTGGGGAGTGCCTGGGGCCCAGCCCTGCTGCCTCCGCCAGCCTAATGAGGCTGCATCTGGATCTAATTAGCCGTGGAGCCTCCACAAGCGGAGGCTGCCTGTATCAGCCACATGGCAGAGCCCAGACAGGAGAAAAATGGCCGTGATAGGCCGCTTCCTGGCGAGCTGTGAAGAGGCCTTGGGCTTGGGGTGCGGGGGAGTGTCGGGGGAGGGTGCCTGGGGCTGGGGACTGGGGAACAAGAGATAGTGGGGGGATAGGAGGGGAAGCCACCATCTCGGGGGCTGGTGAGGCCCACAGCCCTGCGGGAACCTCCCTCTGCAATTCCCGTGACCCGGGAGCTTCCAAGGTAGAGGGGATCACTGTGTTCTCATCAATAATCCACACTGTGAAAGACCCCCACTCCCAGCACATTTAATTCAGGAGGCCTGTGTGGGCCCAAGAACCTGCATTCCCAGCAAGCTCCCAGGTGAAGTGCTTTAGGCTTGGGGACCCTCACTGAGAACCTGGGCTTCAGGTCAACATGAGTCCCCTCTGGGCCACACAATGAGATGTCCTGGGAGCGGTGCCATCTCCTGCTGTCTGGATCCCACCCCTGAGATTCTGGTGAAGTGCTATCTATTCATATTTAACATTAATCACTGCAGATAGTGACTGCAGCCATGAAATGATAAGATGCTTGACCCTTGGAAGGAAGGCTATGACAAACCTAGACAGCGTATTAAAAAGCAGAGACATTACTTTGCCAACAAAGGTCTGTATAGTCAAAGGTATTGTTTTTCTAGTAGTCACGTACAGATGCGAGAGTCGGACCATAAAGAAGGCTGAGTGCCAAAGAATTGATGCTTTCGAATTATGGGGTTGGAGAAGACTCTTGAGAGTCCTTTGAACAGCAAGGAGATCCAACCAGTCAATCCTAAAGGAAATTAGTCCTGAATATTCATTGGAAGGACTGATGTTGAAGCTGAAATTCCAATACTTTGGCCACCTGATGCGAAGGACTGACTCATTGGAAAAGACCCTGATGCTGGGAAAGATTGAAGGCGGGAGGAGAAGGGGACAACAGAGGATGAGATGTTTGGATAGCATCACTGACTCAATGGACATGAGTTTGAGCAAGCTCCAAGAGATGGTGATGGACAGGGAGGCCTGGCGTGCTGTACTATGGGGTTGCCGAGAGTCAGACATGACTGAGCAACTGAATAACAACAATCAACATTTACCTGGAAGATGGGGAGTTTTCAAGGTCACCAGGGGATTCTGAGGGGTGCCAGAGTGATACCCGTTGGAGATTTATTCGTTGTGGCTATTTCTTCATATGCCAAGCACTGGATGGAGCCATCTGCTGTAGGCCCTCAAAACTGGAACCACGCACTAGTTCAGAAACCTCCCAAGCTGAGCGGTAACAGTGACAATGAGAGTAGCAGTCATCTGTTACTTACTGTATTCCCCTGAGTATTTCACATGGATGAGCTCATTCACTCCTCTCAACGTTTCAATGAAGCAAAGGCTATTTTTACCTCCACTTTAGAGAACCAGGGAAGTCCAGGTGGTGCAGTGGTAAAGAATTTGCCTGCCAATGCAGGAGATGCAAGAGACTGTGGGTTTGATCCCTGGGCCGAGAAGATCCCCTGGAGAATGGCATGGGAACCCACTCTAGTCTTCCTGCCTGGAGAGCCGCATGGACAGAGCAGCCTGGCAGGCTACAGTCCATGGGGTCACCAAGAGTCAGACACGGCTGAGCACGCACTTGCACACAGGGACAGAAACACGCAGGTGGAAGGCCAGGTTCATAGCTGGTCCACACTGTGATCTGGAGCTCCACTGGCCTCTCCGCCCAGGCTGCCCTGCTCCAGGCATGGGCGAGGGGCTCCCTGGCTGTGGCAGGATAGCTGCCTCCAGTGCCCAGCACACAGTGGGGCCTCAGGCCCTGCCCAGCACACAGTGGGGCCTCAGGCCCTGTCCCCGTGGGGACAGTGGTTCCAGTAGGGGGGGACAGATCCTCAGGGACTGTGTTGCTTTTGCCATGAAAACACTCCTCTCTCACCACCATTCACCTAGTTCTTACGGTTCCTGGTTAATTCAGCAAGACCTGACTGAGAACACAGCAGAAACAGCCTTAGCAGCCAGGAGGTTTGCCTCAGAATTCAGGTAGGTATCTGAAGGTGAATTTAAGAACTTCTGAGCCATCGTGATGGGTGAAGAGCGCAGCTGCTGTCTTTTAGCAATAGCTACTTCCCACTTGGGGGTCCTCTCCCCTTTCAACTCTAATGCTCACTGACATGGTAGCCAGATAAGCAAAGGAGGTCCGTGGCCTGTGACCAGTGAGGGGGGAGTTGCCTGGGGGGAGTGCAGAGGCTTTGGTGAACCAGACTTCCTAACGTTTCTTTTGCGTGTTCAGAAATTCCCATTTGAAGATGATAGCAGTAGGAGAAAGACAGCATAAACAATGTGATCATGCACTGCATTGTAGGCAAGAGACCTCCAGGAAATCAGGAGATGAGGGTTCGATTCCTGGGTGGGAAAGATCCCTGGTGATGGAGATGGCCACCCACTCCAGTATTCTTGCCTGGGAAATCCTGTAGACAGAGGAGCCTGGCGGCTACAGTCCATGGGTCGCAAAGAGTCAGACAGGACTGATCGACTACACCACCACCACCACGATCACACAAGGACTATCCGGCAGGGACAGCTGAGCACAGAGGCAAATGCTCCGTATCTCTGAGGAGTGGGGCCCACCTCTCAGCATGTGCATCTTCTCCGGTTTCAGAGCACTCAGCGCCTCCCAACACCAGCGTTGCATGATCTGTGCTTCTCGCTGGTCCTCTCACGGAGAAGGTCGGTGCCCAGTGGGCGGGGAGCTTGTCTGTTTCATCTCCCGGTGAATCCCCAGTGCCCCCAGCCTCTCTGGCACAGGATGGTGAAATAAATGAAGCCCAGCCCAGTGGTCCAGGCTCTAGCAGCAGCCCCAAGGCATCCTGAAAAATTCAAAATATGTCTAAGCCCTCTGAGAAATGTGCAAGTCGTTTTGGAAAATATTTTCCATTAAAAAATGGTTGAAATTGAAAAAAGAAGTTTGGTTGATTAAAGTGGCACAAACAATGTGGGGACCTGATGAAGTTGCTCAGTTGCCTGGTGGTCACAGACAGTTTTGTTGCCAAAGAAACCACCCACCAGGACCCGGTGGCCCAGGTTCTACTTGAGTTGGGAGTTAGACCCGTAACCTGGCCCATGTTTCCTGATAAGAAAATACACAACACCATCACTTTAAATGTTGGAAAGTGCCAGTATGCTTCGGTCTGCCTGCTCACCTCTTTCTCTCCGCCTCTCTCTTTTCTAAGCAGAATCTTCAGTTCTTCTCTGAACAGAAGGGGCATCTGGGGTAATGGAGGCAGGGAGCTGGACCACTCACAGGGAGCGAGCATCTCATCTCTAACCACAACCCCCAGCCAGGAACCTGTTTTAATGTTCAAAGCAAAGGGTCAAGGTGGCACTGGTTTTTTGGCTGACAGCCATCACCAGATTTTAGTGACGGGAGAGCATGAAAACACTGCCCTTCCAGCAGCAGCAAACTGGGAAGCCCCTCTGTATCTTTAAGGACATACTCTGAAGTCAAGACCCCCGTGGGGTTCATATTTTTCTTTGCTGGCCCCTATGTGTAATTAAAGCTGGTGTTTGAGGAAAAGACGGGAGATGCTAGGGTGGCCTCCTTGGCACTCAAACCAGCTTCTCCCTGACCCCAACCCTGTCTGCCTTCTTCTTCCTCTTCCTCCCTGGCCCTCCTCCATCCCCTGACTTGGATTTGGATAGTGCTGGTTTGGATACGTAGGTATGTATCTGGCTGGGGGGATTTCTACATCCTCTTGAGGGAGAGAAGAAAGATGCTCAGTCTCATAAGTGATCCAGTCCCATCCACACAAAAGAGATAGAAAGGCCTTTATGTGTGTGTGGAGGAGGGTTGGGAAGACTAAATGCCAGGCTGGTGCTGGGTGTTGGGGGTGGGGAGGGAGAGGGCCAAGGACAGCCCCTTCCTTCAGGAAGGCTTCCTGGGATGCTCCCCCAGCCACAGTGCTCCAGCCTTCCTTGGGCAACCCAGCTGTACCTGCTCACTCTCTGGTACTCTGCACACCCCTCAGCACGTTGACTGGTAGGATCTTTCCCTCAGAGGGTCCCGTACTATACCCAGCACAGCGTCTGTAACAAGGAGCAGCCTCACCAAGGTGCTCTGAAAGAACTGATGTTGGGGGTGGTGAGTGGGAGGGAGAGCTCCCCCAGTTCTCTCAGTCATGGGGGTTGGAGGCTCTTCCCCAGCCCTCCTCAGCCATCTTCCCCAAAGATGCTCCTGGGAGAGAAGTTTCTGATGGCCCCATTTTCCTGCCCAGACATGCCCACCAGAAGGAAGCAAGGATAGGATCGCCCACCCACCACTCTTCCAGATGGCGGGGGAGTGGTGTGCAGGCCTTAAAAGGGTAAATCTAGACTGCCCATGCGACCTGCAATTCCACTCCTAGCGTCTGCCCAAGAGAAATGCAAACACAGGTCTGCAGAGAACCTGTACACACGTGTTCACAGGAGCACACCATTCACAAGAGCGGAGAGGTGGAACCCACCCAACAGTCTATCACCTGGGTCGACAAACAGACAAAATGTGGTCCATCCACAAAGTGGGAGGCCATTCACCCGGCCCGACACGAGAACCTTGAAAACATCATGTCGGGTGAGCAAAGCCAGATGATGAAGGCTGGTATCATGTGACCTCATTTAAATCCAGAATATGTAAATATTCAGAATACGTAAATCCATGGAGACTGGATTACCTGCTGCCCGGGGCTGGAGGCGGGGTGGGGGGCAGAAAGGCATGGGGTGGGCTGCTAAGGGGTACAGGTATCCTTTTGGGGGTGAGAAAAGGTTCTGGAATGAGATGGAGGAGATGAATGCGCTAAAGGCCACTGAATCGTTCGTTTTAAAATGTTTAACTTTAGGTTCTGTGAACTTTACCTCAGTTTAAATATATGGCTCCTGGTCACCCCTCAGGCCAGTGCAGTGTCCACCAGGGCCTCTGGGCTCCCAGAATGCTCCCCCACACTGCCGAGGTGCCAGCCCTCTAACCCTACTGTCTTATCTGCAGTGACAGTCACCTCCTGACAAGGCGTCCTTGCTCTCCCCACCATGCTGCATGTGGCTACCTGGGCTCCCACGTCCTCCTGACTGGGGGAGGGCAGATGCTCAGACACAGTGGTTCTCGGACGTGCTGTGTGTTGCAGTCTTGGGGGATCTACAGCTTCCTGATGCCCAGGCTGCACCCCACTTTGAGTGGTCTGGGGGGGCAGACATTGGGCACCCCAAGAGCTCCCCCTGGAACTGAAGCACAGCCAGGGCAGGAGAACCCCGCTCTAAAAGCACTAAGTGTGAAGGGGGATGGAGGGACAGGGCCATCATCTCCTCATCCACAGAAAGCCAGTGCCATTTTCCCTTAAAGAGAAAGTACCTAAAATGGGCTTATTTAAAGTGCTTCAGACAGTGGTGTCTTTAAGTGGAGTCACTTTAGACATCTTCACCGATGCCTCACACGTAACTGCACGCCGCTCGGTACCATGCACAGCTCCTGACATTCTTCATCTCTTGGCATTTCAGGTCTGCAGCAGCCAGCTGAGATGGAGGCCGGATGGTCCTGTGTTACACTGGGGGCGGGGGCAAGGAAGGGGCCCAGGGCCCGAGACCACACAGCCGGCCTGGGCTTTGACCCAGGAGGGTGGTTCCACGCACGTGCATGTAATGGACCACACCCGGCCCACCAGCTTCACCTAAGCTGTGTGATGAGCTGAAGTGTGGGTATACTTTCCCCAGTTCAGACTGAAATAAACAGGTAACTATGGAGACAATCAGGTGCGGTCTATACACCTCGTGAATCACTCGCTTGACCTCAGCGTGGGGACATGTCACGCTGAGAAGTTCTGGAGCAGAGAGGGAGCACCAACTTTGGAATCCACTTTACCTCTGAATTCCAGCGGGGACCCCTGGGCAAAGGCTGCTTCTAGGCAGAGAGGGGGATGAGGGGTGAGTGGGAGTAACCCAGCAGTTCTTGACATGGCTCCCTCCTGCACAGCCTGAGTTCTACATTGGAGACCCTGGGCCTGCAGACCCAGGTGTCCCACAGACCCGGGCAATTGCCAGGTGGGTGCAGGATTGGCCTATAAATAGGGCCAGAGGACACCTAGAAAATTTTGTGTGATTGTAACCTTCACTCCTCCAGATAATCCCAAAGGCAATAAACTTTGGTTGCAGATCAAGGGTTGTCAATGTTTTTATGACCAGAACTCCCTCTAATGACTGTTCCAGACATTCCCATACCATCTCTGAGCCCTTCGGTGGAGTCCTAGTATATCGGGCAGCTGGCTTATCAAGCCACAAAATTTGATGAATGGGTCCCCAAAGTCAGGGTAGGTGTTTATCTAAGGAACCAAATCAAACAACAACAAAAAAAAACTAAAATAAAAAATAAAGCTAAATTAAAAAAAAACTAAAAATAAAAGATGACATGAATAAGATTAAAAGTAGAATAGTAAATAAACATAACGTAATATCAAATAAATAAAAATTTAAAATTAAATATAAATAAATGAATTAGACATACATCTAAATGTGGAAGGCAAATGTTTCAACTCTAAACAGGAATCATTGGGGGATATCTTTGTGGCCTTGGAGATAGGACAGCTTTCACAAATGATACACAAATACCACAGACCTCAAAGGAGTTCAGCATATCTGCTCATATTAAAGTTAAAACCCAGACTGTCCTGAAGTGGTCGGGGGAAGCCACAGACCGGAAGTAAGGACTCCAGGTAACTAGTTGTTACCTCCCAGTAGCTACACCCTGTCCACTTCCTCATCTATAAATTGTCATGGTTATGAATAATGACATCTCTGGTCTGCTTAGAACAGGACTTCAGGTACCATAGGCACTAGGGTTTGTCCGTATTGTAATTATCCAATACGTGAACTGTTTTAAAACATGTCTATAAATAGTAAAAGACAAGTCAAGAGAAGAGTATGCCACAATGTGAGCAGGTGATTCAGAGAAGACAAAACAAAGCATGCTGGATCGCCACCAGTAGCTGGGAAAACATAACCCACAAGGCAACTCTTCATCTTAGAGGTGTGTGGAGCCTCGGTTTCATCAGGACACCAAGCAGAGTGGCAGGCAGAGCGTCTGCTGTGGTCAGAACGCAGCTCAGGGTCTCGCGTTAGACGGCGTTTGGCAATCACCGGTGAAATTGAAGATAAGCAGCCCCAGGATGCATGGATCCCATGTTCTGGGGAAATTCTGGCAAACGCTCGCCTGTGTTCATGGGTGTGGGTGGGAGACCCGTCCCAGAAACGGCGACCGCTTTCATAAGAGCAGAGTGGGTGGCGTGTGCCGCGTTCACAGCGGGGAAGGCAAAGGCGTCCATCTCAGGGACACTGTGTACCCACATCCATAAACTTTGAAAACGGATGTGGAGCAACATTGAAACATTTCAGAAGGAGATGTCAATAAAGATGCTTTTAAAACCTCTTTAAGAGTGCAAAACGAAGCAGTAGGTTGTTTTCGGATCCAGGGGAAGCTAAGAATAAAGAGCAAAGAGCAAAAATCCCCACAAGAACAGCAGGGCATGGCACCAGAGGACTTAAGGGGAGGCAGTCCTGGGGTCTTCAGATCCCCCATGACACTCCAGCTCTTGAAACAAGAGGAGTCTCAGGCCACTACGGGCAAGTTCTAGAGTTTACACTCAGATCAACTACCCACCCTGACAGCTGCTCGGCTCTCGGGTCCACAGAGGGGACCTTCCCACATCTCCCCACTCCCTGCCGTCGGGGCTGCCCTGTGTGCCTTCAACAGGTCAAAAGTGGCCCCCCTTTCAGCCCTTTGTGTCCCAAACCAGTGGAGGGGCAGCCCCCTTACTCAGACCTCAGCCCAGCACTGGCGGTCAAGGTGGGTGCGGGTGGCCGGGCGGGCGGCCACCAACCTGGAGAGGGCCGCGTTCTCCCAGAAATGGTCTCCAATGGAGCGTAAATGGCCAAATATTAGCCTGCCACATAACAGGGGATGAGAAAATGTCGGTCTGTTTCTTGTATTTGATGCAGAAAAACTATTTAAATCTATGAAATTTTCTTAAAAGGCGGTGTGTGTTGGCGGGGCAGGAAGGGGGGCCTCGTTCTTACGGGGGGCACATGTGTCTGATGGCCAGACTCCTGGGCCTTGCCTTATTGTGCTTGTTTGAATGCCTTCCAAATGGGCCTTTCTTTCCTTTTTTCTCCCCGTTCTCCCCCACCTCTTTTCATATTTCACATGTTGTGATTTCACTGAGCCCTTCCAATTGGTCGTCAACAGTTCATTTGTGCCAGGACCCTCTGTAAACTCTGTGTGCGGGGCCCCCGGCCTGACCACCCACCGAAACAGGCTGTCCAAACAGCGTGTGTCTGGACCTCAGACACAGCAAGTGAGTTAAAGATGGATCCTGTCCAAGGATTTTTTTTTTCCCTCCAAGCAGAGGTGGGGGATGGGGAGGAGACCCTGGTAGCACCAGGCCCCACTCAGATGCGGCCTTTTGAAGTTGGAGCAAAGTGTCCCCTGTCTTTTGTCATTTTTCTCTGTAGAGATTGTCCCTGAGCTTAGAAAGACCTCTCTCACCATCCATCTCTGATCTGGAGTGTGAAGTCAGTCTGTGTCAGGAACAAACCCATTTATAGGCTCTGGGCCTTCTTTCAACCTCATCATAAATGACTTATGGCCAGGGTTTGCCACCCTCTCCATTCCAACTTGGGATTTTCCAGGCTCTAACCCCTGGGGTGTGGCTCTCCCTGGGTCCTGAGTGGTTCTTGGCCTGTGGCTGGCAACAGTAGAAGATGCTTGGTGCCACAGAAGCAGACCTGGAACATGCAAAGGCCCTGTGGTACATGTGATTACATTTGGAATGAGGCTCTGTTAGCATCTATTTTGCAAAGGAGAACAAATGAAGAACAGAGAGGGAGAGGCCCTCATCTGGGTTGATATGACTCCTGCATGGTAGGGACGACTAGGATCCAGTATCCGACTCAGGGACTGTGTCCTGAACATGTCACAAAATTCTCCTGTTCTCCAGTCTGCCCCCAAAATAGAGAGCAGTTCACAAACATTTCTGATGTGCTTGCTGTGTGTGTGTGTGTGCATAAATGTCTTTACTAAGGTATAATTCACATACCATATAATTCACCTATCTCAAGTGTATAATTCAATGGTTTTCAGTATATTCACAGAGTTCTGCAACCATCTCTCCAATTAGTTTTAGAATATTTTCCTCACCTCAAAAAGAAATTCCACACTCACTAGCAGTTCTGCTCTATTATTCCCTCCTCCCATTCCTGGGTAACCACCAATGGACTTTTTGTCTCTATAGGCTTACTATTCTGGATGTTTCATGTAAATGGTATCACACACTGTGTGGTCTTTTGTGTTGGGATTCTTTCACTCAGCATAAGGATTCCCAGGTTTGTCTACATTGAAGCATGTGTCAGAACTCCATTCCTTTTTATGACTGAGTAATATTCCATTGGATGGCTATCCTGCATCTGTTTTATCCACTTCATCGGCTGATGGACTTCTGGGTGGTTTCTGCTTTTAGTGATTCTGAATAACACTGCCATGAACATCTGTTGACAAATGTCTGTGTGAACCTGTGTTTTCACTTCTCCTGGGCATGTACCTTAAGGTTGGAATTGTTGGGTCAGAGGGAGACTCTGTGTTCAAGCTTTTGAGGAACTGCTGGACTGTTTTCTAAAGTGGCTCTACCACTTGGCACTCCCACTAGAAGTGTATGAGGGCTCCAAGTTCTCCCCACCTTCTGTGACACTTACGATCTGTCTTTCTGATCTGAGCCATTCTAGGGCGTGTTGAGCCTTATTAATACTTCATCGTGGTCTTGATTTGCGTTTCCTTAATGATTGATGATGTTCAGCATCTTTTCATGTGCCCACTGACCATTCCTTAGAGAAACATCTATTCAGGTCATTTGTCCTTTTTTAACTGGGTTGTTCACCTTGGTGAGTTTCTGTTGATGTCCCCCACTCTACGACCTGCTTGGTTCAGAAATCCTTTCAGGCTAAGGTTGATCTTCGGGGAGGGGGTCATCCTCTCACTCACGCCTCCCACTTGCTGCCCCTGGCAGTGACTCAGTGGGTCTGGGGTGGGGCCCAGGAACCTACATTTCTGATAAGTTCCCAGTTGATGCTGCTGCTGGTTTGAGGACTACTTCCTAGTGAAAATCCCCTAAATGTGTGAAAGAAGGCTAGTTGCTGGGGATGATGAAAGTGAAAGCTTCTCAGTTGTGTCTGACTCTTTGCAATCCCATAGACTGTATCCCACTGGCTCCTCTGTCCATGTAATTCTCCAGGCATGAATACTGGAGTGGGTTGCCATTCCCTTCTCCAAGGGATCTTCCCGACCCAAGAACTGAACTTGCATCTCTGCATTGTAGGCAGATTCTTTACCATCTGAGCCACAAGAGCAAGGCAGTTGGTAATGGCAAACAAGTGGTCACAACCTCAGTGCCCTGTGACTGAAAAAAAATCAATTGTCATCTGCTCACAGGACAGAATATCACACAGCAGTGAAATGTGAATGAATTTTTAGCTGCACACATCCACACGGGCGAATTTCCTTTAGGTGACACTGAAAAGAGCAAGACAAGAAGGAGACGCCAGGACGATGCTATTTATATGAAGTTGAGAAACGGGTCAAACTCAACTGTATGTTATTAACAGAGACAGCTATGCACAGTAAAAGCAGGAGACACGCATGAGCCTATTTTGGATAATTCAAGAGAGAAGCCCACCCAGGAAGCTGCAGTGGTGTCTGCAAATTTTATTTCTTAAGCCGAGGGGTGGGTTCTGTTGGCAGAACCAGGATACAGGGCTCTGAAGAGCTACTGCTGGTTGAGGAGGCAAAGACCTGTCTATCAGAGGCGGGGGGCTCGGTGTAAGATCACCAGGGTTGGTCTTAGGGGGGTACACCCCGTGTACGTGTGTGTGCGTGCATGTGTGTGTTTGTGTCTGTATGTGTGTCTCTGTGTGTGTGTATATATGTGCGTTTGTATGTGTATCTGTGTGTCTGTGTGTGTGTATGTGTGTGTCTGTGTGTATGTGTGTCTGTGTGTGTATATATGTGCATTTGTACATGTGTGTRTGTGTGTGTCTGTGTGTGTGTCTGTATGTGTGTATATATGTGCGTTTGTATGTGTGTATATGTGTGTATGTGTGTCTCTGTGTGTGTGTATATATGTGCGTTTGTATGTGTGTATATGTGTGTGTCGTGTGTGTGTATGTGTGTGTGTATATATGTGCGTTTGTACATGTGTATATGTGTATCTCTGTGTGTGTGTATGTGTGACACACAGAGCACCACATCAACACATTCAGCAGATTCATCTCCCTGAACAGCAAGCACCAACCCAGCTGGGCTGTGGTTCCAACCCTGAAAAACTGGAAACATAAAGACCTAGTCCTTCACCAAAGATAGTTCGGAAACACCGGATGCCACAGCCGTGTCACACCGCTGTGAACTTTCTGCTCAGCCTGGCACTAGTCCTCTGAACGCATCTGAGCGGCCTTTGCTGGAGAGGATGGTTAGGAGACTTACGCTAAGGGGCCGCTCTGTGTCTTTGAGCGAACCCCAAAGACACGCTCAAGTCCTAACTCCTGAAACATGATTTTATCTGGAAAGAGCGTGTGAGCAGACGCAGTTGAGGTGAGGTCCTGCTGGGCCAGGCCAGGGCCTAATCCAATGACCAGTGTGCTTATAAGAAGAGGGGATTTGGGGCACAGAGATAAAATGGCATGAGAAGGCAGAGGCAGAGGTTGGAGGGGTGCAGCTCAGCCAAGGACACAAGGACGGCTCGCAACCCCAGAAGCTGGGAAGATGCAGAGGGGACTGCTCCCTGGAGCCCCCAGAGGGATCCCGGCCCTGCCCACACCTCAGTTGTGAACCTGTGGACTTGAGAACTGTGACAGGAGAGCTCTGTGTTCTTTCAAGCCAGGCAGTTCGGAGCACTTTGCTATGGGGGCCCTGGGAGATAGGCTAGCTGGTGACAGGACAGTGGTGTGACCCCAGATTCTGCTGCCTGCCCCCTTCCCCCCGAGTCCTCCCGTCTCCCACGGCATCACTGAGCCGGAGGCTCCCGGGCAGCGGGGACAGATGGCGTGGGGGCTGGGCAGGCTTGGCCACAGCCTTCCGAGCCCTGTTTGAAGATTCTGCGTGGGCCTGGCTCTCACATCATTCTTCTTTTGCCTTGAGCCTTGTGGGTTCAGAGCCAAAACCATAAGCAGCTTAATCAGTGTCTGTCCTGGAATCACCCTAACCAGCCGGGCCAGGATCGGCTGGTCGTCCAGCCCGCCGACTCTTTGTTCTTCTGCAAGCCTCTTCTTAAATGAGGTTGGAGGAGGAACTGGCACTGACCCGGGAGGCATGGCAGTCGCCTGCCTTGCTCCGTGGGCACTGGTCACATGAGGCTGGTATTCTTGACAAAGCCCTCGTGGCAGCCTCCGCAGAACCGTGCTTCCTGACACGACCCTGCTCTGCCCTCTAATTGCGCTCATCCGCAAGGCTATGACCAGGGATGGCAGGGGTCTGTCCTCCAGTGGGACCCAGAGGGGGCAGGCTTGTGGAACTCTCCAGGGCCACGGGGTGAGGGTGGTGAGCGTCCATCCCCTCATGAGCCAAGAGGGGCCATGGGACTGAGACGTGCCGGCAATCAGAGTTCGTGGAGCCTCTGGAGTCTCGGGTCAGTGGAAGGAGGAGTGGCCCACTGCTCACCAGGCTGGAGTCAGGCGGGCGTCTAATCCTGCTTGTATTAGTCAGATATCTTTGGGAAGATATACATCAGTGACTTTGGGAAGGTATACAACCTATTGAAGCCTTGCTGTCTTCATCTGTGAAATGGGAGCAAGAGTAAAACCTGCCAATCAGAATCAGTGACAAGGCCAGCCACGTGATGCCCACGAAGCACGGGGCTTGGTCTCTGGCAGTGCCCACCACCTGTGGCAGTGCTGCTGGGGCGCTGTCGGCAGCTCGCCCTGAAGGCCACCTCCAGCTTGCTGGCTGGTCCCCATGCACCCTGAGCCTCTGCACCTCTCTGCTCCTCTACGACAGCGGCCCCCAGCACCATGGGGACTTTGTCAGCTCTCACGTATGGCAGCCTCACATGTAATGCCAGCGATGCCACGACTTAATGCCTCCAGGGGCAATCCTCCATCGAGGAAGGGTGAGATTTGGAGGGTAAACACCCAGATCCCCCATCCTTCAGTGGGACAACTTGAAGCACATTCATCAGAGAGGACCCTGTGGCACTGAACCCCCGTTACATCCAACAGTAGCCCTCCCGCTAATGCTGACCTGCCCTGACTCACTTTCCCACACACTCACTGTGCTGCCAGGGGTCACCTCCCAGAGAATCCAGGGGCACTCAAGGCTCATGGTCTGCCTTCAGGGGGACCCCCACAGACAGCTGTGCTGGGGGGCAGTGAGTTAAACATTGGGCTGAGAAAGGAGAATCAGAAGAACTGAGGGAGTCAAGGACAGGGGAAAGCTGGTGGCAGAAGTTTGAAAAGCAAACTAAGGACAACAAAGAAGATGCAACTTCATGAACTAGTGGGTTGTCCTGAGAGGAGAATGGTCAGTGTTTCAGGGGAATGCATGTGTGCTGGTCCGGAAAGAGGCAATGAAGACAGGTGGTCATGGGAAGATCTGCCTGCTAAGAACACCCCCTTTGCTTCTAGAGAAGGAACAATCCTCTCTGCAAACCCCGTCGAGCAGAGTGAAAGTTGTAGGTGTAGAAGTCTGGAGAATCCCCAACACAGATCCCTGGGAAGTGGTCTTGAAAGGTCCTAGGGCTCATTTGATTATTTTGCAAGATTCCATGGAAACTGTGCTGCAGTCCACGAGGTCGCAGACTCTGACACGACTTAGAGACTGAACAACAGGGATGGAAACTATACCCCACCTTGTGATTTTTTTTTTTGCTTGTGCTAATCAAATACCCTACATGGGATACTACTTCATGTCTTTCCACGCATTTCACTCTTAATTATACATGAATTTGATTTTCTCATTTATATTAATCAATTATAATTGAACAGAGTCATTTTCTTCACCTGAGAACTCCCCTAAATGTGTTCTGAATGGAAAAACAATAAAAGAGGCCTTTTGTGGAGAAAATATTGGAACCCATGGATCCCATCTGATATGTCTATTTTACAGAAGAGGAAAATTGAGACCCAGAGTGGTTAAGCGGTTTGCTTGGGGTTACATATATGTGGCCAAAAGAGTGAGTGCTCAGACCTATTTCAAAATGAGTTAAAGGGGCCCACGCAATGGGTGTGAAGAGGTCTGGCTGAGCCTGGCTGATGACTGGCTGAGCTAGGCTCCACGAGCTGCCAGGGGGCACGTCCTTCTCGAGGTCAAAGACAGGACTATCAGGGGGAAAACTCAGGTGTGCAAGCTCGCGTCAAGACCTTGTGAGTGTGCCATCTGCGAATGCCTTAGCCCGAGCAAGCCGTGGCACAGAGCTTGGGGTCAAGCCGTGGAGAGACCCAATCTTTCCGTGGAGGTCTGGGTTGGGGAGGGAGTGAATATTTGTTGAGAAATGATCTTGTCCACCGCAGGGGTTGAACCTGGTGAGTAGAGAGACAGCTGCCGGGCACACGCTGTGCCAGCGTAGATCATTGCAGGGTGGAATGAATGCCATTCCAGCTGGACACTTAAGGGAACTTTCCTAACTCAGCCGGCTCCTTATTCATCAGCTTTGCAGTCGCAGTGGCTGCCTTTCCTGATGAGCCATCTCTGACGAGTTTTGTGTTCATATCTTGAATTCAATGTGTCTTTTTTTCCTTCTGGCTTTTAAATTTTACTCTTTATCACTGTTTTCCAGCAGTTTCATCATGATCAGCATTGGTGTTTTTCCTTTGTGTTGATCCTGCTTGAATTCCAGCGATCTTGAATTAGCAGGTTATAGTTTGCAGCAAATTTGGAAAGATTTTGGCTATTATCTCTTCAGTTATTTTTCCACTCCTTTCTCTTTCTCTGTCTCCTCCTTCGAAGACTCCAATTACATGCACTTTAGACTGATATTGTCCCATGAAACCGTGTTTTGGTTTCTATGGCTTCCATTGCTGTGCCTACAAGTTCATTGATTTCTTCTACAGGGATTGCTATTTCTGTTCAGTTGCTAAGTCATCTCTGACTCTTTTTTAATGGACTGCAACACACCAGGCTTCCCTGTCCTCCACTATCTCCTAGAGTTTACTCAAACTCACATCCATTGATTCAGTATTACCATCCAACCAGTTCATCCTCTGTCATCCCTGTCTCCTTTTGCCTTCCATCTTTTACAGCATCAGGGTCTTTTCCAATGAGTTGGCTCTACAAATCAGGTGGCCAAAGTATTGTAACTTCAGCAACAGTGCTTTCAGTGAATATCTAGGGTTGATTTCCTTTGGGATTGACTGGTTTGATCTCCTTGCAGTCCAAGGGACTCACAAGAGTCTTCTCCAGCACCACAATTCAAAAGCATCAATTATTTCTGCCATGATTAATTTTCTCTACAGTGAAACATTCATTTTAGATGTAGTATTTTAAGTTTGTAATATCTCATTTGGTTCTTTTTCATATCTTCCAATTCTATCTCCATTAGGTTTATGTTTTTCTTTAAATCCTTGAGCATATCTGTAAAATCTGTTCATAGTTCTTCCATGCTAATTCTGACATTACTGACACTTTTGGCTCTATTTCTTTTTACTGATTTTTATCCTAGTTATAGGTCACATTTTACTGCTTGTCATGTGTCTAGTCATTTTTGATTGGATGCCAAGCATTACAAATGCTTGATATTTATTGAGTTGTTGGATTTGGTTGTCTTCCACTAAAGAGAGTTGAAATTTATTTTGGCAGGAGGTTAAGTTACTTGAAAACCAGCTTGATCCTTTTGAGGCTTGTTTTTAATCTTTGTTAGACTTTACTCTAGGGTCCCTGCTAAGGCAGGACCCTTCTGGAATCTCTACTGAGTATTCTGGTTCCTCGGCGGCTCTAGAGAGCAGCCCAGAATCAAGAAAGCCGAATTCTGGTTTGAGCCTGTCTTCACACTTGCTCTGTTGTATTACCCAAATGACTTAACACATTCTTGACTGGGCAATTTTTGTAGACACTAATGCTTTCATGTGTTAACATTGCTTGTCCTTTACTTTTCTCATATTCCAGTTGTTGGATGTGGTCTTTAATTAGTGTTTTACCTGCTTCCCCCCACCCTCCCACCGGTCCTTGGGGTTGCATGGAGGTGTATGAGCAAGCAAGCACCATGGTTGGGGGTGGTGGTGGGGGGATGGGAAACAGAGGTTTCAACTAGAACTCCTTACCCAATTCCCATCAAAATAGCTTCATGTTTCCCTATCTCGCATCTTGAAGCTCCACATAAACTTCACATGGGGACCTCCCTGGAGGTCCGATGACTAGGACTCTGTGCTCCCAATGCAGGGGGCGGGCCCAGGTTTGAGTACTGGTTGGGGAACTAGATCTTATATGCTGCAGCTAAGTTCACATGCCACAACTGAAGATTCTGTGTGCCACAACGAAGACCTGGCCTGGCCAAATAAATACATAAATATTGAAAATAATAACAATCGGGGTTTCCCTGTTGGCTCAGTGGTAAAGAATCCGTCTGCCAATGCAGGAGGCACCATTTCAGTCCTTGGTCCAGGAAGATCCCACATGCCTCAAGGCTACGAAGCACGTGAGCCGCAACTACTGAGTCTGTGCTCCAGGGCCCATGCTCTGCAACAGGAGGAGCCACCCCAGTGAGTGGCCCACACACTGCAACTGGAGAGGAGCCCCTGCTGGCAGCAACTAGAGAAGAGCCCTTGCAGCTGTGAAGACCCAGCACAGCCAAAAAAGAAAAGAAAAAACAATAATCCTTAAAAAAGACTTCATATGAATAATTGCTGTAAAACGAAAAAAAATTGACAAACCACTACGTAACTATCTCGAGGTCACGTGCCACCTCTGTGTGACATTCAGCAAAAATCAGTGTGCTAAATTGATCCTCAGATGAAGAGGAATGTTATGTCTCTTAAAGTGTAAAATAATCTGTAAATATCTATAAAAACAAACAAAAGTATAAGACCACCCTGTTCCGTTGGATAAATGAATGTGAACCACTTTTATATCCACTCCTCTACACCCAGACTGTAATATTGTTACTGGTGATGCTAGACTTCACTTTAGGTTGGACTGTTTTTTTAGAGAAATGGTTGCATTAGGTCATCAGTGTTCTAAGGGATCAGGAGGCATTCCACACACATCTACCTGAGTACATGCTCAGCCCAAACCAATATCCACATAGTCTTTCAGTAAAAACTAGTCTTTACAACTCTCCTATCTATTAGACTCTTAGAATTTTATTTCTGAGAGGAGAAAATATGTTTTGCCAAAAACATCTGTTGAATCTGGCTATAGCTTAGATAGTCCCAGCAGAATTTGATTATGGCCACTTAAAAGGTAACGTTAACCTTTGGAGTATTTGTGACACATTATATGAAAGACCGATCCAAATAAAGTGTATGTTCCTGATAAGAAGCCAGGAAGATTTCATGGACAGTCATTTGAATTAATAAGGCGTGTCCAACTCTTTGTGACCCCATGGACTGTAGCCCACCAGGCTCCTCTGCCCATGGGATTCTCCAGGCAAGAATACTGCAGTGGGTTGGCCATTCCCTTCCCCAGGGGAATCAAACCTGGGTCTCCCACATTGCAGGCAGATTCTTTCCCGTCTGAGCCACCAAGGAAGCCCTGAATAGAAACCAAGCCTGGTTTGGGGAGAGGGCTCTATGCCAAGCCAGCCAGGCTTCACATCTGAGAGCTGGGGCTGTGGGGCATCGGCTAAAAGTATAAGACCCCCAGGGTGTGGCCTCTATTTCTGTTCCTTTCCAGGTGAGTGACCTTAAACCCATCTGCATCTCTCACTCTGGCTGTTTTGGAAAATTCCAGTCTGGCTTCTAACTGCCTGCCCTGTGCTGCTCTGCCCGAGGGCTCCATCTGGCTATGAGTATGGGCTGTGCCCGCCTACCCAGGGTGGGCAGCAGGCTCAGGGGAGGGCACTACATGGGAGTAGCTCTTAACCAATGATGCTGAGAGTGAGTGGGTGACTGCCCAAGCTCATTGTCCCCTCTGGGAAGTGGGTAACCCTGGGTTGTGTATCCACACTCCACAGAGCTCCCCAGAGGGGCTTATGCTCCAGTGGCCTGAAGCTGAGTCACTGGCGCCTTCCCTTCCCTGTCTCCCTCCTCCCTTCCTCCCTGCTGCTCTCTCCTGGGGTTGCCCCCAGCTCATCCATTTGTGTGAGAACCCTCGTCTCAGGCTCTGCCTGGGAGACACCCACCCTGAGACGGGATAAGATGACCCGACGTCAGTCAGTCGCTGGCATGTAGCCTGCACTCCAAACACAGGAGTGACTTCTTCCTTCTGTCCCTGGGTGGGCCATAGGGCCTGGGACGTGCCTGGTTTTGGCGAAAGAAGTAGCCTCAGTTGCAGAGCGAGGAGTGATGTGAAGGTCAGGAGGCTTCCCAGAGCTCTGCCTTGGTCTTGCTGCATCTGAGTCCCCGTCGGCTAGCTTGGCCTTGATTCTCTGCAGATGATAAGGTGCAGCGTTCAGATCTCAGACTGCTGGAGGTGTGAGCTGTGATGGGAGGAGTCCTTAGAGGGAGGCTGAGCGGGAGGCTGGAGCCTTGGGGAGGCGGCTGGTATGTGATAAAATGTTGCAGCAGCAGCAAGAAGGCTCAAAGCCAAATTCCAGCATTTTCAAGCAGGTAGAGGACGGGGGCTGGGTGTGGGGGAGCAGGGAGGGAGGGGGAGAGCTGTGAGCGTGGCAGATGAACCACTGCAGCTCCATCTCCTTTATCTGTTGCCCGAAATGGTGTTATTTCCTCCCTCGCAAACGTCTTCAAGAACAGAGATAAAACGTGAGTGTTCCTTATTATATTGCATTCCTTCCCTGCTATCATGCCAGCCTGGGCTACTGAGGCTCCTTATCGATTCAGCCTGCCTTTGCACAGGCCTCCCCCTCATCCCCGGTCCACTCCCGTGGACTGGAGCCCTGAGGTTCTGCCAAAGATCAGGCTGGGCCGGCCCAGAGGGAGCCGTATTATATACATGTGTACACAGATACTTAAAAATAAAACCGCCAGCCGGCCTCGGAGCGCCTCCTTGGCTGGCGGGAGAAGTGCTCAGTTCCGTGCTGGCGTGGGCCGGGCTGCCCCAAGCCTCCTCGCTCTAGGTCTTCCCTGTCGCGCTGGGCGGTTGGGCTGGAGACAGAAGGACGTGGGGAAGTGGGGCAGCTTCTTAGAGGAGGCCCCGACCTGCCTGGGGCCTGGAGGATTAGAGAAATACGTAGAATTTCCAAATTTAGCATGTGGGGATCGCTTCGTATAAACAAGGGCTGCTTTCGCCGCTGAGATGCGAGGTAGATAATGCCAAAAAAGTCCCCCCGTAAGACTGGGTTCTCTGATTCTGCAGCCAACCTCCAAGTTGACTGTTGGTGCAAATGAAGGGCCACTTCCTGCCTGTCCCTCTGCATGGGTGGTCGGGCTTAGAATGAAATATCCAGGCTGACAAATGCTTTTACAAAGGCCAGATTATAAACTGTAAACCCACTGTCAGCTGGGCAGAAGAGAAATCGAAACGCCTCTCTACCATTTACAGAGAGAGTTTGGCCCCAAGACGAAAGAGCTGCCCCGGTGAGCAGAGTGGCCTTGCGTTTACACGTCGTTGGAGCAGCAGTGAGCTCAGGATGACGGGATCTAGCGGCCAGGAAGCCAACAGCCTTCCCCAGACTTCAGGAGATCTGGTAATCGTTAAGTGGACAAACGCTCTGGAGCAGAGGAGAAGCAAAACGGAATTTCTAGAGGGGATGGAGTCCAGGATGCATCTGTATCCTGGGAGCGTTCAGTTCTCAGAGACTTTCAAAGGGTGAAATTAACAAAGAACAGCCTCTGGACCAGGAAGGGCTTCCTGGGTGGCTAGGCAGCAAAGAATCCACCTGCCCATGCAGGAGACATGGGTTCAATCCCTGGGTCGGGAAGGTCCCCTGGAGACGGAAATGGCTACCCACTCCAGTATTCTTGCCTGGAAATCTCATGGACAAGAGGAGCCTGGTGGGCTATAGTCAATGAGGTCGTAAAGAGTCGGACAAGACTGAGCAACTAAACAGCAACAATATAGAGCAGGAAACATACACCCCAGGGCATGGTCTGGAGGATCTTGGCTGTGTGTGTTTTGGGGAATCCAAACCCATAACTTTCCACTCATGAGACACATGGAAGGTGGGTGGGGGAGCACATTGGTCTGGGAGGTTCCCAACAACACATGTTACCCATCCCAGCTCCTCACTCAACATGGAAGGGTGTCTAAAGTGTGGGCAAGGCGGCAGGCTGGGGGTGGCCCTTGCAGGGACTCACCCACCTGAGCAGAGCTGGCTTGCCCTCTCCAGGTTGAGTCCCTCCCCGCCCCAACCCCCAGGCTATCACTGCTGGTCAGCAGTGGTCTGTGTGCGTCTAACAAAGCCAGGTTGCCTGGGAACAGGGGTTGCTGTTTCAGCCCAAAGCCTTCCATCTGCTTGGATGGGAAAGAGTGAGGGGCTCCAGATCCTGGGAGCCCAGACGCGCCAGGGGAGGTTGGACATAGCACAGGGAGTGACCAGACTGTCCTTCTCTACAAGCAAACCCAGAGCAAGGGTCATCATTCAAGTCTTTACTCAACAAACGTCAGTTGAGCTCCTGCTGCGTGCCAAGTGCTATCCTAGAAGCTTGGGAGGCATGAATGCACTGAACAGGCAGAGTCCCTGCTCCCACGGGGCTAAGATTCTGGAGGGAGGAGATGGAGCATGAACAGGAAATGAAATCAACAAGGACTGTGCCCAGAGTGGACGGACGGCTGATGCAAAGGCCCTGGGGCAGGACCGGGCTGGAGAGCTGGTGGAGCAGCAAGGACCTGATGTGACTGGGGCAGAGAGGACGAGGGGACAGTAAAATTGAGCTAAAGATTGACCCCTCAGCCACACGAGCTGCATTCCAAGTGCTCAGCAGTCACACGTGGCCGGTGACTGCCCTGTTGCATATCTAGAACATTCCACCATTCCAGGAAAGGCTCCACTGGCCTGTGCCCTCTGGGGCCTTTGCAGGACTTGTAAAGATTGTCATGGGAACTGCGGCTTCTGCTCTGAGAGGCGTGGGAAACTGTCGGCAGGTTTTGATGGGAGGACTGATGTGTTCAGAGGGTCGCTCTGGCTGCTGAGCCATGATTTTTAGGGAGAACAAGAAGAGAGCGACTGATGTGGTCCAGAGAGAGAGAGAGAGAGAGAGAGAGAGAGAGAGAGAGTGACTGCCTATCAGGGTCACTCCACATGATGGTAGTAGAGCCAGGTCTATAATGTTAATACAAGGGCATCTCCTGCCTTTCAGACTGGGCTCTCCCCACTAGAGAGGACATTTCTTCTTCATATAGTCAACTGTTTATGCACATGTATCTATGTGCACATATGTATACAGGTACATTTGTGTGTCTACATAGATACGTACACTTGTTATACGCATTTGTATTTCTGTACAGGCGATTCAGACAGCAAAGAATCTGCCTGTAATGCTAGAGAAATGGGCTCCATCCTCGGGTCAGGAAGACTCCCTGGAGAAGAAAATGGTTAACCATTCCTCTATTCTTGCCTGGAGAATTCCACAGACAGAGGAGCCTGGCGGGCTATAGTCCTTGGGGTTGCAAAGAGTCAGACATGACAGAGCAACTCACACATTCACTTTTCATATGTATAGACAGATAAGTACCTGTGTACTGTAGATATATAACATATACCTCTGCTTGTATGTATATGTATACTAACAATATGTTGGTTTTTCCAATGAGCACATGTTACTTTTTTAACAGCATTATGGAAGTGTCACTGACACACCATAAAACCCATGCAGTTGAATGTATAATGCAGTGATCTGTAGTAAATGGGTGAGTCATGCAATGAGCAGCATAGTCCAGCCATGTGTGTCCATTGCAGCAGGTTCTGGAACACAGGCTCCAACCTGCTTTTTTTGGGCTCTGTGGTGGGCACCCCCAGCCTGCCCAGGGTTGGCCCAAGCAGCTGCCCAGATGGAAACTGTCCTTCCCTCGGGGTCAGGGAGGTGCAAGTGGCTTGTCACTGACAAGTGCCTACATGTAAGACAGGCAAATCCTCGGACAGGGCCTGTCCAGAGAAGACATGTCACATCTGCTCCCACCCTCCTGACACCCCCTCTTCCTCCTCTGGCAGGAGGCTTCTCCCCATCTTTTCTCAGAATCTCTAGGCATCCTGCTTGAGTCCTGGTTTTTCCAGCCTTCTGGCCAAAAGTATATACAGAGAAAAATATACAGAGAGGTTAGGCTCCTTTCCCCACTGAGCTAATATTTAGGGAAAAGAAGATTAAACAGATAGTCCAGGCTTGGCTTGTATCATCACCATGTGATCCTTTACAAAGTAAAGGGTTTTAGCAAAAAGAAAAAAAAGAAAATCCAACAAAGAGGGGAAAAGTTCAAAACTCTAAGAGAAATGACTGTGACTTACAGTGATATCACAGACTACAGGTACTTGAGCACCTACTGTGAGCAGGGTGTTGGGTCAGGGGTCACAGAAATTTCCAAGGTGTTGGAAATCTGCCTTTCAGGTGTTTCTAGTCAGTAAGACAAAGTCATCCATCCATCCCTCCATTCATTCACTCATCAGATGCTAACTATGTGCTGGTGCCTGACTGCCCCATCTCGTTGGCTGTGACTGTTTCTATGAACCCATGTTCCATGGGGTCCTCCTTCCTTCCCATCTTCCCTCCCAAAGACTGAATGCTACAGCATAGGGATGGGTTTGGTGGAGAGTGAGACTGCCCAAATGTCTCATGTTTATTAAAGATATTTTCTCCCAGCCTAAATTCCTTTGCTGTCTAGTCTTTCGGCTTGCCTGGACCAGAAGCCACAGCCAGAGGGGAAAGTGAGCTGCTGTGTGGCAAACCTCACAGTGAGGGAGGAACTGGGGTGGGGGTCCCGACAGGCTGTGACAGCACCCCGCCCTCCCCACCCCAAGTAGAGGATCTGGTGATACACATGTAGTTGTGTGATCTTTATGGAAACTGAGAGGCTCTGGGAAAATATATTATGGCAAATGATTATTTTCACCATAATGGTTAAAATTTGGGGATTTAAAAAAATTGGTGTTATATCTAATAAATAGAATTCTGTATGATAACAAAAAAGGGATGACGTTCTGATTCATACCACAGCACAGATGAAACTTGAAGATGGTTTGCTAAGGGAAGCTGGTCACAAAAGGCCATAATGTGAAATGTCCAGAACAGGCAAATGCTTAGATGCAAATTAGATTAATGATTGCATAGGGTTATGAGGAAATTGTAGTGATGACTGAAGGTGTGGGGTTTCTTTCTGAGATGATGAAAATGTTCCAAAATCAACTCAGGTGATGGCTATACAAACCACTGAATATATTAGAAATGTTTGAATTGTACATTTTAAATGCATGGATTTTTGATATGTGAATTCTATCTCAGTAAAGCTGTTAACAAATAAATGTCCTTGTTTTTTATACTAGGTGCTTTTAAAGATTTTAAAAATGTGAACTATTTAAAAAGACTTTATTGAATTTGTTACAATATTGCTTCTGTTTTATGGTTTGGTTTTTTGGCTGCATGGCATGTGGGACCTTAGTTCCCTGACCAGGGCTTGAACTCACACCTCCTGCATTAGCAGGGGAAGTCTTAACCACTAAACCACCAGGGAAGTCCCTTCACACTACATTTTATTGGTATCTGATCACAACGAAAAAAATTAAAACTGACAGATAGCTCCCTCCTCCAAAACAAAACAGAAAATAGGATTCTACCACTTAAAAATAAGCCACAGGGGCACCTTGGCACAGGTAATTCCAAATATACCAGCTTTCATATTTTGTTTCTGTTGGTTTATGTTTCTAGGTTTGCTTTTGTTGCCTATATCGTCTTTAACACATGTGGGATCACCGTGTAGAGAGTGTTTTGTGTCCTGACAAGTCTTTGAAATATCTGTTTTCTGGACAGAATAGATCTAATTTGACTGTGGAGACCCAATAAACACTGCAATTATGACCGCACAGCAGTAAAAATCACTGCTGGGAGGGAAACCTGCCTGGGGATCTGGGAAGTTTCTGTCGGGCGGCTGGATTCAGGTTCTGTAAACAGGAGAATCGCCATGATGGGTTCCAGAGCTGAATGCCTGTCCTGGCCAGGGACGGGCTTGGGCGAGACCAGCGGGTGAGGGGTTAAGTCAATCCTGGCAGGGAGGGGGCACAGCTGAAATGGGAGGTTTCACCCCCATAAATCTTTTAAACCTCAGTGATTTACATTTATGTATTTGCCTTTTATTGTTGTTTATTTTTGGCCGCAGTGGGTGTTTGTTGTGGTTCATGGGTTCTTTGTTGCTGCACATGGCTCTGTCTAGTCACGGTGTGCAGGCTTCTCATTGAGGTGGCTCCTCTTGTCTGAGAGCAAGGGCTCTGGAGCTCAGGCTCAGTAGTTGTGGTGCACGGGCTTAGCTGTCCAGCGACACCTCCTGCATTGGCAGGTGAATTCTTAACCACTGGACCACCAAGGAATCCCTTATTTGTCTTTTTAAATGAAAAGAAGTGACTTACTCACACAGTCACAAAAATCAATTTGTACAAAGAGGAGCAGACAGCGGGAGAACTTCTTCCTCCCCTTCCAGGCTCTGTATCTCTACCCAGAGTCCACGAGCATTGCCAGTTCCTTGTGTGACAGTCACACTATGCACATGTGCCTCCTACATGCTGGCCTCTGCCCCCACACCCAACCACACTCATGGAGATAGGTTATTTGCTCTCTCCTCTATCTGGCCTCTTAATTACACTTACAACACTATTATAATATTACATATATAATCTTGAAGATTGACATCAGTACACACAAATATGCTTCATTCATTTTGATGGCTGTATACTATTCCCCTTTGTGGATATACCATAATTTATCAGACCCAGCCCCCTATTGTTGGATGTGTGGGTTATACCTAGCATTTGGCTATTACAAATAATGCTGCAATGAATGTGTTTTCATGTAGGTCTTGGTCTTTTGTTGTGAATATAGCTGTCAAATAAATTCTTAGAAATTTAAATGCTAGATCAAAGAACTTGTGTATTTAAAATTTGATACTTCTTTCCAAATTGTATAGTGTGTTGCAGACTATAACCTTCTATTACAGCAGAACGTCACCTGTACTGACCTAATTTGGGGCATTCCTTTCGCTACCCTTAAGATGGATACAGATGCCCTTTCCCTTTCCAGAACCAGGAAGAGGGGAGCCCAAGATTGCAGTGTGCAGTACCCATCGCCACATGGCGGCCCTGTGTCCCATCACCACAAACAGTCACTGCTGGCAGGTAGGTGTGTGGTAGTGTCTGCTGTGGACCACACTCACTGCCCTTCTGAATCCTCCTTCCTGCCTTCCTCGACAGGAGTGCCTCCGAGATACTGCAGGTTTGATTCCAGACCACGGCAATAAAGTGATAGGGCAATGAAGTGAGTCACACACATTTTTTGGTTTCCCAGTGCATGTAAAAAGTATGTTTACACTACACTATTGCACTGTTGAGGATGCAATAACATTATATCTAAAAAATGTGCATACCTCAATTAAAAAAGACTTTATTGCTAAAGTATGCTAACCATCCTCTGAGCCTTTTTTGCTGGTGGAAGGTCTTGCCTGGATGTTGATAACAGAGTGGTGGCTGCTGAAGGGTGGGGTGACTGTAGATTCTTAAAATGAGACATCAGTGAAGTTTGCCTCATGGATTGACTCTTCCTTCCACAAGTGATTTTTCTGTATCAGGCAATACTGTGTGATAGCATTTGATCCACTGTAGAGCTTCTTTCAAAACTGGAGTCAGTCTTCTCAAAGCCTGTCTCTGCTTTAGTCTCTAAGCTTATGTGATGTTCTAAATCCTTCACTGTCGTTTCAGTAATCTTCACAGCATCTTCACCGGGCGTAGATACCATCTCAGGAAACCATTTTTCTTGCTCATCCATAAGAAACACCTCCTTATCCATGAAAGTCTTATCATGATGTTGCATCAGGTCAGCCACATCTTCAAACTCCAATTCTAACTGTAGTTCCCTCGCTGTCCCCACCATATCTGCAGTTACTTCCTCTACTGAACTCTTGAACCTTTCAAAGTTGTCTGTGAGGGCTGAGATCACCTTCCAAACTCTTGTATATGTTGATGTTTTGACCTTTCCCCAGGAATCATGACTGTTCTTAATGGCATTAAGAATGGTGACTCCTTTGCAGATGGTTTTCGATCCATTTTGCCATCAGAGGAACCACTATCTGCTCTGGAGGCAGCTTCTTTCCTTAAGCCTCATGAACCAACTCTGCTGCTTCACACTTTTCTTCTGCAGTTTCCTCACCTCTCTCAGCCTTTGCAGAATTGGAGAGAGTAGGGGCCTTGCTCTGCATTAGGCTATGGCTGGTCTGATCTTTTGTCCTGACCACTCAAACTTTCTCTGTATCAGCAGTAAGGCTGTTTCACTTTCTTATCATCCATGTGTTCCCTGGAGCAGCCATTTAATTTCCTTCAGGAACTTTTCCATTGCACTCATGACTTGGCTTGGTGTGAGAGGCCCAGCTTTTGACCTGTCTTGGCTTTTGATGTCTTCCTCACCTCCAGTTTTTGATTTAAAATGAGAGCTATACGACTCTTCCTTTCACTTGAACCGAGGCTGTTTCAAGGTTATTAATTGGCCTAATTTCAATATTATGTCTCAGGGACTAGGGGAGCCCAAGGAGAGGGGGAGACAGGGAACGGCTGGTCTGTGGAGTAGTCAGGACACATGTGATTTGTTGATTAACCTTGCTTTCTTATAGGGCTGTGGTTTGTGGTGCCCCAAACGATTACAGTAGTAACATCTAAGATCACAGATCATGGATCACCATAACAAATATAACAATAATGAAAAAGTTAGAAATAGTGCAAGAATTACCAGAACATGACACAGAGTCGTGAAATGAGCAAATTCTGTTGGAAAACGGCACCCACAGACCTGCTCGAAGCAGGGTGGCCACAAGCCTTCAATTTGTAAAGCTGTCTCGGAAGCACAATAGAGCAAAGTGCAGTAAACCAAGGTCTGTCTGTGTTAATAAAGCCCCCTGGGTTTTAATCAGGCCCCTGACCCCACATCTGCAGCTTCCCCCGCAGCTGGATGTGGGTCTGGGACCAAGTTCACGCCTTCAGGACAAGAGTGGAAATAGCTGTGCAGCTTCTGCCTCTAGGGGCTTCTCTGGTGGCTCAGTTGGTCAAGATTCTGCCTGCAATGCAAGAGACCTGGGTTCGATCCCTGGGTTGGGAAGGTGCCCTGGAGACAGGAAAGGCTACCCACTACAGTGTTCTGGTCTAGAGAATTCCATGGACTGTATATTCCATGGGGTCGCAAAGAGTTAGACATGACTGAGCGACTTTCACCTTTGGCATCTTTTCTTCTAAGGAAATTGCAAGCTGGGGACAGGGGCCAAACACTGGTGGCCTAATGAGTTGGATGGATCTAGGTCCCTGGGTAACACAGAACACTAAGGAAGGGGATTCCGTTTCTGCACAGTGGTGAGCAGAGGGAACGTACTACCTCTCAACTTTGTGACCCAGGAGACAGTCCTGGGCAGCAAATTGGATCAAGAGGGGACCTGAATAGAACAGAGATGCCTGGCTGTCACCCCTGCAGGCCCCCAGAAAGAACCTGCAGACCTTAGGGGGTGGGCGAGCTGAAGTCCTTGGGGTGCTGGGGGCTCTGAGAGCCAACCGACCGGGCATCATCATGCCAGGGGCCCTTGGGGTTTGGGAGGAATGACCCAACTCCCAGACTATGTCATTTCTTGGTAAATACAGAGCAGGCTGCAAAGCAGGTTGGAATTCGGAGGCCCCGCTGCCTGGTTCCAGCTGTTCCAGAAACCAACTCGCCAATCAACAGCTGGAACAAACACTCATAAAAAGTCACCCAGCTTCTGCCCTCTGTCTGCATCCTGGAAGAGGTTCGCTGCAGGCCTCTCCACCCACACAAAAGAGCGCAGACCCTGGCACCCGCCTCGAGCTGCTCTGCGGCAGGGCTCTGGAACTCCCTAAATCATCCTGGCTGCTGGCCTTGAGAGCTTCTGGAACCCAACGAAAGTAAAGGACACAGCACGGCCGTGGAACAACTTAATTTTCTCTCTGTTCCTCCTAGACTCTTCGGGACGGGGGAACTCGGCAGGGTGTTTGAGACAGGAGAGGTCACAGCTGGGACCTACAGAGGGGAGATGCTCTGATTGTTCATCCATCACTTAGTTAACAGACGTTCTCCTGGGGCTCCAGGCAAGAGGCCGAGTTTACAGAGCGAAGTTGGCACAGCCTAGACTCTAGGGAGGGGGCTGTCACCTGAGACAGACGCAAGGGTCACAAGGGGAGAACTGTAGTAAGAGGCGTGTATGGTGTGTTAGCTGGTGTCCCCCCACCAATCCACGTCCTTCCAGAAGGTGAACAAAGAAGTGAAGGTGTGATTTACTCAGAAATAGCATTTCTGGGGCTCTCCTGGTGGCTCAGTGGTAAAGAATCCGCCTACCAAAGCAGGAGACACAGGTTAGATCCCTGATCTGGGAGGACTCCATGTGCTAACTAAGCTTATGTGCCACAACTCCTGAGCCCGTGCTCTCGACCTCAAGAGCCGCAACTGCTGAAGCCCGAGTGCCTAAGAGCCTGTGCTCTGCAACGAGAAGCCACTGCCGTGAGGA
Source organism: Antilocapra americana (assembly GCA_007570785.1). Classification (NCBI taxonomy): domain Eukaryota; kingdom Metazoa; phylum Chordata; class Mammalia; order Artiodactyla; family Antilocapridae; genus Antilocapra; species Antilocapra americana. The sequence continues at coordinate 11,263,651 of ML663568.1, read as the reverse complement.
GCCCACACACCACATCTAGAGAGGAGCCCCTACTCAGCGCAACTAGAGAAAGTCCATATGCAGCAGTAAAGACCCAGCCCAGCCAAAAATAAATAATAAATAAAGAAATAAAAATTTTATAAAGAGAAATAGTGTCTTTGCCAATGTGTTTAAGGTGAGCATCCATACACATTAGTGCTGCGGGAGGGTGGGCTGTAAGCTCCATGAGAGACACTTCCTAAGAGGCAGAGAAGGACACGGAGAAAGCGATGCACAGGGAGAAGGTCCCGAGACTCTGGAGGCTGAGACCAGAAGGATGCATCTATGAGCTGGGGGACACTACGGGCGGCCAGTAGCCCAGCGCTAGGAGAAGGGCGTGGGAGCCTCCAGGAGGACCTGCCCTGGCTGAAACTTTGATTTTGGACTTCTGCCCTCCTGAGCCAGGAGGGAATACATTTCTCTTGCTCTTAGCTGCCCTTTCCTTTTCCAAGGGATCTTCCTGACCCAGGGATTGAACCCAGGTCTCCTGCATTGCAGGCAGGTTCTTTCTTTACCGTCTGAGCCTCCACGGAAGCCCTCTTTAGTTGCCCAGTGTGTGGTAATTTGCTAAGGTGGCCAAGGGTGCAGCAGTCCGGGTTGTGTGAAGACTTGTGGGAATGGCTTCTCCTCCCTGAGGGATCAGGGAGGACTTCAAGGAGGAGGTGACAGTTGAACTGAGCCCTGAGGATGCCGAGGAATTTGCTGGGCAGACTGGGAGGCAAGGCTGATACCAGGCAGAGGAAACAGCGCCTGCTTCTGGGACTCTGGCTCTGCTGGGTCCCTGCAGGCAAGGGTAGCGTGGAGGAGCAGTTGATCCTCGAGCAAAGGGGAAATCCCTCCTGCCCACAAGCCATGGATGGCTTCGAACTGCGAGGACTTCTAGAAAACACAGTCCTGCTGTGTGCCCGGGAAGAGGGGACAACACAGGCGCTGGTAAGAAGGGGCACACCCTCCCTACGCTCTCCAGACGGGTTCTGATACCGGCAACTGAAACATCCTCCACAAGCGCGGAGCTCAGCTCCCCGGGACTGCGGCTCTGTGCTGAGTAACATTCACTGATGCCGTTCATTTTAAGACAACTTGTTTTTGTATATATCCAAGCTACAAGGCGACAGGACTGTTAACCAGATCCCTGGAAATTCTTCAAACAATACAATAAAGTGGGTTTGGGGAGGATCCAAGTCGGGAGAACCCCTCTCCCCGCCACTGCAGAGGGCCCTCCCTCTCTATGTCTTTGGCCCTGTTTCTTACGATGACGAGGGTCCCTTCGTTGAGCTCCGGCCTCTGCTCTCCCCCCGTCACTCCTGCTCCTGGACCTCTGCCACCTCGTAGGGTCCCTTCTGCAGGGGTCCACAGGAGGAGGTGTGTGGGATTGCTGTGAGGCTGAGCTTAAAACAAATGTAGCAGGCAGGAATTTGAGTCAGAAACTTGGCTTCTTGAATCAGCATCCATGGGGGCTGCCTGCCTGGTGCACCCACCAGAATAGAGACTGCTAAGGTCAAGGCAGGGAGGTCTTCTCTACCACGGGGCTTCCTAAAGATCACCTAAAAGCAGTAAGAGACTAAAGAGGAAACCGTCAGCCGTGGCGGCCATCGCATCCCTTCTTGGGGCGAGGTCCAAGGTTATTCCAGATGCAACCTCACAGTCAGAGGGAGGGGACATGCCCACAAGGCTAGGGGCAGCCAAAGAGTGGGTGGACAACCAGGAAACTGACTCCTTAATGTTTTGAGACACACGGAGGTTAGTCAGGCCTGTCTCCAGTTAACAGCTGAGCAAACTGACTTGCAAAGCCTAGTGACTGACCTATTGCATTACTGAGTGTAGATGCTATATCCTGTTTCTTATAAAGTCACATAAGCACAATTAGAAACGACTGTTGTCAATGCCGGGCAGTGAGCCTTGGTGGCATGAATGTTACTCCTGGCTGAGGACCTGGGGGAAACTATGGCCAGGATGACTCTTTTCCCCAGAGACTTCCTCTTGGGGTGAGTTCTGCAGATGGTTTTCTGTAGCCTCCACATTTCCTTCTCTCACACTTGGATAAATTACTCTCCACTTGAGGCCTCAGTTTCTTCATCTGTAAATGGCAATAAATCTCTTCTCAGGATGGTTGTGAAAATGAAATGCAGATGAAATATCTAGACCATGGTAGGTCCTCAGCAGCCTAACTGTTGGATGAGAGAGATGATGGTGATGATGGTAGTGCTGGTGGAGAGGATGCTGTTGTTTTGGTTTACTCTCAGAAGAATCATCATGAGTAACAGGCTAAATGAGGCTTTCTTTGCTTCCTTCCAAAGGACGGAAGGACCAAGCTGAGCTCCACTGGAGCCTGTGGCAATAAGAAAAATCAGGAATACTGATCTTTCATTTTGGTTTCATAGTTTATCATGGAATTGTTTTCATTAATCTTGATTTAAAAAGTGAAGTGAAAGTCACTCAGTTGTGTCCGCCTCTTTGTGACCCCATGGACTACATAGTCCATGGAATTCTCCAGGCCAGAATACTGGAGTGAGTAGCCTTTACCTTCTCCAGGGGATCTTCCCAACCCAGGGATTGAACCCAGGTCTCCTGCATTGCAGGCAGATTCTTTACTAACTGAGCTATCAAGGAAGCCCTATTTTTTTTTAAAAAAAATAGTCCTGATTTTAAAAAAAGTTGCATTAAAAGATTTTCAGTCTTGCTCACCAAGTTTTTTGGTGGCCCCTGAAGTGTTGCCCATGGGGGCAGATGCCTCCATCACCTCAGCCTGGTCCAACTTGCCCTGTGACCCCAAGAAGGACTCCATGTTCTCATTACTCTGGGTGCCACCTGACAACCATGGGGGGTGGGGGGTCACTCTGGCCCTGTTCCTTCAGACTGTATTGGCAATTCTGAACTTTTTGATCTTGCACAGCAAAGGGAAGTTTGTTTTGAATACTCCAGGGCTAGAACTGGGGCTTCCTGGCTGGGGTCTGATTTCAACAACAGTGCTTACCATTGAGTCTGGAGGATGCATTCTCTGTACTTCCTGTGTAACAGGAATAAACTTCCCTCCTTAGCCCCAGCTGTGTGGTTCCGGGGACCTTTCTGATGGAGCCATCCCTCACCCAAGCACCATGCAGACTGTGGACTCTTTCCTCTCTGTCTTGGAGGGAAATGGACCTGGCCACCCTGTGGCTGGTGGGAGCAGCACCAGGGGAGTCAGCAGCTGGTGGAATTTCCTCACCGTTGTCTGGTGTGGTCCCTAGCTCCACAACCAGACACGAAACAGGGCGGAAACTAGGTTTCATCAAGCACATAGATTTGTGAGGATATTTATGACCCAGATAGAGCTCCAGATGCTGAGTGTTCTCACGTGATTTCAGAACTTCAGTTCTTTAAACAGTCTTGGAGGTTGTGTAGTCTCCGGCAGTTTTTAAACTGTGTTTATCAACCCTCTTGGGCTCCACGGCCTGGAGGTTCTTCTGAGGGTCCCAGGGGTTCCAGGGGCTGACTCCAGGCTGGGAAGATGAAGGGAGGAGAGGCCAGTGGGCAAAACTTCGGGGCCTCTTTCCTGCTCCAACTGAATAGCCCCATGTGTGCCTGTTCCACACACAGGGCCTCCGGCGTAAGTTTTGTTTAAGGAAAATGAGTGTCTGATTAAAAATAGTTTTGAAGCCATGAACACAATTCAGAGCTTCCTAATCTTGGCTGCACACTAGGAATCACTTAAGGAATTTTTTAAATTCCAGGGCCCAGGCTCTACACCCAGAAATGTGGATGTAATGGGTCCGTGGTGAGGTGTGGGCATCAACATTAAAAAAAAATCTTCCCCGATGACTCTGCTGTGCCACCAGGGTTTGAGGCCACTCATCTGGGCCAGTGTTTTTCTTTTTGCTCATGCAAAACTGGGGCCCGGGGGTGAGAGTGTGTGTTCTTTTTGCTCATGCAAAACTGGGGCCTGGGGGTGAGAGTGTGTGTGTTCGTGCACGTATGTGTGATATTACTTGTGCAGAGCCTGGTGCTAGCTAGCTCACCTCCAGGCTGGATTAGAACCTGGAGTGTAGAGTCCTGGGACTCTACTCCATGCACACAGAGGAAGAGAGGATCCGTTATCCTATGCGATATGACTTTCTGTGGTTTCATCTGCACATTGGAACACATATTTTTAGTTCAACATTTGAGTTTCAGGGAGAGAAGAGCCTTGAGCAGGAGAGGACATTGATATTTATACTTCCTCTGGGAAACAGAGACAGGGGCGGGGGGCAAACGGTGCCCGCCCTCCCCCCCGAAGGACCACACAGATGCACAGAGCTGAGAAGACGCCCCTGGGGGCTGGCTCCCAGGCTCACGGTTTAGTTTAACCACTTCACACACTCCATTTCGAATTCCCTTGAGAATGCTGTCCCAGTGTTAACTGGTTGATAGAGACAAACTGTCGGTACTGGTGGAGTGTCTTACATTTTCAAGGTCAAGCACTCTCCTTTTTTTTTTTTTTTTCAAGAATAAAAGAGAGAAAAGGAAGAGAAAGAAGCAAGTGAAACATGTAGCCAAAGTGGCCTATCAGGGTACAGAGTCTACATAACAAACAGTTTTAGGAGACTTGTCAGTAGTGGTGGTAAGAACCAGACTGAAGGCAAAACACAGAGGGCCTCACGACAATCGCGTCCCTTCTCACAGTGGGAAGTGACCAGTCCAGGTGATGCCAGGGAGGGGCTGTGTGACAGAGAAGCAGAGCAGCAGCACAAAGGAAGTCAAGCCCACATACAGACTCCCAGTGTCAAAAACACTAGTGGGGGCTCCCCTGGTGGTTCAGTGGTTAGGAATCCACCAGCCAATGCAGGGGACATGGGTTCCATCCCCGGTCTGGGAAGATCCCACATGTCACAACTACTGAGCCAGCACTCAGGAGCTCATGCAACACAGTTAGAGAGTAGCTCCTGATTGCTGCAACGAGAGAAAGCCCGTGCATAGCAACAGTGCAGCCAAGAAAAAGTAAATAAATAAAATGAAACATTAAAAAAAAAATGCTAGGGTGTCCTGCAAGGAAATAAGGGTTTTGTGACTTCTTTTGACCCACACAGTGTGGCGCCAGTGCCACTATATAATTTCTGAGTCTGGGTCTTAAGACATTGGAAGTTTCTGCCTTCACACTTGAGTGTTCCCTCCTAGAAGGCGCTCCATGCAATTAGAGGCCAGGCCATTTTCCAGGAGGAAAACCAAGCTGTTATTTCCCCATATTACTAAAAGTCTCAGCAAAAGAAAGGAATCTCCTCTTGTGTATTCGTTAAGATAGGCCAGATGTGCTGTGTAACGAGTAACCCCAGATCTCAGTGGCTTTGCTCAACCAAGACTTATTTCTCACTCACAAGGAGTCTGTGGCTGGTCCTGTCCTTAGGAAGGTCATGGGCCACTTCTCCCAAGCTTCACTCCAGAAGTGATGTGCCCCTTCCACCCACCACCAGCATCATCACATGGACCTGCTGTGATGGTAGTGCCAGGGACCACCACCTGCCCCACGTGGACATTGGGGGCAGGGACATGATGGGAAGACCATGTTCAGTGAGCACCCTGTCTCTTAAGTCTTTCTTCCAGAAGCTTTTCTGAGCCCTGAGGCAACTGCCAATATCTGTTTGCCAGCGGAGGATGAAATGAGCTGTAATGGAAAACCTCAGAGAAGACTGACGCCACCTGACAGATGGCTGAGTATGTGTGTGTGTGTGAGCATTCTTAATTCTCCACTGCTAACAGCTAGGAGAGCATTAGCTCTTGCTAAAATTATCTGAGTTCTGTGTGCTATTTGAGAAGCAAACCTAAGATGTTTGATGGTCACCCATGAGAAATCATTGGAGTGATCTCCCTGGGAAGGGAAGAGACAGATTAAGTGGACGGCGATTTAAAATGGGCATAGTTGATAGACGATTTTCTAGGTGGCCTGTCTAAATCATGGTCTTGTTTTTCGAGGACAGGAAGTAGAGATTTGTCCCAGGGTTTCTCACCACACTGTGGGAATTGCTCCCCCATGATCTCACTCAAGAAACCTAGGCCCTGACCGGGGTGAACAAGTTGGCCTTGTTTCAACTTGCTACTTAGACCAGGTGGTGGCTCCTGGCATGACTGGTGGAGACCACATATAGAACTGGGAAACAATGCCATGATGGATTAGTAATGTCTGCCATAGAGAGAGTAAGGGGAGAGTAGTTGCCCACTTCAAAATCTATCTATTCTAAGACGCCTATTGTCCCACTTTTTAGCATCCCTGAAATCAGGGTGCATTGTATAATGGATGGCATCTTACAAATTGTTTGGCAATGGGCTTCTGCTGTTCACAAAATAATGGCACAATTAATAAAATAGACATTGAAAGGTAATTGCCATTTTTGTTTTGTTTGTTTAGAGAGCCATTGTTAGGATTTAACGAGCTCAGATCCAGAATGCCTGAACCTGGGAAGTCTCAGTGGAGTTAGCTTTTTCTCTCTGTATTTCTGTCTCTCTCCTCCACTTTCATTTGCATCTCTGAGGTTTCATTCTGCACAGGCCCTTGGACTTTGTTCTTTCTACCCTGCCAGCCCCCCTCCCAGCATCTGTGAAGGTATATGCCTGGCTCCTGGACAGTGACATGATGGCCTCCTTAGCACCCTCCCCATCACCCCTCTCTATTACAGTTCCACCATTGCTGGAAAACTCCTTCCATGTTTTTAAGTTCAAATTCCCTGGGTCTTGAATGAATGAAATAATCTTTTTGAACATTTTTGAGGTTAGAGACTGCTAGCTGGCTTGTGAATTGGTTTTCCCATGGACTGTGCTAAGCCCTGATGGAGTTGGCCATGGCCAGGGTAAGGAGGTCTGTGGGTGGGAGAGGTGGGACCCCGAGGTACAACACGCCCTCCTGGAAGGCAGGGGTCCAGCAGAGTTCACGTCTACGTGCACTCCAGACCTGTGCCTGTTTCTGCACCTTCACCTGTACCCACACCTATATCCATGCACAGCTCCCCGCTTCCTGTCCCTCCTTGGGCCTCCTATGGAGAGGGGGCCTTTATCATGCTGTGCGAGGCCCATCGTGTTGGTCTGCTTGCTTATTCCAGCTTGTCTTCCAACCCCACATGGCTGCTGTGATAACTGAGTGAATGGATGCATGCACTTAGAATGTGTTACTTGGATATTGAGGTACTTATTTTTTAAATCAGTCAATTAATAATTACTCTTCATTGTGGTGCACAGACTTCCCATTGCAGTGGCTTCCTCTGTTGCAGAGAACAGGCTCTAGGTGTGAGGGCGTCAGTAGTTGTGTAGCTCAGGCTCAGTAGTTGCCGTGTATGGGCTTGGTTGCTCCAAGGCATGTGGGATCTTCTCAGATCAGGGATCAAATCTGTGTCCACTGGGTTGGCAGGCAGTCTCAACTAGTGGACCACTAGGGAAGTTCCAAGGTACTTACAATGGCACCCTGCCTGTAGTGCATTCTTGTGAGAGGTGTACTGTGTTGTTCATCCGTGGGTGCTTAGATGGTGTCAGTCATATTAGCCTTTCCTTATCTTTATCATTTAATGATTTAACAATTCCATGTTATTGAATATCTAGTACTTTGCTATAAAAATAATGCTTCATTTTGGGGTCCATGCACATACATTTGTGTGTAAGCTCTGATTTTTCCTTAAAGGACATCACTAAAGATGGACTTGCTGGGCCAATGGACACACATCTCATGAAGGGCTGGCTACACACAGCTACCTTGTTTTCCAGGCTGGTGGCTGGATTTACAGCTCGCCAAATCAAATAGAAGATGCTTTCCCTTTCCCCCTACACAAGGCCCAACAACACACATTGCTGCTGTAAGATATAAAAGCTTCGGCCCCAGGGATCTTGACTCTACACTGCAGGCCTGCTGAAGGTAGAGGGTTTCTGATCAGAAAGGCAGAGATCAGCGTGAGAGAGGAGGAAAATGCATGGAGGAAGAGATGGCTTCTGCTGGGGCAGGAGGCAGGAGGTGGATGTGGAAGGGATGGCGGTGTAGGTCCTGACGTCAGAGTGGATGTCTGCTGAGCACAGAACCAGGGCTGCCGATGGCAGGAGCCGGAGGGGCCGGCGGGGGGCAGGCGGGCTCCGCCGCTGTTCCTGGAACTGAGCTGCCTCCTGGTTCCATATTACGTTCATTTTGATTGTAAGTATGGGTCTGCCATCCCTAATGGCGGGGTTGGGTAACGATGTGGTGGAGGGAGGCATGCGCTGCTACCCGGGAGAATCTGGACTGCAGATTCGCGATGCAGATGGAACGCCCAGCTGTCTGATTTTCGCCTCCCATCATCTGATTGTTTGTGGAGCTGGAGATGTGGGGAGGCCAGCTCTCTCTCTGATTTTTTTTTTTTTCTGTTGTTTGTAATTTGGAATGCGGCTAGAGAACAGACAGTGGCTAAGGAGCCCTTGACGATGGATGAGCTGGAATTTGCTGTGGGGCTTTGTCAGGGAGAGGCAGAGTGCCCCGGGTGGCTTGCCTGAGATGGTTGTGGAGGAGAGTTCAGACGTTTGTGTAATGGGGGCTAAGGAACTGGATCTTCCCCTGGACAGTTTTCGAAGGCACTGGGTATCTGAAAGGTGGTTTGTGGCTTAGATTGTGTTATTAGTTCAGAATGCTGTCAGCTGCAAGTAATTCTCTCAAGACTAACAGAAGGTGAACCTGGGAGGTGACTCTTCTCACAGGTCAAGAGGGATGGAGGTGGCAGGTAGCTGAGCTTCATCAGGGCTCCGAGGTGGCATCTTGGAGACCGTCTCCAGCCCAAGGTGGTGCTGCAGCTCTAAGCATTCTGTTTACACATTCCCTGCCCCTGAATCCCTTCCTACGAAACACCCTCTTTCCACTTCTTAAACACACTGGGATGTCCCTGATGGCCCAGTGGTTAAGAATCTGCCTTGTGATGCAGGGGACGTGGGTTCAAGCCCTGGCTGGGGAACTAGGATGTTTCAAGCCACAGGGTAACTAAGCCTGTGTGCCACAGCCAGAGAGGCCGTGATGCACCGCCAGGAAAGACCCCGTGCGATGCAACTAAGACCCAACACAGCCAAATAAATACGTAAATGCATTTTTAAAAGCCCACCAACAACACGTCGGCATCTTTGTTTCAAAGAGATGTGTGACCATCCCACAGAACTGGCTACAGATGGTGGGTCAGCGGAGCGGCCACGAGCCCAGAGGGATCCCCACTGCCGGTCTCATTGCTTGTCTCTGCCTCACCCACAGGGCGTCAGCATAGGCAAGGGGGTCAGCCAGGGTGTTGGCTCTGATTCCACATTCTGATTCCATATGTGTGGGGCCGCCATGGGTGCCCTCTGGACAGGCGGCCTGGACAGAGCACACACGCAGCCTCAGAGGTCTGGAGCTGGGTTCGAATCCCTTCCCGTGTAGAGCCCTGGGAAGGTCTGGGGGCACCTCCGTTGCTCAGTTAGCCCATCTACCCAATGAGGCTGAGAATGCACAAGTGAGAACTGTTGCGAGGACTCGAGGTAAAGCAGGAAATGGCCCCAGCCCTGCTCCTGGCACTGCAGGGCTCAACAAACAGTCTCCTCTTACCACGACTCCTGTTGGAGGAGGGGAAGTAGATGGAAGGAAATGTACAAGTGATGGGACGTGTCGTCACCTTTGATTCCAGTGTGTGTTGTGATCAAGAGATTTAAGACACCGGTGTGGATGCTGTGGGTTTCTAGGGTAACTTTCAATGTGCCCAGGCTGGAGCCCCTGGTGCATCCACTACACAGATGTAAAAGCCCATAGTGGGCACTGCAGGACACTGCCCTGGTTCCGATCTTTAATCTGAAAAGAGGACTCTTCTTATTCTCTGTGCATGTGATGATGAACAGATGGGCTTAAATGGAGGCACACACAGGTACATCTCTGCCAACTGCGGCCAACCCACCAAAATGTCTGCCTTCCCATCACTAGACAAGGGAACTGGGACCTGGCATCTGGGAGAAACCACCAGACGCTGCAGGCTTCCCATGCCTGGAAACCACCACACCAGCATCTTGGGGTGGTTAAGGTCACCAGCTCCAGCTGTCCTCAGTGGGATGCTTACATGGAACGAGCCTCTGGGACAACTTCAGGGTCACCAGTGGTGGTAAAGTAAAAGGATAGATGGCGGGAGGGCCAATTCTGAAAGGAAAGCCACATCTGAGCATCTGGATTCAATGTGATGAAGAACTGGCAGTGGAGAGAGTCTTAGATTCCATCTAGTCCAGGCTCCTTATATGACAGATGAGAAAACTAGAGCCAAGAAAGGGCAAGTAACTTTCTCTTGATCATGTAAGTTGTGGGAGTGCCATTCCGTTCATCTAACCACCAATCCATCCATCCACCCATCCATACACCCATCCATTCACCCACCCATCAGTCAACCAGAGATGTGTGCTACTGAGGTGCCAGGCACTGTACTAGGTGCTGAGCATGGGGCCCCAACGACAGCTCTGACCCCCATCCTCAGGGAGCTTACAGTTGGGTGGAAGAGACAGATTACAGCAAATCACACACTTTCACTTGGGATCACTGCCATGGGGGGAAAATCCATAGTGCTAAGAGAGGCTGGGAGGACCTGGGAGGGACCCCCTGAAAAAGTAGTCATTAAACTGAAGCCTGATGGACGAGGAAGGCCTGCCAGACAAGGGAAAGAGTGGAGGTCAAGGGGAGTATTTCAGGTGGAAGGAAAATGGTTGGGACAGGAGAGAACGAAGGAAGCCTAGAGGTGCTGGGGAGGCCAGCAGTGTGGGAACCCAGGCTTTGAGCTTCCAGGCCTAGAGCTCTCTCCTCTGGGCCCGTAAGTCCCATCCCAGGACTCTGCACCTATGGAATCAGCATCTCCTCCATTTCCATGTTTGGAGAGAATTGGATGATGAAAATACTTAGTGGATTTAGTAGAAAATGTTCATTCTAGACTGGACTGGAGTTGGGGGTTGGGAGAGGAGCCTGTATGGTTTATACAAAATAAAATATCAATTAATGTGGCACACATCATAAAGAAGTAAATTATCTCCCCAAATAGGAAGTCTGGGTTCAGCGCCCTGTGATGGAATGAGTTTCCCAGTAATGCTCAGCATCTCTGAGGTTCTTGTGACCGTCCCAGAATTGTCACAAGGCGGCATGGGTTTCCTTAAACAGCACGTCCTCGTATGACGTCCTCCAAAGGCAGGTAGATGAACAAGTGACCTCTCTCTTTTCACTGGGGAGAAAACATCTTTTCCAGGAGTCTCACAGCGTACTTTCTCTCATGAGTCATGGGCCCAGACTGGGTCATGTGCTCACTTCTGGAAGTAAGAGGCTAGAAAAGTGATTATCTAGGAGGAGAGGAAGATTTGCCTGTGGATGTCTGTCACATGCCTCTAGCTATGGAGACAGTAAATGAACCCAAAGGAATGAGTCCTCTTTCCATTCCCGTTCACAGTCCTGGTGGCTATTATCAATCTATTTCTGCAATTTATGCTAGTTAGTATTTCAATGTGTGATGCCGTATGGAAGAAGCATCTGATAGAATTCAACACTTAGCCAATAAGAACTGGAAAGGAACGCACAGAGCAACTAGATAGTCATGTTGGGAAAAAAACAAACTCCAACCCCTACCTCACAACACATATAAAAATTAATTTTAAATCTATCAGAGATCTAAATGCAAGAGCTAAAACTATAAAACTTCTAAAAGAAAGCATAAGAAATACATCTTCATGAGGTAAGATTTTCTTAGACATGATAGAAGATGCACTAACTAAAAAAAATGGATAAAATTCAAACCTAAAAACATTTGCTCTTTAAAAAGTACTATTAAAAACAAAAGGCAAAGCTTCACACTGCAGGAAATACAGAACACAGAGACTGATCTGTTCTCTTCAGGAAGGAAAACTAGGGAAAGCTAGGTTCTCAGCTGTGGAATGTGAATCCACAATCATCATTATTCATCAATCATTATCATTAATAAAGGAAGGGGTGCCCCTAGTCAGACATCTCTTTTGCATCAGGTCCTATACCATCTGCCCTTGACACACTCTCTAATCTGAACCTCCTACCAGGTATGTGAGATAGAGAAAGGTCCCCTAGTCACAGATGAACAAACCGGGTCTGAGACGTCACACACCTGGGGTGGCAGATGGCATCAGTGGCAGTTCTTCACCCCTTCCTACATTTTTGCATTTGCCCTGTAACTGGGGAGAGCTCTGACTCCATGGGCAGGGCAACAGGCTCCACCCCTGGACTTTAGCCTCAGCCACGTGACTTGTGTCGGTCACCATGAGGGAAGGGGATTTAATAAGTGGTCCCACACTGGGATGTGCTCTCTGGCGATGTTGCCATGGCTACAAGGACATGCCCGAGCTGGCCTGCTGGAGATGAGAAACAAGTGCAGCTGAGTGGGTGCCCTCTTTGTCCCAGGAACAGTCAACATAGATCAGCCCCATTGCCGATCCTAGAACATGACTGAATCCAGCCAAGATCAGCAGAGCTGCCCAGCTGAACCCCAGCTCATTCCAGGTTCACAAGCAATACACACTTACTGTTCTCACCGACGTTGAGATTCTGTGGTTGTTTGTTATGCAGCACTCTCATGTCAAAAGCTGACTGATACACCCAGTAAGCACTGAAGTCAGGATTTATGCTCAAGTCTGTTGACTCTCTACTATCCATGCACCTCTCTCCACAACACTGTTTTCACTGTGGTTCTCATAATTATTTGCATTCATGACAAAGTCTAGGATTTAACATTTTGGAGACTGTAGGAGTAGATGCTGGGTGAGTGGGCTTTATCTTTTGTGGTTGTCAGAGAGAATGGGAGGGATATCATTTGGAAACTTGGGAGTCAGAATACAATCCACGCCATGTGGCTGGAGTCTGGTCAGTGACTGCTCCCAACTTGCTCCCCATCCTTCCTGGTCAGCCACAGCCACATGCCAAGCAAACGCTTTCTTGTGTTTGCTTCTAGTACTTAGGAAAGAATGCTAATAGTAATCCTCTAATCCTAATAGCTAAAATGCACCAAGCACCTACTCATACTAACCTCCACATGGATCATCCCAATTAATCTTCCCAACCAACCAAGGAGCCTTATTATTTGCATTTTACACATGAGAAAACTGAGGAACCATCAAAAGGTCCTCACCATTGGTTTCTGGAATAATTTCAAACCAAAGACTGATGTTTCACAGCTTAGAATCTGAGAGAGTTATTGGTAAAACTGCCAAAGGCAAAGACATTGATTACATTTTAGTTACTAATTCAACAAACCAGTTCGATGTTACCATTCTTCATGAGGCCAAGAGATGAAGTAAGTATTTAACCTGCAAAATGCAGGAAACAAAAACCAAACAGGAGACAGAGTCCAATCCATAAATACAGTGGAGATTCCAACAATCCTCTCTCAATAATCGAAAAACAAGCAAGCACAACCAATCACGACAGGTATAGAAGACTTACACTCTACAAACCAGCTCGACCTGTGGGACATTGACAGAACATGCTGCCCAACAACAGCAGAGCCCACAGCTTCTCCTGAGCACAAAGAGTACCAACCAAGGTTGGCCAACCATCTTCTGGACCACTGTGGTTCATGGCCTGTGTTTGCATAGCCCATGACATAAGCATGTTTTTTATATATTTTTTAAAGGGCTGTCCCAAATAAAACTAAATGAAACCACAAAGAATACACAACAGAGACATTACCTGGCTTGCAAACCCTAAAATGCTTGCAATCCGCCCCTTTACAGAAAAACCTGCCTTTCCACTCTTCTGGATCTTAAAGCAAGTCTCAGTAAAGTTAAAAAGATTGAAACCATACAAAACATATTTTTTGACCATAGTGAAGGCTAGCAATTATTACCATGAAAGCATATGAAAAAATAAAATAAAACAGACCAATCCACAGAGCAGGGTGTCCAGCAGCCCATACGAATGTATGGGCATTTCTCACATGATGACAACAAAGATATTTCAGTACATCGTGAAAAGGACCAATCACTCAATAAACAGCATCAAGACCAAAAAACACAACTTACACCATAAAACTACTAGGAATAAATTTAGAAGACTTTGAAGATAGAGAATGTTTTCTTAAAAGTATAAATGCAAAAGCAAACCAAGTCAAAACTCTGTGTAACAATCAACACCATAAACAAAGTGAAAATCCAAGTGACCAGCTGGGAAAAAATACTTGCAAAATATAAAGCACAGAACAACTAACATCCAAGATATTTAACGCACTCCTAGAGATCAGGTTAAAAGAAGATAACACTCACCTACAGGATGTCCAAGCAGAACCGTTCAAAGGACAAGGGGAGGCAGCACCTGAAAGAAGAGCACAAACGCCAGGTGTGAAAAGATGTCCAAACACACCGGGGAGCAGAAAAACACCAGTTGAATCAACAGGATACAGGAATCTCTCTGGTGGTCCAGCAGCTAAGACTCCGAGCTCCCAACATAGAGGGCCGGGTTCCATCCCTGATTAGGGAACTAGATCCCATATACCATGACTGAAAGAGTCCATATGCTGTGACTAAGACTTAGCATGGTCACATAAATAAATTTTTTAAAAAATAAAAAGTAAATTAAAATAACAGGATATTGCTGTTAGTTCACACGTTAGTCATAATGCAGAGACTGGCCATGGCCAGCATTGGGAAGAGAATGGGGAGTAAGCTTAGCCATCACTGGTCCACAAACCACTATTTTTTTTTTACAAAAGGGATTGATAGGACCTACTCAAACTGTAAACCCACACATCTGACAACCCAGACACTGCACTTTTTAGAACTCAGTTTTGGTGAAGAAACATGCATGTGAGAATAGAAGGGTAGGTCTGGGGATGTTTAGGACAAACATTTTTATTATAAGAAGACATGGGAAGTAACTGGAATGATGATGGATATGGACATAGCAAAGCAAACTGCAGTGTTTGAAAACCATATGAAAAACTGAGCACTGGCTTAAACAATGAGACCAAACTACAGAGGACATCGAAAGATCTCTACGTGGAATCTAAAAAACAGTACAAGTGAATGTATGTGCAGAAGGGAACCAGACTCCCTGATGTAGAGAACAAACCAATGGATACCATTGGGAAGAGGGAAGCGGGGAGGGGAAAACAAGGGGTTGGGGATGGAGAGGTACAAACTACTGTGTATAAATTAGGTAAGCAACCAAGACAGCTTATACAGTGTGGGGAGTTACAGCCAATGTCCTTTAATAACTTTTAATGGAGTATGATCTGTGGAAAATATCGAATCACTCTGCTGCACACCTGATATTAATATAATATTAATAATTATTGTATTATAATTATTAATATTATAATATATTATAATTATATCACATTATTTATTATATAA
>ML663568.1:11091967-11247930 GCA_007570785.1 Antilocapra americana | reverse complement strand
TATAAACATCATAAATTATTTAAATTTATATAATTTATAATTATATAAATTAATTATATATTTATATATTAATATAATACATAATTATATATTAAGTATATTATAATCAGCCATACTTCAATTTAAAAAAATTTTGGACTTCCTCGGCAATCCAGTGTTTAAGACTCTGCTTTCCAGTGCAATGGGCACTGGTTAAACCCCTGCTCAGAGAATTAAGATCCCACATGCCACTGTGCAGTATGGACAAAAATCTGAAAAACAAAAGCACTTCTACAATATTGTTGGGAGAAAAGAGGGGTTCCTGAACGTGTTTGGTATTACACCATCCATGTTTATAAACTATGCAAGGCAGCAGCTTGTCTGTGTACACAGATTTATGTCTGGGTGAGAAGAAGTGAAACTGTTAGTCACTGAGTCGTGGCCAACTCCGTTCGACCCCAAGGACTGTAGCCCGCCAGGCTTCTCTGTCCATGGGATTCTCCAGGCAAGAATGCTGGACGGTCTTTAGGATAGCCAGCAAAGTTTCCTCACTATAAGGAGAATACAGGTGAGTTTTGTTGTTTCTTTGGGGTTTTGTCTATTTCCCAAGATAGAGGTTATTTCTGAAATTTAATTTAATTTTCTTTAAAAAAATTTCCTTTTTTTTTTTTGGAATTTTTTGACGTGGACCTGTTTTTAAAGTCTTTATTGAATTTCTTACAATATCGCTCCTGTTTTGTATTTTGGGTTTTGGCCATCAGGCGTGTGGGATCTTAGCACCCTGACCGGGGACTGAGCCAGCACCCCCTACACTGGAAAGCGAAGTCTTAACCACTGGCCCACTGAGTGAGGCCCTGAAAAGTTTTTTTAAAAAAGGATAAAAGTGTGTGAGGCGGTAGGTGTTTACAGCACGTGGATGGATCCACTCTGTAAGAGAAGACAGCTGCCCTGCTGCCCCAGCCTGGCCAGGTCAAGTGCTCTGTACTTCCCGACACTATGTAACTTTATGCTGTCATTTTACCCTGCTAATCCATCCTGTACTTTGGCCACCTGATGCAAAGAGCTGACTCATTGGGAAAGACCCTGATGTTGGGAAAGATTGAAGGCAGGAGGAGAAGGGGACGACAGAGGATGAGGTGGTTGGATGGCATCACCAGCTCAGTGGACATGAGTTTGAGCAAGCTCCGGGAGTTGGTGATGGACAGGGAAGCCTGGTGTGCTGTGGTCCATGGGGTCAGAGTTGGACATGACTTAGCAACTGAACAACAACAAGCCATCCTGAGCTGAGGGAGACAATCTCCCTTCCCTGTGAGAGTGTCTGAGGAGCTTCTAGGCTTTTCAGTTTTATTCGTAACTCTAAATCTAGGAGGGAGGAGTTGGCCTTTTCCCACGACATCTGATGCTTCCTTCCCTCTCGTCCTCCTTCACCCCACGTCACCCACCAGCAGTCTTGCTCCAGAGGCCCTCCTGGGTTTGAGGGCTCTGAGAGGACCCTTAGCGATGAGGGAACCAGGGAGAAGAGGTCACAGTAAGTGGCCCAAGTGGCCAGGCTCCTTGCCTGTGGTAGGCCACTCTCTATGCAGCTCCCCCTAAGCTTTAGGATTCTTTGCAAACTCCACAGAACACAGGAGTTTAAACTCCAAGTTGTGACAAAGCCTCTGAAACCACACTGAGTGGGAAATCTTCATCTTTCTGAGCATACTGGAGACCTCTGGGGGTGTGAGAGGGTGGTAGGATCTCCCAGGAGAAGGCAGAGAAGGAGGCAGCAATGGGGGACATGGAAGTAGGGGGATAGGCTTTGAGATCATCCCTTTCTAGTCTGGAGGCTGGGAGGGTGTCTGAGGAAAACGACCCCCAGGGCAGAGGTGTAGGACACATCGATTTCTCCTCACAATAGAGCGGCCTGAAGCCCTCAGTATCCTGGCTCCAGAGCCCCGAAGCAGGTTTGTCAAACCCCAGATCAGGAAGCGCGGGTGAGTGGAGAGTCCATTTAGTGAGTTGCAACCAAGTTATTAATAACTTTAAAGCTTCAAAAAATGAAATAGGCTGGACTGGTGCTTCTCAAACATGGTCACTGTGCAGCCTGGGGTGGGGCCCTCGATTCGGAATATCTAACTCAGATGATGCTCATGCTGCTGGTCCAGGGACCACACTTTGAGGAGCAAAGGATGAGAGGTAGATGGGAATGGACAAAACACGTCAGTTACATCTTGTCTTATGAGCTTTTATTTCAAGTGTGTGTGTGTGTGTTGGGATGTGTTCTTTTATAATGGACTGGGATCCAAGAAAGTGAAAAACACTGAACTGCGATCAGAAGGAGGACTGGAGTCGAAAGGCAAACACACTCAGGTGGATCTGGGCTATGGATCATTCTGACTCTATTTTAAACATGAAAATGTCCCTCTCAGGGACATATGTCTTATCTGGTCCTGAGTTGCTTCCATTACAAAAATTTGAACTTGTGCCATTTCCTGTGGCGAGGGCTTACACAGAGGGGTGAGAAGGGCATATCTATTTTGGAGTCTCATTTCAAAACCTCCCAATATCGCCAAAATCAACTGGCACAAACAGAGCGCCTGGGAGTTTCTTTCATAGAAGTGGCAAAGTGCGTCTATCAATGGAGCACACGCAGCCGGGCGGAAGGGCCCGCCAATGGCTGCTCCATCAACCTTGGCAGATGTGTACATTACCCTTTGATCTCCAAGGATGCTGTATTTAGATGACATAATGCGTTTGGGGTTATCTTTCTCGAAGGTAGAAGGGACGTAAGCAGATACCCACTCTTGCAAGATAAAATTAGCACCTCTTTGCTGGAAGATAAACATTTTTCGGCAGGAAAGCTCTGATTAAAGTACAAAGCGGCCAGGGGTATGAGGCTGCACCCCTTTGAGTGAAATTCCTATTTATAATAAAAGGAAATAGCACTGCTATGACATAAAGCAATGGGGAGCTGCCACTCCCGCTGGAAAAATGGGGCTTCGCTATCGAAGCTGTTTTTGCAAAGCACCACTGTGGTCCAAACTCTGGGTTGGGGGTGGACAGAAGAAACGGGGTGCTCTGTGTGGAACCCTCACCCAGAGACAGCCCTGCTGAGCCTGGCACTTCCTTTCCCCACATCCCAGGGCTGCTGTGAGCAGTTGTGGGGTCTGCTCCCTTCCCAGCAGAGCAGGCGCACCCACCCATCTCAGTCACCCAGCTGCTCACCCTGGCAAGGGCTGGGTCAGCCCAGGGCAGGCACCGTCTGGAGAACTCCTGCAGAGGCGCTGTGTAGACTAACTCCGGACACCTTGTCTAACCCCCAGATGCTTGGTGCCTGTTCCCACAGATGCTTTTTGCCCACAGGACCCCTATCCCCATGTCTCTCCCTCCACACCTGCCTCTGGTGGCTCAGATGATAAAGAATCCTCCTGCAGTGTGGGAGACTTGGGTTCTATCCCTGGGTGGAGAAGATCTCCTGGAAGAGAGCATGGCAACCCACTCCAGTATTCTTGCCTGGAGAATCACATGGACAAGAGGAGCCTGGTGTGTTGCAGTCCATGGGGCCACAAAGAGTCAGAAACGACCGAGCGACTAACACAGCACAATACTGGACTGTGAACCAGATGAGACCCAGTACTGCCTGAGGCTAGGCAAAGAGGCCAGGCATGCACAGCGCTTTAGACTTTTTTTTTTTAATTGGAAGGTTACCCCCACCATTCCTTTCCTATGTGTGCACGTTAACAGTGGGGTTTCAATGGTGGTGCACCCGCCACGAGGATGCCAAAAGCTAGGCTGCTAATGGTGGTTCTGCCCCTCCCTTTGCAAGCCAAGCCGGGCACTTGGCTTCTATGGTGTCCAGGCTTCCTCTGCAAGCATCCCCAGGTACGGCTGGTACTGAGATGTGTGGGAAAGAGGGACAGGGCACAACCTTTAAAAAAATGACAGAGTTATTGAGAACGTGACAAAAACAGGTTGAAACCTACTGGGGCCAAGATGGTGGAAGATTTGCCTTCCAGGGGACCTTGAGCCTCATTATACATTCATTGTAACACATCAGCTAAATGACACACCTACAGTTCCGAGGCCAACCGTCGAAGACCATAGAGTGGGTGGTGGCCTAATTTTTGGAAATCCCCACCCCTTTCAACCCATTCCAGTATTCTTGCCTGGAAAATCCCATGGACAGAGGAGCCAGGTGGGCTATGGTCCATGGGGTTGCAAATAGTCGGACATGACTGAGCAAGCAAGCTTGCATGCACTTCCCAAAATAGTTGGAATAGTACTCCGACTCACTAGCCTGTGAAATCACCTAGCCTATAGAAGCTAACCTTCCTATATTTCAGGGACTCCCTCGCCTTCTGAGACAACCCACATTTTGTCTGGGGAGTGTGTATCTCTAAATAAATCTTCTTACCTATCACTTTGTTTCTCACTGAATTCCTTCTGTGTGGATACATATAGAACGGGAGCTTCATCAAGTCCTCAGATCAGGTGTGCAGTTTCAATGAAGACAGTGGTTTTGAGTCCCAGCCCCTGGGTTCCAGTCCCAGTCTGAGCTGTGTGGTTTCAGCATCACAGTCCGGCCCTTTTCAGGCTGTCTCTAACCCCAGTCCTCTCCGCAGGTCAGTCCTCTGAAGACTGAGTTTCAGTCCCCAGCCCCACAGGTACCCCATAAGCCTTGGGCCACAGCGAGGTGGTGTGGAACCCCTGTGCAGCTCTCTCTCTGTTCTGGCTGCCATCAAATGGCCGCTGCACTCTCCTCCGAGCCTCTGAGGCTCCCCCTGTGTCCCCACTAAGGTCCCCGCCCGAGAAGGGGCTTCCCATGGTGGGGGGACCTTTCCTCCTTTCCAGCTTCCTCCTGGGGGTGCAGGTACCATCCCGATTCCTTTCGCTTTCATCCTAGCTGGTTATATGGCACTCTTTCTTGCACCTCGGGGTGTCTGGTATCCTCTGCCGGCGCCCAGTGAGGTGTACTCTGGGACCTGTTCCACGTGGGAGGTATTTCGGCTGTATCTGCGGCAGGAGCCGAGCTCCGTGTCCTTCTATTCTGCCATCTTGACTCCTCTCCCTCTACATGTAATTAGGCTAAGTGTCTCCCGCTGAGCTCGTCCTGAACCAGGCCTGGGTCGGACTCTAGTCCAACGATGGGTGTCCTTATAAGAGACAGAAGAGAGAGGCAGGAGAGGTGATGTGAAGACGAAGGGGGAGGCTGGAGGGAGGCGGCCACAAGCCAAGGGACACCTGAGCCAGTGCGGGGCCAAGACCCCACAACTGGAGCCCTGTATGGGTGACTCTGGGCTGATGTCGCACTGTAATCTTTAACACTCCCCTTTATCCTAAAAAACAGCCAGGTTTCCACAATAAATAATACGAAGGATTTTAAGCAAGAGGATGACTTGCCTACACCTGGGGAGTGACACACCACGCTGGCTGCCATGTGAGAAGGTCTTGGAGGGGCAAGGGTGGGTGAGGAAGAGCAGCCATCTGCCAGGGTGACCGTGTTGGGGGAAGGAGACAATCAGATACCTGGGGAGTCCAGGGCACGGATGCTGATGCCAAGGCTCGCCATGGCACTGCATCTACTGGTCCTTTCAGGACATCAGTGGAGTCTTAGCTCAGTCCTGTCCCCAAGTGGGTCCAGTGGGTTCCCAAACCTGTCCTGTGGTTATTTCCTCTGCTCCGGAATGCTTAATTGGAGCAGACACCCCTGGCCATCCACTCCAGGGAGGGGCAAGGGGTAGGTCAGAGTGGATTCCTGAGTTATTGGTGGGGCTCCTGCTTGCACAGTCAGTTACAGCAATTCTGGCCCCCGTCACTTTGCTCATTTCATTTACTCCTGTCCTGGGTGACCCAGGAGTAAATGCAGCTGGAGGAGGGGCCCCCTTTCCCTTTCAGGATTTTCCCCTCAGGGCCGGGCTCTCTGGCCACCCCCTCCCAGGACCTGTGCTCACAGGGGCAGCATTTCTCCTTGTGGGCTACATGCCCTTAGAGCCACTCACGGTCTTTGGACACTGACTTTGCCCGCAGCAGCTGAACGGGACTCAGAAACTTGTTTAGTCGCTCAGCAGTGTCTGACTCTTTGGCAACCCCATGGCTCCTCTGTCCATGGGATTTCCCAGGCAAGAATCCTGGAGTGGGTTGTTACTGCTTTCTCCAGGGGATTGTCCGGATCCAGGGATCAAACCCACATTTCCTGCATTGGCAAGCAGATTCTTTACCACTGAGCCACCAGGGAAGCCCCTCAGAAACTCTAGTGATGCATAAATTCACCCACATCTTCCATGCTAATGGTGAGAACAAACACTGACCTGGAGTTTCCCTTGTGCTCCTTGTAAGGGCTGCCCCTTCAGAGTGAGTGGTGATTTGACCTGGCCCCACCCTTCCTGCTTTGGAGAGTCCTCCTCTGTCCCCTCTCCAGCCCACTTTGTGTTTCCCAAATCTCTTCGTCAATCCTGGTTTGGGGAAGGGAGCCTGCAGGTCGTCATTTATACCTTAGTATAAATTTCTGTCACTGCCTTTCTGCCCCTCTTGGGGAGGGCATTTTGTAAGTCACAACTCATCGTGAATGAAAGTGATATGTTCCCCCAGGAAAACACGCCAGTGAGAACAGGTGAGCCAGGCACATTACCCGTGTCACCCCTCTCTGGTGGTGGTGGTGGTAGCTTTGTTGTTCAGTTGTGTCCGACTCTTGTGACCCCATGGACTGTAGCCTGCCATGCTCCTTGGTCCATGGGATTTCCCAGGCAAGAATACTGGAGTGGATTGCCACTTCCTTCTCCAGTCCCCTCTCTGAGGAACCCTGAATTGTCTGCCCTCCACTATCCAGACTTCCAGGACCCTGTAAGTGTACCTGCTTCTCTAGGGAGTGTTCCCAAGACTCCTTGCACACGTGACACGTCCCCTTTACTCTGTCGCTTTCTGATCATATACGCGTGCACTGGAGCGTCTGGCCTATAACAACAGCGTCCAAACTCCTTCACTTGTCCAAAACCACGGTCTCTTCTCAGCCCCATCATCACCCACACACCACATCCCCATGCAAACCATACTCAGCTCACCTGGCAAAACAGGCTCCCCCAGTCCCCTCCTCCAAAAGACAATTCTTTCCTTTTCAAAGATGGATTTGATATTTGATACATTGAAAGGAGGAGGAAAAGCTGCAATGTCATTTCCACTTTACAGTTTAGTATTGATTTTGTTTTCTGTTACATCTTTCTAAGCCTTGTTTAGGCTTTGGTTTAATCCATCCTGGCTATTGCATGGATTCTCCTTGCTCAAGACCTCTGAGATCTCAGATCCTTAGAAATACTCCCTCCAAGTCCTCAAGGATCACCTGGTTAATTTCAACACTTTAATCCAGCCCAGAGCAGATTGAGACAAACCCTGAAAAGATTATGGGACTATCCCCTTGTCTGTACAAAATTCATGAAAAGGAGGTAAGGAAATTCAGCAAAGTGCTAACAAGGGCTGTGATTACATTTACCATTAGTATATTTAATGTGATTTGGTTTACTGGTTCATTTTCTTTTTTGTTCATTGAGTCTCAGATTTGTTCTAATTTTTTGTCATGTTTCCCCATTTCCCCCCTCTACTGGCTTGTTTGTAATTTTCTTATTTATCTGTAGTTTTATCTGCTCAAAGTTATGTAGGAGCCTAGATGGATACATGTATACCTATGCTGAGTCCCTTTGTTGTCTACCTGAAACTATCACAGCACTGGTAATTGGCTATACTCCAATATAAAATAAAAATTTAAAAAAAATCAGTTCTATTTGTGTGTTTCTACGTTCTTTTGGAATATTTTACTTATTGTATAGATTTACATTTCTTGCCTTTGATTTCTTTTTCTTTTTTCTTAATGTTTAACTTACACCCACAGGGCTTCCCTGATAGCTCAGTTGGTAAAGAATCCGTTTGCAGGACTCCCCAGGTGGCTCAGGGGTAAAGAATCCACCTGCAATGCAGAAGAATCCGTTTGCAATGCAGGAGACCCTGGTTCAATTCCTGGGTCAAGAAGATCTGCTGGAGAAGGGATAGGCTACCCACTCCAGTATTCTGGCCTGGAGAATTCCAGGGACTGTCTAGTCCATGGGGTTGCAGAGTCGGACATGACTGAGTGACTTTCACTGACTTATATCCAGGGAAGAACAGAAAGTGTGCAAGTCTTAAATTTATAGCTTGATGGTTTTACATGTGTGTACACCTCGATACAAGGTATACCCAGGGTGCCCCCAGCCAGAAGACCTGCCCCTTCTCAGCCTAAACCCTCCCCAGAGATGGCCTCTATTCTGACTCTACCCTCAGTGCATATGGACAAACACCAAATTCCTCAGGCACGTTCTTATCTGATGGCCTGACTGTCTGGGATCTGGGCAAATCACTGCGGTCTTTATCCTTCCTGGCAAACTTCCAGGATCCCTGAGAGTGGGGCTCACGTGAATGTACCCCATTCC
Organism: Antilocapra americana; assembly: GCA_007570785.1. Taxonomy (NCBI): domain Eukaryota; kingdom Metazoa; phylum Chordata; class Mammalia; order Artiodactyla; family Antilocapridae; genus Antilocapra; species Antilocapra americana. The sequence continues at coordinate 11,239,519 of ML663568.1, read as the reverse complement.
CCAACCTATCTTTGGGGTGACATTCAAGACATGGCAGGAGGCACAGAGGAAGGTCCTCTGGAAGAGGAAATGGCAAGCCACTCCAGTGTTCTTGCCTGGAGAATTCCAGGGACAGAGGGGCCTGGCAGACTACAGTCTATGGTGTTGCAAATAGTCAGACATGACTGAGCGACTGAACAACAACATATTACAGAAAAGAAAAAAAAATCACCCACAACCCCACCACTCGATTATTTCAAGATTTTTGTATTTGAAAAATGTTGCCATCATTTTAATCATATACGTGTGTGGGTACTTTAAGAACACTCTAGCACCTGGAAGAACAATGTGCTTATTAAGGTAATTTCTTGGTGGCAGAAGATTTAAGTTGGTAGTTAAAGGAAGAAGGTAGGAGGAAACCTTACGGATCATCATTTACAGATGGGGAAAGGAGACCAGACTTGGTAAGTAATAGGCTCAGGGTGGCACAGCAGCTGAGTGGCAAAAAGGAAACCAGGGACTTCCCTGGTAGTCCAGTGGTTAAGACTCTTCCACCCAATGCAGGGGATGTGGGTTCAACCCCTGGTCAGAGAACTAAGCCACCACATGCCAAGGGGCTTGACTAAGCCCTTATGCCACAAGTTCTGAGCCCTGCCCCACAGTGAAAGAGCCCAGACGCTGCAAGGAAGATCCCACGTGCTGCAGCTAAGCAGCACGTGAATAAATATTAAAACAAACAAACAAACAAAAACCCAAACCCAGGTTTCCTGATGGTGGAATTTCCCTGTATATCCCTGAGCCAGTCCCTGGGGTCTTATGGTCTACTCTTTTTCTAGCCTTTCATGTAAGGGGGTGGCATCCCATTAAAAAAAAAAAAGGCTATTGCTCTCGATCCACTTGGGTGTTTTCCTTTCATGGTCTGAGTTAAACAGCAAAACAGTAATTGATTATTTATTGCAGGACACCATTTTGTCCATCCCTGCTGCCCTCATGCAAACAGGCAAAGTGGGATCCAGAGAGGGCAAGCTACTTTCCTGAACAAACACAGCTCGTCAGAGGCAGAAGCGGGCTCTGAACTGGCTGTGCTGGACCCCCCAAGGCTCCGAGAGCCTTGCTGCCCAACCGGTGGTCAGGAAGCCCCCAGGCCACCAGCAGAGCCAGCTTCGGGATGCGAGGCTGTTTATTGTCCCTGGGGCTCTCTGTGTGGCCAATGATGTGTCTGAAGAGAGTGGAGAGGGAAGGGGCCTCTTGGGGGTTGACCATCCAAACAGATGTGGCAGAAGCCAGAGTGTAGCCGGGGCAGCGAAAGGCTGGTGAGCGGGCAGGGGGCCTGTGGGTCTCCCGTGCTGTCTTGTGATGACGTCATGTGCCACACCCAGTGAGGAGGGGGCCCTGTACCATCCTTCCTTGTACCCCAGGGCATCTGCTGCTGGCCAGCTGTTTCATGGGGCAGACCCTCGACCACCCGGCTGAGGCCTGGCTGATGTGGGAACCATGCTGCCTGCCCCTCGGCCACATTGCTCTCCTGGTATTTGAGGACGTGGCCCAGCTTCCCAGATGGATCCCCGACACAGGCTGTGTAGCCCGCAGCCACTCAGAGAGAATAGAACAGGCCTTGGGCTGAGACCCCACCCCAGTCTGCACGCAGTGACTGTGCGGCACCTCCGATGTGCTGTGCACTTTTCCTGTCCTGTTTTGTGTGAGCCTGAAACAGCTCCCCGAGGAGGGGCCCATTCCAGCTCCACTTCACAGGCAAGCAAACCGAGCCTCCAGCTGGTGAAGCCACTCACTCAGGTGACGGGCCAGCTTAGGACCCGGGTTTTCACAGCTGGCACTGGACCCCATGTGACAGCCCAGGGGCAGCAGCGGGGCTCTACGGGATGCTTCTGTCTCTTTCCAGCGCTCTGGTCTTCAGAGCTGGACTGACCTGTCTGTCGCAGCCTCCTCTTCTAGGAGATGCAGGCAATAAGAAAGCCTGCCTCCTGGGGTGACATGCCTGGGTGCTAAGTTGCTTCAGTCACGCCCAGCTTTGTGACCCCGTGGACTGCAGCCCACCAGGCTCCTCTGTCCATGGGATTTTCCAGGCAAGAGTACTGGAGTGGGTTGCCATGCCGTCCTCCAGAGGATGTTCCCCACCCAGGGATCAAATGCGTGTCTCAGGTCTCCTGCATTGGCACGTGGGTTCTTTACCACCAGTGCCACCTGGGAAGCCCCTGGGGTCACGGAGGGGGTCAAGTAAACTTTTGCCTGAAGCCGATAGACTGCAGGGAAGATGTTTAGCATCTAACAGGCCCCCACAAAGGCTGGCTGTGGCCAGGCATCTCTGAGCACTGCCGAGCTTCCCTGGGTACCCATCTTCCTATCTCTCCACATCTCCATGTCACGTGTGGGTGATGACGGTCACCTTAAGGGTCACTGAGAAGATGGGAGATGAGGTGGGTGAAGCTGCTGTTGTAGCATCTGCAGCGTCCTCTGGATTTGCATGTTTTTAATTTCAAATGTTCACCGTATCTTCAGAGGCCCTTTGCAGTCCTGGCCGGGAGCACACTTCTCTCTGGTAGCAGCTGCGAAGCCAGCATAAAATCAGCGTGTGGAATATGGCCACTGATCCAGAGGGCGATGGTCTTTGTAAGTGCTGATGGGGGTGGGGGGTGAAGCCGGCAGAGGACCCCAGGGGACACTTGGTGGCCCTCTCCTTTAAAAAGAAAAGGGAAATGACTTCTATTTAGGCTGAAGCAACTTTCTGACAAAGAAGAGAAGGGAGAGGCTTTGTAGGAAGTTATTCTTTAAGATCGTGTTTGCTTTGGGGCTGTTACATTCAAGTTGTGACTTAACAACAAAAGAAATTAAGCTGGCATTTGGCCGAGTTTAGGCTGGTGTCAGCTGGTTCCAACAGGACCTGAGGAGCAGGGGGTTCTGCATTGGTCCCGTGGGCTCTTCATCCTTCTCCGGACAGGGGTGCCATCCAGTGAGGTGCCGGGGTCCAGAATAGGGGCTCAGAGAGCCTGGGTGATGGTTCCTGCCACCATGGGCTTCTCTCATTAACCCGCGGTCACACCCGTACATGAGTCAAAGAAAACCACGTGGACCTGACCCAGGCATGTGGATGCAGGACTGATGCCTGTCTCTTGGCTTTGCTAATTGGGGTTCTCTTCTCATCCCATTCATGTTCTGCTCTTCGTCTGAGCAGACGAGATAAGAAGGAAGCTGGGGTTTCCCAACAAGTTGGCCTAGCAGGGCCGCGCAGTCATTTCTAAGTGACCGGCCCTGGCAAGAATCCTTGTCTGTTTGGTAGTAGGCCCATTCCCCTGGGAGCACGTCGGTGTGATGACCCCAGGGAGGCCAGAGTTGAGTGGAAGCCCCTCTGAAATCTGGCTGCAGACGCCTTGAGCCACGATGTCGCTATTCATTTCCCGAGGAAGAAGTCCATCTGCGCTGCTGCCCCGTTTGTCCAGCAGAATGAGGAGAGCTCAGGCCGCTAGCCTGAACCCGAAGCCACAGCTGCTCTCCGAGAACAAAAACAGCACCGATGATTAAGGGCCAGCGACTCTTTTTATTGCAAGCTTGGAAATTATCAAAATCAAATCAAGCGACATAAAACTGTGCCCTTCTTTTGTGTCTCTTCATCAGAAGGACTTGAAAAATAAATGATGTATCAGCATTTGTTTTTTTTTCCTTCTAATTTATACAGAAATAATACCAAAAAGAGGAGCTTCAATGACTTTGCAAATTAAAGCAAGAAGATGCCAACTTTAGATTTTTAAAACCACCACATATCCGGGATACTGGTTCAAGTCAAAACTAACAGGTAACATTGATAATGGATTTTTCCTTCCCAGGTTTTTTTTTTATCTGAATATAAAAAAGTATTATATGTGATATTGACATGCAGGCTAAATCTTTCCCTTATAAGGTGTTTGACATAAATAGTTTTTATTATGTGACTCTCAATGGGAGGAATACACACATTTCTTAAAGGTTCCAGCTGCTATTGTTATTATCCGAGACATAAAATTGGAATCCCAACTTCCAATATCAAATTTTAGCACAAACCCTATAAAATGTATCTTGTCAGAATGTGTCAGAATCGCTAAGCTCTTTTCGGCTGAACAGACTGCAGCTGGCGCTTGGTCCTAGAGGCTGAGATCCACTCTGTGTGTCCTCTGGGTTGTGGCAGTGAACCGGTCCGGCTGGCACCCTGCTGCAGGGCTGGCCGCGAGGGAGGCGCGGGGTCAGATGAGCGTGTCCCAGCGGCTGGCCCAGAGACACGAGCCTGCAGGGCCCGACCGGGGCCTGGAGATAGGACCCGCCAGCAAGTATGCGGAGAATGTTTTCCTTCGGACTCTCCGGAGGCTCGCAGACCACAGGGATTCCGTCCGCAGTGACAGCTTTAACATTTGCCAGAGCCCTGGACGCCACTGCAGAAATGGCATTGCCCACCCGGAAAGTGAGAAGGTAACGTTTATTTTTGTATTTTTTCTCTCTCTCACCCGTATACAGACTGGAGAAAGACCACCAAGCGTGGGCCATTTTTTTTTTTTCCACCATGATGTACAATTCACATTTGTTAATCAAAAAAAAAGTGCCCGAGGTCATCCACCTAGACTTTTTTTTTTTCCTTCTTCTTAAACAGGAAACGGGTTTCAGATGTTTATATGTTAAAAAGTAAGGCTACTAATCTGTTTAGCCATTTACCAGACCCTGGTTAACTCTCTCTTAACATTTTAACGTTCAGACCTCATAGAATGACATTCACTTTAATCCCTCTTGTTATTTAGAATTAAAAAAAAAAATCTTTCGATAGTCACCTGCTTTGGGGGAGCTGTTCCAGCGGAGTTTAAAATAAATGAGTTTGGTAGTTTAGTGACATTATTCTCTTAGTGGCATTGGTGCCATGCAGAGTGTGGGTAGAATTCAGCATTCTTGGGCAATTTGTTAAAACAGACTGTGGACACACGTCTTTTCATGTGCCCGCATTCACAAACAGGCGTGTGTTGAGGCATCTTAGATTCAGAACAGAGATTCACAAACGCACACCATTAAGAGGTCCATAGTGACGGCAAAATTAGTTCTTTGACACACTGGCTCTTTTTCTCACAATCAGTGTGGTATTTTTCCACTGTTCTCAATATTAGGCTGTGAGCAGTCACAGAGAACAACCTTTTCCCAAGCGGGTCCGTGGTCATTTAGCCTGACGTTTGGAAATAAAAGTTTGTTTTATTGATGGATTTTTTTCCCCTCACTCCAGGGGTGGGAATTTAAACAGTTGCTAGTGGTGAAAATATCTCCCAGCTTAGCACAGCAAATCAGTGATCTTTTTCTACGTTGGGGAGGTTTACATATCTATAATTTGGAAGAAAGGGGTACAGATAGGAGAAATGTGAGTGCTTCTGTGAATTTGTTAGTACTCAAATCACTGGCTGAAAAGACTCTTCTAAACATAGAGGTCAGAGCAGAAGGAATTCTACCACTTGCTAACCCAGATCTGATGGCCCCCAGCATTTGACCAAATGCTTTCTATCTGCAGGTTGTATAAGGAGGCAAAATGATGGTTTTGGGAGACACATCAAGGAGAGAAACAGCTGAATTGAGACCAGCTCTAAGAATCAACTGAGCATTCTCTGGACCAGTGAAAGAGGTATTTGTAAAAATGAAAACAAAGACAAGAAGCATTCTCAATTTCCCTATAATCGTCCTTGCCTGTCTCCTACACAAATATATATTTCCATGTGGCAGAAATACACTTATTTTCTTCCTCATCAATTATCAGCAATGGCTGGAGAAATAATGGATACAAGTGTAAAAATGGATGTGTAATAAATGTCCCAACTCTTTCAAAATAGGGGTGGGATGGCTACGATAAAACAACATTTTAAATATGTGCTTTTGACAAACAAACAAAATCTCGATTCCTCAGGGCTCATTTTAATTTGGTATTCGGATGGCACAAGGCTACTGTGGTACAGGCGTTAGGAACCCTCAGTGCAAACACAGGTCAAAACGGCCACGGCACCACCTGCCTCAAAATGTGAGCAGAAAGCACAGAAAGGGCCTCTGATGTGAAGGAGCGCCTACAGAGCGAGTCTTCAAAACGCCAGCACCAGTAGAGGTGGATCCGCGTGGAACAAATGCACACCAGCCCGGTCTTTCTCCAGGGCACGTCTGTATTCCCAGAGACCCACATCTCCCGCATCTTGATTGAGGAGAACAACTTTTGGTTTGGGGAGCCCCGGGATGCTAACACAGCCGCGGGGAAGCCTGGCGCGGCATGTCGGCAGCTACAGAAAGGCCAGAGCAGCCTGCAGAAGACAGGAGTCTGCAGGAGGGTGGGGAGGGCCGCAGTCTGGGCAATGGGAATTTCCTCCACCCGGGGAAGGGCGAGGGGCACCGGGCTCAGACATCCCTTGGCCCTCCTGTGTGGAAACCCCTGGACACGAACCACTCCAGGCGGGGACTTTCTGTTTTTAAAAATCTCTTTGGCCCCCAGACCGTTATGAACAGAAGAATGCCGAAGTCTGCAACTCCAGGGCAATCACCATGTCAGCTCGGAGCCGAGATGTTTCCCGAATGAACACCTGGGTGATGTAAATCACCCCAGGGGTAAACACTTCAGGCCTGGTCGCAGGCTGGGCAGGGTGCACCCTCCCACTGGCTGGGTCCATAAACCAGGCGCTGGCTGGCCCTGCAAATGCTCCTTTCACCGACAAAGACCCCCTCCCGGCCGGGGAGCAGATGCCTGCCTGAGGTTGCTCAGATAACGGCCAGGGGGGCTCCCATCCTCCCTGCTGGCCAACTTACCCTGGGCTGCTCTGAGGGAGTGGAGCTGTCAGAGGTTTCTGTCCTTATGAATGGCTTTACCATACCTACAGGCGGGAGTCGGGGCTACCGGCTTCGAGCTGGGTATTTGTAAAGGGCGGCAAGCAAAGATGAACCCTAAAAAGAAGATGGTTTGTGCTTTAATAACATGGTAGTAAAATCATAACAGGAGTAATAACAGTAATCTAAAGAGCTATATGAAATAACCCCTGAGACAGGAGAATCAAAGCGACATTTCCTCTTTTAAAACAGAGTGAATTAAGATATTAAATTTTTTCCCCCTCACTGTCTTAAATTCCTTGACTTTTAATGGATTACTATTTGGTTGGTACACCCCACTATTACAAAAATCCCTGAGTAGGGGCAAGTAGATGGCAGATGGCAAAATATATCCCTGCAAAGATTGCCAAGTTGAGAAATTCTTTACGTTCTGGTGCTCTAACTTAAGAAAAGGATCTCTCCTAATTATCGGACTAGGAGGAGTCTTTTAAATGATATCGTCTGTCTTTAGCCAGACAGACGTGAGGACGAGCAACATAAACATTATAAAAGCAGCCTTCAGCACAGGCTTTTTATGGCTCTGTCCCTTTCCACTGGCAGCACGAATTAGAGAAACACAGAGAACTCTAGAGGAGTAATTCTGCCTCCGGGATCAACCTTGCACCAAAGAAAAATAACCCAGAGAAATTATTCTGCCTCCCAAAACGAAGGCAGGATCAAATGGTCGCTGATCAGAGCAAATGTTTAAATTGGATAAGTCAAATCGAGCGTTATTAAATAAAGCTTGTTTAACGTGTCTCGGACAGAAAACGTCTTTTGAAGAGTGCTGTAAACCTGATATTAGGAATCCGACCAAGTGCACGTCTTGGGGCTCAACCGGTGTGCACCGGAACCCATGTTCTTACAACAGAAAATGTGATATTCTCCCTTCATGAGGTATTTTTTTTCCCTGTGTATTAAATGAAAGTAGAAAAGTTTTTAGGTAGTTCTTGAAAACTGTCAATGCGAGATAATAAATAGGAGACAACCGACCCACGTTTTAATATTTATTCGTCAGGCTCAGCTCCGCTTGGCCAGCCGGGGGATACCGGACAACGTGTGGGCTGGGAACGCCGGCGTGTGGGGTGGCTTTCCCACCACGGCGCAGTGGGGTCGCAGCTGACCCGTGCTCTCAGCAAACTGAAAACCACTCTCTAATGAGTTTTACAATATTTACATTTTCAATTTTATTTATAGGACGCCAGATGTCTACATTCAAAAGAAAAAAAAACCATTTGGAATATAAGATCCCACCCCTTCCGCACACCCGGTGGTGTCTCAGGCATTCGTGCGTTCCCACTGCCAGGCGTGTGTGGGTGTGCGCCCGCCACCTGGGACTCAGGGTTGGGGGTCTCTCGGGGGATCAGGGAGGCGGCAGTGGGGCCACCTCTCTGCATGACCAGGAGCCTGTCTTTATTTCTGGGCTGCGTCTTCTCCTTCTGTGAAAAGGCTGGGGCGAATCCCAGCGCTGCCGCCCTTCGCACCACTTTAGGGTCACCAAGTCCTCCTAAAGCCCTTCCAGGGACCCCTGAGAAGCAGCTCAGAGCAGACCTGAGAAAGTGGGTGCACAGCGTGCATGTACCTCGGGCCCTGGAATCACTAGGCCTTTCTTCCTTCACCCCTAAATGCGGTCTCAGAGGGACTTCCCTGGGGGCACAGTGGCTAAAACGCTGTGCTTTCGCTGCAGAGGATGGGGTTTGATCCCTTGTCGGCGGACTAAGATCCCACATGCCATGCTGCACAGCCGAGAAACACAAATAAATAAAATAACAATAATCAGAAGAAAATAAGTAAGAAAACAAAGTGGTCTTGGGACATTCAGCCCACAGCAGGGGTGATTGAAAGGTGCTTCGAAAATACAAGTCAGGAATTTTATTCCCTTTGTTTTTGCTGTCAACTGACTCAGCACCCAGACCCAGCGACCAACAGCCCGGCTCTGATTTATCTCCTGCATTTCAGCCTTGTCTCGTCTCCAAGCGACGCAAGCTCCGCAGATTCCCCTCATAAGACCTCATCTGCCCCAGGCCCTTGCTGGGAAATTGTCTCCCCTTTCCCAGCACAGACAATGGGCAGTGTGCCTTCCAGCTCGTGCCCACTTCAATACCCAGCCTGGTTCCTTCCTGTGGAGCAGCGCCGGCCAGCGGTGCTGGCAGCAAGCGTCCACGTCCCGCGTGACTGGGGAAGCACCAGGGGGATGGGGGACAGACTCACAGCCCCTGCAGCTCCCAGGGGGCCTCCCCACGTCACCTCCATCACTCTTGGGCAGGCATTGCTGCCCTGCTTCTTAGCAGACGCTGCAAACCACCGTGCATCCTGCAGCCCAGTGGGACTGCACTGAACCTCCCAGGTCCTTGTCCAGGTTGGACAGAGGGTCCAGCCAAACATGCCTTGGGAGGGAGGTTCTCAGCATGGCTTGGAAGCCTGGGTGGGGCAGGCAAGGCTGCCTGTGTTCTCCTGTGCCCTGAGGATTCCAGGCACTCGCTGCTTTAGCAAAGCCTCCCAAGCTGCTGCTGCTTTGGTGACCCAGTCAGAGCAACTCCTCAGGAGCCTGGTTCCCCTTCCCTCTGAGGCTGCAGCAACCTCACACCTCCAACATCAAAGCCTGGACCGAAGGCCAGAAGGAGGCTGTATGGCAGGACCGGCTGTGTGGAGAGGAGAATGGGAGGAGAAAGCTGCGGAGGCCTGCCGGGTGGCAGCTGAGAAACAGAAGGAAAGTGGGGTGGGCAGGAGGCCGGGGGGAGGGGAGGTTGGGGGCAGGCGGCAGCGGTCTCACATCTTTCTCCCCTTCACCATTTGGCTCCCGTCTGCCCCAGAGACTCTGTCTCCTGCTAGTCCCACCTCTACCTCCCATCCCCCCATCCGGCGGGTCCCAGCCCTGCCTGTCCCTCTGGTTCCTGAGAGCTTCGATGGTACAGATGCCTGACCAGACCCCAGAGACTCAGAGGGGGTTGCGCCCGTCATGGACTCTGGCTTCAGCAAGTTCTACCTGCTCCCAGGTGGTCAGGTGGATGGTCAGGGACTGAGACCCCTGATCTGAGCCTCAATTTATATACTCTAAATTCCTTCATGAGCTTGCACTTGGTATGCTGGGGGCTTCAGAGGTGTTTGTCTGTCCGTAGTCTGCACCCCCATTGGGTGAGAGCCTGCAGTGGGCCGGCGGCTATCTCGTCTACACAGAAGCATCATTTCCATCGGTCAGACACTTGGGTTGAGGCCTGGTGAGGCAGACGCACTGGGTGCTCCGATTTTGCTCAGTCCCCTGAAGTGGTCGGCCTGAAGGACCATGAAGGACCCTCATTAACCTGTGTACCCCGCCCCCACCCCTCGGCCTCTCTGTCCACCCCTACCCCGCTGGCAAAGCCAAGAGAATGAACTGGACGGCTCTGAACAGTTTCTGAGCCGAGACCCTGACTTGCACAAGAACCCCTGGTCTCAGCACACAGCTTTCTCTTTCTAGGTAAACACAATGAGAAAACAGAATACAAAAAGGTCTTCTGAAAGAAGTTCTGGCAAAACTTATGAAATCTTAAAAAAATGATCAAGTCTTGATGACTTTGAAACATACATTCCAGTTGTTTGTTTGAAGTAATTCTGATGTCTCACTGCCCCTCACTGCCTTGTAAATTGCAACCCATCACTGACTCAACGGACATGAATTTGAGTAAATGCAGGGAGATAGTGAAGGACAGGGGAGCCCGGCATGTTGCAGTCCATGGGGCTGCAAAGAATCAGACACGGCTTAGCGACTGAACAGCAACAACCATTAATGAACATTAACAAAGAATACCTAGCAAGTAAGGCACTGTTTGGGGAACCTCACGTGGCTTCATTCAGTTCACTGTGGCAATGACCCCGCGGTGCCGGCATCAATTTTGTGTCCATTTTACAGATGGGGTAAGTGAGGCACAGAGCTCAGATGTGAACCCAGGTGGTCTGGCTCCAAAGGTGGGCAGGGCTGGGGAGCCAGGCAGGCAATACCAAGTCACAAGACGAAACTCTGTCGTTTAGGAGAATTTCTGAGACGCAGCCCCAGCCAGCCCTGCCGCTCTCTGTGAGTCTGAGTCAGTTTTCCTTTCTCAGGCCCAGTTTTCTCTCCCATGAAGCAAGAGAAATCCTATGGGTGTGTTGCCTCCACCCCCTTTCACCACCAAAAGTAGGACCACCAATCCCCTCCTTCATCTTTTCCAGGGCCTGATCCCTAAACTTCTGGTTTGTGATAAACTGGGCTCTGTTCTCAAGGAAGAGAAGAATGTTTTCTGGAAATACCAAGCTGGTTTTTGCTGGGACAAACCTTACAGCTGAGACACAAGGAAAGTGGGGCAGGCTTGGACATGCAGCAGGACCCCTGGCTGGCTCAGGGACTCTGATATTCTGACCCTGGGATGGGGAGGACTCTGAGCTCTGGTTTCGCTACAAGATGGAACGGGGACACACTCTGGTTCTTGCTGGTTCTCGCAGAGCCGAGCTTCCAGCAGCCCTGGAGTTCAGGGTCCCACCTCTCTGCAGATCCAAAGGAGGAGCCCCCCACACCCTCTGGGTCCCATTAATCGGCCAATCTCAGCTCTGGGAGGATTACACGAGGCACCACTCCATGTTCATGAAAGACCAGCCCAGAGCCTTCCACAGCCTTCCAGTCATCACAGCAAAAAGCAAATAGCATGGGCGGGGCTTCTGTCTATAAACATCTCCTCACACCAACCAGAGGAGAGAGGCACCACCGTGAACCCATTTTTCAGATGTAGATACCAAGGCACAGAGCGGTTATGAAATTTAACTAAGGTCACACTTGGAGCTGATCTCTGAACCCAGATGGTCAGCCTGAAGGGCTGTTAACCATCAGCTTCCCCAGTCTCTCCAGGGACCCAAGAGGTGGGAGTTATTATTATTATCGGGTTTTGGTCAAAAATAATTTTTTCTTAGACAGCTGTCACAGCTACAGAGTGTCACCACTGGAAAACAACGCCAGTGCAGCCCACCCACGATATTCACACACAAGAGGGATGTGAGAGGCCAGACGGAGCAAACACCTTGTTGGCGGGCCTGTCCCCTCTGCTCTCTGCCTCTGACCCTCACCTTTTTCCTGCCTCTTACTCAACACTGCCTGACATCACGTCTCAAGCTTGCACTCACCCAGAAAATGTAAGCTCCTTGACGTCAAGGATTTTTTGTCTATTGGGTTTGACATCATATCCTCAGCACCTAGAAACGTTGCCAACACATAATGACTTCAGCAAGTATCTTTAAATAGGTGGATGAATACGCTGTGCTGTGCTCATTCAGTCGTGTCTGACTCTTTGCAACCCCGAGAACTGTAGCCTACCGATCTCCTCTGTCCGTGGGATTTTTCCAGGCAACAATACTGGAGTGGGCTGCCATTTCCTTCTCCGGGGGATTGTCTCTACTCAGGGATTGAACTCATGTCTCCTGCATTGGCAGGTGGATTCTTTACCACTGAGACATGTGGGAAGCCGAAGGGTGAATGAATGATGCTTTTTCAGAGCTTTGTCATCTTTCTGAATTCCCTTAAAAAAAAATTGGTAAAATGGGACTTGTGGTTGCCAAGGGGGAGGAGGGTAGAGGAGGGAAGGACTGGGAGCTTGGGATTAGCGGATGCAAACGATTTCATGATGGATAAACAACGGGGTCCTACTGCAGAGCCCAGGGAACAATATTCAATATTCTGCGAGAAACCATAATGGGAAATATGAAACAGAATATATATATATATCTGTATATATAACTGAATTCCTTTACTATACACAGAAATTCACACACTGTAAATCAGGTATACTTCAATAAAATAATTTTTTAAAAAAAGTCTATAAAATGGGCTGAGTGCTCCCCACTGCAGGACATGGGGAGGTAAGGCTGGTCAGCTGTCCAGCATGTGGTGTCCCGTGGGTCTCAGCACAACTGGCCTAGCTGTACGTCTTCTCCAGACGCCCGGGGAACCACCCGCTCCCTCCCCCCGCCATCCCCAGCCTGTGAGGCTGCCTGTTCTGGAAGCTGCCACCGCTGCCCTCTGGGGTCTCTGGGCTTTGTCTGCCCCTATGGTCTGTGATCTTTCAACAGTTAAGAGCATCGCTAATAAGAGATTTGAGAACAATTTGTGTCACTTGGAGAAGGCTGGGTTTCTGGAGGGTGGCTGGATCTTAAGTATTGAGTGAGCTGAAGTCTCTGCTAATTCCTCTGACTTCAAACAATAAACAGCCTCACACCCTTCATTGTTCTGGGGGCTGGTTCGGGCCAAGCGGGCCCTCCTCCGGGAACCCTGAAAGGATTCCTTAAAGAGTGGGTGTTGACCTCTGCTTCACAGGAGAGGCTCTGCTCTGGAGAAGGTCTGGCAAACTGCAGGGCCACTTAGCACTGGGTCCAGAGCCCAGTCTCCTGACCCACAGGATCAGAGTTTCCACAGCCCACATCTGCCTCCTGGGAGGGCAGCCCTGCACACAGGGCGTCCCAAGGCAGAGACTGCGCTCGCGCGCACACACACACACACACACACACACACACACACACACACACACAAACACACACCCCTCCGTGTGTTCCTCCACAGTCATTTTAGTTCATGGTGGGCAGGGACTTAAAAATGAACATACAAGGACATGTATTAACTTAAACCTTGAAGATGCATTCCAGTATATACTAGGTAAAGACAAATACTGTTTGATTCTTCTTATGCGCAATACCTAGAGCAGATAAATTCACAGGGTCAAGAAAGTTCATTGGTAGATGCCAGGGGCTGGAGATAGGGGTGGGAGGGCTGGGGAGTTAGTGGTTAATGGGGACAGAATTTCAGTTTAGGAGAGTGCAAAATCTGGGAGATGGATGATGGTGAGGGCTGCACAAAAAAGTGAATGTACTTGGTGCCACTGAGCTGTACAGTTAAATATGGCTAAAATAGTATGTTTTATATTATGTGATTTTTACCACAATAAAGAACATTGAAAAAATAAAAACAAACTTGCCTTTATTTCTTTTGAAAACTGAGTATTAGAACATGTTCGTTATAAAGCAAAATATTTATTATAGAAACTATATGAAAACTGTAAATGCTTAAGGAGTAATTTATTAACTATAATCCTGCCATCCTGCAATTCACTGCTTTGTATATTTTGCTGTATTTTATGTCTCTGTCCTTCTCTTCATAGAACACAGCTTGAATTATTATATAATTTTAGATCCTGTTCTTCTCATTACTATTTTATCATCAAATATTTTCATTTCTTTCAATATTCTTTGGGAATTTTAAAATCAGAAAATCAAACCCTGCCTTCATGAAGAAGGCAGAGTCCAGAAGGGACGATGATTCTGCCAGTGGATGGGAAAGCCAGGACAGACACGCGGTGAGGACGTGGGGTAATGCTGGTCTTGGAGCTGACTGTGTGTTTATTGACCCCATCCCCTCCTCACGGGCACCAAGGCTGCTCCTGAGTACTCGTCTTTGTGAATACTGGTGTGGACAGAGATGCTTAGACCTAAGTCCCCGTGGACCTCCCCATTCACCTCCTGCAATAATCTCCCAGCAGAGGAGTCATGGACCCAAGGGCGTGGATGTGTCCAGGAGCCCCTGTGAACCAATGGACGCCCACCCTCGTAGGACGAAGAAGGTTGCGCGTTCATTCAGCCACGTCTCCGGGAGGTGTGTGCAGACACCGGCTCACAGGCCTTGAGCAGCACTGAGGAGTGAGACCTTCACCTTTCTTTCCTAGTTGTTGCCCAGGGTTTCACTGGTCTGGTTCTAAAACGCCCTGCTGAGCCTGGCCTCCAGGGGAGGGAGCTTGATTAGCCACAAGTCCCTCGAGGGAGAGCATCTGGGGGTCTCAGGCTGCAACACCCCCACCCCGACTCGGTTTGGTTTTCAATCTTGGCCTTCCGGGGGGGCGGGGGTGGTGGGGGTTGCTCCACGGGAGGTGGGGGGGAGGGGGAAGGGCACAGAGACTGGAAAACTCTCACCTGAGGTTGAAAGGAGCTTGAGAGGAGCTTGCGATAAGGAGCCTGTCCCTTTTAAAAAGCAAATGGTCCTCAGAGGGCTTCTGGAGTCTATCCTTAGGGGGTGGATGTGTGAAGCTGATGGTGACCTGCCCACTGCACAATGCAACTCCCCCTCCCCCCACACCCACCATCCCCCCAGCCCCCGAGGCTGATCAACCCTCCCATCACTCAGCATTCTTTGGCTTGATGGCTGGGGCGTCAGAGGAGGACTCACTCAGCCTGGCCTGAAACACGAAACACAAGACCAACACTAGTGTCTGGTGGGTGGTGCTGAGCCCCTGCTCCACAACAGACAAAACCTGCAGCTCCACAGCCCTGGCTGTCTGCTTCTCTCCTTGCCCAGGCTTATTTTTGATTGTTTTTAATACTGAGGTGGAATTAACATACCATCAAATGAACCCCTTAAAGTGTGCACATCAATGGCACTTGGTACATTTGTGACGTTACAAACTCACGGCCTCTATCTAATTCTAGAACACCTTCATCACCCCAAGAGGAAATCCCGGACCCACTGGTCACCATCTTCACCCCCCACCCCGGCTCCGAATGTCCCCAGAAGAGGCAAATGGAGAGAGACTTCTGGTAACCCCTCATCTCTTCTCTTGTCTCTACACATTTGCCTCTTCTGAGGACGTTGCATTTAAATGGAATTGCACAATATGTTTTAAGATTCTCCTGCGTCTGGCTTCCTTCATTCAGTATAACCCTTTCAAGGGTCATCCACATTGTAGCCCGTATCGGCACTCCCTTCCATTTTATGGCTGAGTAATAGTCCACCGGATGGAGAGACCATGTCTGTCTGTCCACTCGTCTGTGGCTGAACACTGGGGTTGTTTATCGCTTTTGCCTGCTGTGAATACTGCTGCCTATTGTGAATATTTGGAGTGCCTGTGATTGGTCCTTCAGGTGTACACCCAGGAGTGGAGTGCTGGTTCCTATGGAGATCCCATGTTTAACGTTTGGAGGAGCTGCTAGATGGTTTTCTACGGCTACTGCACCATTTTGTGTACCCACCAGAAGTGAAACCATCTCATCCTCTGTTGCCCCTTCTCCTCTTGCCCTTAATCTTTCCCAGTGTCAGGGTCTTTTCCAATGAGTTGGTTCTTTGAGTGAGGTGGACAAAGTATTGGAGCTTCAGCTTTAGCATCAGTTCTTCCAATGAATATGCATGATATCTGTAAGGATTGACGGTTTGATCTCTTTGCAGTCCAAGGGACTCTCAAGAGTCTTCTCCAACACCACAATTCAGAAGCAACAATTCTTCGGTGCTCAGCCTTCTTTATGGTCAAACTCTCACATCTGTACAGGACTACTGGAAAAACCACAGCTCTGACTATACGGACCTTTGTCGGCAAAGTGCAGTCTCTGCTTTTTAATTCACTGTCTAGGTTTGTCATGGCTTGTCTTCCAAGGAACAAGCGTCTTTTAATTTCATGGCTGTAGTCATCATCCACAGTGATTTTGGAGCCCAAGGAAATAAAATCTGCCACTGTTTCCATTTTTTCCCCAACTATTTGCCAGTTTATCTAGTTGAGCCTTAATTTATATATACATAATTTAACTTATTTGTTTTGGCTGTGCTGGGTCTTTGCCACTGCTTGCGGGCTTTTCTCTAGTTGCGATGAGTGCGGGCTACTCTCTGGTTGCGATGTGCAGGCTTCTCATCGCTGTGGCTTCTCTTGTTGAGGAGCATGGGCTCTAGAACACAGGCTCAGTACTCCAGGGAGGTTACTCCATGGCGTGTGGGATCTCCCTCGGGTCAGGGATCTAACCCATGTCTCTGGCAGGCAAATTCTTTCACTACTGAACCAGCTGGGAAACACAGCTCAGCCTTATATTAACAGCCTCTTTCCAGAGGCACCGTCCTGCCTTCTTGGTCTGCATACGGATCCCAGTGTGAATCGTGGGGGGCTGGTTGGTCCCTCACGTTGTTTCGCAGGCAACTCTCTATGGAAGACTCTTGGCAGGTAGCAGCCCCCTCCCCCATCTCCTGGCATCATGCCACTTCTCTGGACTCAGTTTCCCTGTTAAGAGAACAAGGCATCCGAATCTAGTTCAAGGGCCGTTGCAAGCCCAATGCCCGGCTCACAGTTGCACTCTGTTAAGAGCGGCTGTTGGCTCACAGCCAGCAAGTGGGGGACAGGGGCCATAAGAGACATCCTGACTTTGAGGATCCCCCTAAGCTGGTGCTCTTCGCTATCCTAAGTAGCTACAAGTCATGGAAAATGTACTGTTAGAACCATAACTAAGACAGAAAAGGTGCTTCAGAAACTTGAAGAGATGACAAAAGGTGGAGATTTGAACCAGATTGTTCTTAGGTCGCCTCCGGTGGAGGGGGCAGTTTGTCCTGCATGGATGGC
The DNA here is from genome assembly GCA_007570785.1 of Antilocapra americana. NCBI lineage: Eukaryota > Metazoa > Chordata > Mammalia > Artiodactyla > Antilocapridae > Antilocapra > Antilocapra americana. Next base: position 11,222,327 of record ML663568.1, on the reverse strand, counting down.
TGTCCAGGAGGGTGTGGACGTGGCCCCCTCTGCAGCCCAGTGGGCTCTGTACACAGTCCTTTAAGTGCTAAATAAATGCAATAATTTACCGAGAAAAGACCTTTCAGGGCCACCTCTGGCTCTGAGGTCTGAGGACTTGTGGGAGAAGATAAGCATCCATCATCCATTGGGACGTGGTCCTGTCAACAGTCACCCTGATGGGGACAGGACCCGGTGGGGCAATGGGCAGCTGCCCGCCCTCCCCCAGCCTGCCCTCCTGGGGCAGTGAGGGGAGGGCAGGCATGGAGGAGGGAGGTGCTGAGCAGGGGAGCAGCCCTGTTCTCTTCCCCCAGCTGTCTGGCGGCTCCCTAAGGTGTGAGAATCAGAGCAGGATGGCCCTGGGGGTCCAGACCCCTCCTGCAGGGACTCCAGGCGGGGCCATGGCAGCCCTTGGCAGAAATGGCTTTGGAGAGCAGGCAGGCAGACTCCCTGGGGAAGGACCGGACACGCCCTGACCGTGGCCAGAGGTCTGGTTCTGGATCATGCTTGCCCCCGCCCCCCAGGCCATGATCTCCGGCTAGTCTCCCATCTCACTGGGAGGTACGTTTTAATCTGTGAGATGAGGAGGAGGAATTTTCACCTTCCAGGGCTGTGAGAGCAAATGAAGCAAGGCAGGCAAGCCAGAGCTCCTTGGGGGAGACACATATTTTGTGTATGTGAAAAGGGAGATGTTTAGGCCAGTGTCCAACAGACACGGAATTCAAGCCACATATGTAGTTTAAAATGTTCTAGCAGCCATATTAAAAAAGACACAAGAGGGAACAGGTGGAACTGATTTTTCAAATATTTTAACCACTGTACTCAAAATACATCATCCTGCAATTAACATAAAATTATCAAGATATTTAATGCTTTCTGCTATGAATTATTCAGAATACGGCGGGTACTTCACAGGGTGTCTCAGCTCCAACCAGACATGTCTCAAGCGCTGAGTCCCCACGTGTGGCTGGGGCCACTTTCCTGGTCCCTTCAGGCTGACCTCATTCAACTTCCAAGGGCAGGAGCGTTCCCATCTCTGGGGGGTGCGCTTCCTGCTGTGCTCTGCTGACCCCACCCTTTAGGTTTAGGGGAGCCAGGGGTTACACCCAGGTCCTGGATGCAGCTTCCCCAAGCTACGGCTCCTGTAGGTGGGGGAGGGTAGACGTATGTAACCTCTGCTGCTGCCATCTCTTTAGGGTGCTGCACATTTGGGGAGGGGCTAATGTAAAAATTTGTTTGTGTATAAATGAGATGTGTGGCCAGTTTTAGCAGTAAGGATGTTTGCTGCAGTGCTACTTAGAAGAATGGACAGATTTGAAATCGGGGCCCGAGGAATCAGTCACGTGACCACAGAAATGGCTCACACGGAGGTTACTGGTGACCTGGGCGAAGGTGGGCCAGTGGCTGGGGACGGTGAGAAGCCAGACTGGAGGGTGTTTAATTAAAATGTGATTGTAGGGGGAAAAGGTGATCCCTCTTCTGCTTTTTAAAAAAGAAAATACAGATGGGTATCACCAATAAATGAACTGGTAATCTCTGGCTGCTGGGTGGTTTTGGGTTTCCTTCTTTTTGTGTATCTATGGTTTCTAATTATCCTACTACAAACATGTTAGTTGAGGAATTGCTTTTCAGTTGCTCAGTCATGTCCGACTCTTTGCAACCCCATGGACTGCAACATGCCAGGCTTCCCTGTCCTTTACTATCTCCTCATGCTCAAACTCATGTCCACTGTGTCAATGATGCCATCAAACCACCTCATCCTCTGTTGCCCCCTTCTCCTCCTGCCCTCATCTCTCCCAGCATCAGGGTCTTCTCCAACAAGTTAGCTCTTCCCCTCAGGTGGCCAAAGTATTGGAGATTTAGCATCAGTCCTTCCAATGAATATTTAGGGTTAATTTCCTTTAGGATTGACTGGTTTCATCTCCTTGCTGTCCAAGGGACTCTCAAGAGTCTTCTCCAACACCACAATTCAAAAGCATCAGTTCTTCAGTGCTTAGCCTTCTTTATGGTCCAATTCTTACATCCATGGGGAATTCAAACTTTTCAAAAGTATAAGCAACATATTGGAATTATAATAATCAATGTTGGTTTCTGGAGCATAGATGGAAAAGGGGTTGAGGATCCACTGACCCTAGCTGGGATGCGATTTCCCAGAGATGCCAGAAACGGCATCTGAAACCTTCTCCAACTTCTCCTGACCCAGCCTGACTTACGAGGTTATCCATGGATGCTGGTCCTCCCTAGACCATCAGCACATTCAGGGAAGGGGAAACCTTTTTACTGAGCATCCATTGACTAAACGCCTGGCACTGATCAGGACACAACCTCATGTCTGTCTTTAGAGATGAAAACACTGACACTCAGAGAGGGAAAGACACCTGCCCAGGAGCCCTCAGCCTGTGAGTGGAGGAGGGGCAGGAGACCGTGAGGACGGTGGCCCTGGGGCTACATGCACCTGACACTCTCAGAAACACGTAACTGACGCGCTGGGGTCCATTTAACTCTCCAGTGGCCCCTCAGAGTAAGGCAGGCTCCTCAAGCCATTTTACAGGTGAGATACCTGAGCTCAGCAGGGCCTATGTACCGGCCTGGGCTCAAGCCACTGGGAAAGGATGTCGCCTAGATGGCCCACCTCTGGACCACATGCCCTGCCTCCCTCCCCTGCATCCCATTGCTGGCTCTTTGACTTTTCTGTGCCTTCTCGAGGGTCCCAGCACGGTGGGCACCCAGAAGTACCCCCATGGGCACCCAGGGATGGACGGCCCCTCCACGCTACCACTGACCTGTGGCAGGAAGTCCGGTGTGGGTTTCAGTGCTGTGCATCGGGCTCTGAACAAAATCAGACCAGCTTTAGGACTGGGGTTGGAGGAACCATAAAAGGAGAAGTGTGAACAGCAGAGACAATAAACACATGTGTGGGCCAGGGCTGCAGGAGCGTGTGTACTGGCGTGGGGGCGGGAGAGGGGCTGTTTAATTGAGGCAAAGGCTTGGGCCGGTCCTTGCTATTTGTAGGAAGCCCAAATAGGGAGCCAGGAAAGGGCTCAGGGATGCCGTGTGCCTTCGTTCATTCACTCTTGTGCCCAGGCTGGTTCAGTCACAAGATTTGTGGTCTACTTGTGCAGGCACAGGGTGCCTAGTTAAGAGAAGGTAGGACAGCTAACTCTGACAGGCCTGCCAGGGGCTGGGTGGCTCCCTCCATCAGCCCACCTGCCCTGTCAGCTCCCAGCTGGTGTTTTCACTTCACAGGTGCCTTAGGGGTATGCCGGCTGAGCTCAGGCAGGCGCAGAAGGTGGAGGCCGAGCCCTTGACGTGGGACTCAGCTGACTGCTTGCCAAGGAGCAGCAGGCCTCTGGGGGAGAGAATGCCTCCCATTTAAAGGAAAAGACCAGGGGATGGGGGAATGTTAAACATGCTGATGTAGGGACTTTCCTGGTGGTCCAGTGGCTAAGATTCTGTGCTACCAATGTGGGGGTGGGGCCAGGTTTGATCCCTGGTCAGCGAACTAGATCATGCACGCTGCAACTAAGACTTTGCACGCCACAACTAAAGATTTCACATGCCACAGCTTAAAGCTCCTGCATGACACAACTGGAAAAAAAAATTGCATTGAAGAGCCCACAAGCCGCAACTAAGACCCGGCGCAGCCAAATAAAGTAATAAATATTAAAGCAAACAAACAAACATGCTGATGCCTGGGCAGCCGGGACAATCTGTGCCTGTCGTTTCTGAGTCACCCCTAGTGATTTTCCTGAGCAGGCTGGGTTGAAAGCTTGGCCGTAACCCATCACCACCAAAGCGAGGGCCCTGTCATGCTGTCCCTCAGGCCCTGTCAGAGGGTTTGAGTGGGTTTAATGCCCACCTGACACCATCATGAAATTCATCACCATTGAACAAGGCTCCCCAGTCATCAGCGGGTACCGCCTGGGAGCATCCTTCCTCCCACAGGCCAGGCTGCCGACTTGGGTCCCCGGGGCCATTGCAGGCTTTCTGGGCGTTGTGAAATACAGCTTGCTGCTGTAGCCACTCAGGTTATATAACACGCGGTAATCAATCCAAACGAATAAACACAAGGCCAAGAATCAAAACCAGCCACAGAGCGAAACCCGGCAGGCGGCAATACCGCAGCCGGGAAACTAGAGGCCAGGGCAGGGCTGGACCCGGCAGGGCCCCGGAGCTCCATCCAAGCCCTAATTACAATCATCGCCATGGCGATCTGGGGAGGACAGATGGCTGTGGGCCAACGGGGCCTTCCAGCACCCTCACACTTCTCCTCGCCTCGGCGTCCAGGTACCCCCTCCTTCTCCTCTCTCAGGCTCCCCACTACCTGTAGCCATTTGTGGGGGTTGAACCATAGGTTCTGTTCACATCCCAACCCTTAGACGCTGTGAATGTGACCTTGTTTAGAGCAAGGGTCTTTGTAGATGTACGTTACCAGTCTGAAGCAAGCAGACATATGAAGTGTTTGCACTTTCTGGGGGAAAAATAATCTACATTTTCTTACACTCCTCCACACATTGTATGATTTTGATGTCTTCTTTCTTCATGTTCAGTCCGTTGCTGTTCATTGTGGCTATCATCACTTTCGCAGAAAATTTATTTTATTTTATTTTTTAGTCTGTGTACTGGCTTAAGTGATTTACTTTCCAGCTATGATTTTCTCTTTCCTATAGCCTCTTGTTTCTTTTCTATTTAGAAAAGACCTTTCAATATTTCCTTTTAGGATAATTTAGTGTTGCTGTATTTTATCATTTTTTGCTGGCCTGAGACATTCTTTTTCTGTCCTTATATTCCAAATGATAATCTTGCTGGGTTGAGTGTCCTCAGATTTTCCCTTTCAAGACTTTGAATATATCTCAGCACTCTCTCTCTGACCTGCAGTGTTTCTGTAGGAAAATTAGTTGACAGCCTTATGGGGGTTCCCTTGTAATTAAATCTTTGTTTTTCTCTTTATTGTTTTTTAGAATCCTCTCTTTATCTATAAATTCTACCATTTTAATTATAATATGTCTTGGTGTATAATATGTTTGGGTCCAACTTGTTTGGGGCCCTCTGTGCTTCCTATATCTGGATATATTTGCTTCTTTAGGTTTGGGAAGTTTTCAGCCATAATTTCTTCAAAGATGTTTTCAGTCCCCCTTTCTTGCCTTTTCCCCTGGAGTCCCTGTTCTGTGTAGGTTGGCATGCTCTATATTCTCCCATAGGTCTCTTAAACTGCTTTTATTTTTTTCATTTGACTTTCTGCCTGCTGTCTGTCCTGACTGGGTAATTTCCACTATTCTATCTTCCAGATCACTCATTCCTTCTTCTGCATATTCATCCTGTTATTATTTGCTCAGCTTTCATCTCAGCAAATGAGCTGTCTAATTCTTCTTAGTCCTCTTTATAGTTCCTTTTCACAGTCACCTGCATTTCTATCAATAGCCCTTCTTAATTCCTTCACTTTTTCCATTATCTTCTTTCTGAACTCAGTGTCTGTCAGACTGAGGAGGTCTGTTTCATTGTTGGTTCTTTCAGGGGAATTCTCTCCATCTTTTCATTGGGAGTGGTTCCTTTGCTGCTTCTTTTTACTTAAATTTCTCTGGCTCTATGACTTTGTTGTTCAGTCACTAAGTCATGTCTGACTCTCTGTGACTCCATGGACTGCAGCACGCCAGGCTTCCCTGTCCTTCACTATGTCCCAGAGTTGGCTCAAACTCATGTCTATTGAGTCAGGGATGCCATCCAACCATCTCATCCTCTGCCGTCCCCTTCTCCTCCTGCCCTCAATCTTTCCCAGCATCAGGGTCTTTTCCAACAAGTTAGCTTTTCACATCATGTGGCCAGAATAGTGAAGCTTCAGCTTTATCATCAGTCCTTTCTGTGAATATTCAGGGTTGATTTCCTTTGGGACTGGCTGGTTTGATCTATGAGTTTAGGAGAAACAGTGATCTACTGTGGTCTTGGAGGGCTCCTTTAATGAGGGAGCATGCTTGTGTAGCCCGTGTGGGTTTAACATTTTTGGTGTGAGGGCTGTTTGGTGCGGATGCCGCCACCTCCTCCCTCGGCGTGTGCTGGCCTTCACCCCCGTGACAGGGGTGTGACTGGCGGTGTGACAGAGCTACACCAGGGAGTGAGTGCGGCCTCCTCTCTGCTCTGGGGTTGTCACTGCCCTGTCGGGACAGGGCCTGCTCCCTCACTGTTGGAGTGGGAGCCCCCAGACCCACTTCTGATCTGTGCTGTGCGGTAGGTGAGATGGGAGCGGTCCTGCTGGGGAAGTAGCCATGGGAAATTCCTTCCCTGGAGCCGTCCATCGGGGATGGCAAGGGTCCTGGCAGCACCCCGGCACTGTGTTCATAGAGTCACCAGCACAGAGCTTACCCACTGGAGTTGGAACCAGGACCGCAGTTGTCACACACCTGGACTGGCCATGGGAAGCAGCCGGGACCCTGGCCCCGCCTCTGAGTGCAGGCGCTTACAGAGCCCACAGCCTCTGAGGCCAGACCATCCCAGCCACGAGCGCCCCCGTGGTCCTCTCCTGGAGCTTGAGAGGCGCCATGAGAAAGGGGCTGCTATGGTGCCCCGCCCCTCTCTTTTGTACATCCCTCAGCAAGGGCGCTAGGCTTCTGTGGTGCCCGGGCATCCTCTGCAAACACCCCCTGGTGAGGCTGGTACTGGGTCAGGAAGGAGGGGACAGAGCACAGGTTTTAAAGAGCCATTGAGGACATGACAAAAATGGGCTGGAACCTACTAGGCCTAAGATGGCGGAAGATTCGCCTTTCAGAGGCCCCTGAGCCTCAGGACCCGCTCGCTGTAACACGTCAGCTAATACACACCCACGGGTGCCAGCACAGCTCCGAGGCCCAGACCACGAAGGGCCAAAACATGGGCGGTGCCACGATTCCTGGAAATCCCCTCCCCTTCCCCGAAATAGTTGGAATAATCCTCCCACTCGTTAGCCTATGAAATCACCCAGCCCATAAAAACCAGTCACCCCATGTTTTGAGGCTGCTTTCAAGTCATTTGACATGGACCACACTCTGTGGAGTGTGTTTCTCAATAAATCTACCTCTTACCTATCACTGCCGCTCACGGAATTCCTTCAGTGATGAGACTAAAGAACTTATGTGTGTGCTCTCAATGAAGACAGTGGTTTTGAGTCCCAGCCCCTGGGTTCCAGTCCCAGTCTGAGCTGTGTGGTTTCAGCATCACAGTCCGGCCCTTTTCAGGCTGTCTCTAACCCCAGTCCTCTCCGCAAGTCAGTCCTCTGAAGACTGAGTTTCAGTCCCCAGCCCCACAGGTACCCCATAAGCCTTGGGCCACAGCGAGGTGGTGTGGAACCCCTGTGCAGCTCTCTCTCTGTTCTGGCTGCCATCAAATGGCCGCTGCGCTCTCCTCCGAGCCTCGGAGGCTCCCCCTGTGTCCCCACTAAGGTCCCTGCCTGAGAAGGGGCTTCCCATGGTGGGGGGACCTTTCCTCCTTTCCAGCTTCCTCCTGGGGGTGCAGGTCCCATCCCTATTTCTTTTTCTCTTTTGTCCTAGCTGGTTATGTGGAGCTCTTTCTTGCACCTTGGGGTGTCTGGTATCCTCTGCCATCACCCAGTGAGGTGTTCTCCGGGACCTGTTCCACGTGGGAGGTATTTCGGCTGTATCTGCGGCAGGAGCTGAGCTCCGTGTCCTTCTATTCTGCCATCTTGACTCCTCTCCCTCTACATGCAATAGGCTAAGGGTCTCCCGCTGAGCTCGTCCTGAACCAGTCCAACAATGGGTGTCCTTATAAGAGACAGAAGAGAGAGGCAGGAGAGGTGATGTGAAGACGAAGGGGGAGGCTGGAGGGAGGTGGCCACGAGCCAAGGGACACCTGAGCCACGAGGAGCTGGAAGAGGCAGGCAGGACCCTCCCCTAGAGCCTTCGGAGGAAGGCGGCTCTGTTGATGCCTAGGTTTCAGACTTCCAGCCTTCAGAACTGAGAGTGAATAAATTTCTGTTGTTTTTATCTACCTGGTTTCTGATAATCATCTATGGCCTCCTAGGAGAACACACGCAGCGCCCAGCTCTCTATTTCACTCTGTGAAATGTTGTCCCTCTCAGAATTGACCAAATCTACCTTGACCTCGACTGCCCCAGGTGCCCAGGCTTTTTCCAGTCTGCCCATGGGCTTATGATATTCCGGGAAATGGGAAGTGGGTCCCTGGTGCCCACTCCCCATCATTGCCTTGAGTCCCTCTGTCCCCTGCCCCTGATATCACGGGGCCTCGGCCACAGGCAGCTCCCTTCCAGCTGGCACTTGGAGATCCCCATCTTGGCTGGGAGTTCCCCAAAGCCCTGCCTCCGTCAGTACAGCGAGCTTGCTGCAGAGGTGCCACAGAAGGTGATGGGCAAGTAAGTGGCAAAGAAGGCAGATGCTCATGCCAGTCAGCTTTTCCTGAGTTCACCTCGGTGAATGACTCCTCTTCTGCCTCGTGCCCGCCCCTCTAGACTCATGTCTGCCTTCTCCGCCCTCTCCCTAGCCAGAGGGCTGCCCTGCTTGTGCGCCTCCATCCCACCCCTGCCCTCTGCTTCTGCTGGGAGCGCAGTGGATGAAGAGAGAGTGCGGGGAAGGAGACTGGGTGTTCTTAGCCCCTTCCTGCCGGGCCACCTGGCTCACTGTGTCCTCCTCTCCCTGTGGACACCCCACCTGGGCTCCTGTTGCCTCCCCATTCTCTCTCCCTGCATCTCCCACTGCTGCCTGCCCTTGTCCAGTTCCACAGGGCTTGTCCACACTTGAGAACGCTGCCTTTGTTAAAACTTCTTTAGTTTATAACCCAGTTTGAGGGGTCATTTATTTCCAGCCGGGCAGGCCCCTGACGGACCCTGTGTCCCTGATCAACGCTGTTCATACCTAACGGGAGCCTGGGGCTCCGCATACACCCTCTCACATCTCAGAGTCCAGCGGGAAGTTCCCACCAGAACAAGAGCTCCAGGAGGTCAGGGCTTTGCTTTGCTTTAAATAAAATGCACATTAAGATCACTGTGAGACAGAAACATAGTCCCGGGCGATGCAACACACTTTGTCCAGTCTTCCCCAGCGGTCACGTTTTGCAGAACTCTACTGCAGTGGTATAAACAACCAGGGTGTTCATGTCGATGCAGTCTACACATTTGACTCCGATTTCTCCAGTTTACCAAGTGTGTGTGTTTCTGTGCACTTTCATCACTTGTGTAGGTTTGTGTATCCATCACCACAGTCCCGGTACTAAACATCTCCAAATGTCTTAATTTTATTTCTTTAGAAGTTTTTATTAATTGAACGTCTTCAAGAATCTTTTAAAATCTGATTTCATCACCGATCTATTCCCCAGGGCCAGAACCACACCTGGAACAGGGCAGAAACTCGAAATGTATTTACTGGCTGAATGTTGTGTGCTTTCATCCTCAGCACACCCTCTGTCTGTGGGCAGAGCGCCGGGGCTCAGAGGTGTCCACCGTGTGCCCAGGTGGGTGTAGATTCCTGCCAGCTTCGGTGGACTTGAAGCTCAGAATGAGCTGCCTTGTGTGGCCAGCACCATGGGGAACAAAGTGCGGGAGATGCTGTGCTTCCCTGCTCAGTTTCATCTGCAGGGGCCTGAACACATCCTTCTCCAAACTCCATGGTCCAGCATGTTTTCCCGCAGCTGCTGCGCTAGCCGGCGTCCTCTGAGCTTGGCCAAGGCTGATAAAAGCTCCGGGCAGGACGCAATGGAGCCTGGAGCCTGGACAGCCTGATAACTGTATTCCCTTTGATGTTTTTCAAGTTCAGAAGGGACCCAGGCCCCCTCAGCCGGCCTTGCACGCTTGTTTATTTTTGTCCTGCGGAGGCCTTTGAGAGTTCCCTTCCCGAGTGGGACAGCCATCATTCCTGCTGTCATTACCCTATTGGAAACGTTGCTAATGCGCTCTTCCAGCTCCGGCCGACTCCTCCCTCCCAATGCCTGAGGAAGACCACCCACGACGGCCGACTTCCCTACATTTAATTTTCGTCTCAGGATGGAAGTTTGCAATTTCATCACAGTTTAAAAAATAAAAAGGAAAACAACCAAAAAAAAAAAAAAAAAAAAAAAGAACAAGAGGCTGGCTTTTCTTCTCCCAGACCTGGGGAACATCCCTCCCTGATGAGGTGGGTTCGGGAGCTGCCCAAGAAGCACAAGCTTCCAAGTCGCGGAGGATCAGAGGCAAGTTTTCCAAGGAAACACAGGGTGCTCCCTTCTGAGCTACCTTCCACACGCGTTAGATCAGAACGCGATAGCTAGGCTGTGCTCTTCTCATAAACGCCAGCGTACTGCTCAGAGGGCACAGGGAACCACAGCTCCTCTCCGAGAACACACAGGCATACTGCACTGGATGTTCTGGATACTAAGAGCCCCTCTGCAATGACCCTCACAGTTATGACGAGACACCCCATCCTTGACAATATCTCCCATAGGTTGCCTTCGGTAGGTAAAGTAAAGTTTGTGTTCTGTTTCCTTCCTTATTCTTTGCTTCCCTGGGGTTTTGTAAGTCTGCATCTAGATTGCGCTCAGAGTAGATGTACACACACACACACACACAGAAATACATGTTCCCCTCTGGATTTCCCTTCCCCCACTTACAGCATGTTTTTTTTTCTCAGTCTTTTGGAAAATGTTGCGACAGGGTTTGACTGTAATGAGATTCAAGTGAGTGATCTGGCCCGAGTGTCCGAGGGCTCCCACCACTCAACCTGCTTCTTTCTTCATCATGTCTCCCTCCCTCCTTTCTTTCCTTCCTTCGGGGCAGGAAGATTTTCTTTCCTTCCTTCAGGGCAGTAATACATGATTCTTTTTCAGTGAAGGTTATTTTCCAGTCTACCTCCAATGAGAACATTGAGAGGGAGGAATAAGCCTTGCGTCAACCTCAAGTCCAACAATTTGTGGGAGGAAAAGAGGTCTAGTCAAAGGAAATGCGGTAGAAGTGAATTTAAGTCTATAAAATGATACTCTATTCCGTGTACATCAAAGGAAATATGAATTCCAACCACAATCACGCTCCTTTACCAGTATTTTGGGGCTTCTAGGTGTGACCATGTGTGCTGTACCCAGCACACACTCAGGGAGCACCATTCGCCTGCTGTGTGTGGGATGAAAAGAGGTGGATCTATGTCCTGGGGTGGGTGCGGGACCCAGCGTGTGCTCTCATACACTACTGACTGGTAAGGGATTCAGTACAAGCCCTTTAGAAAGACAGATGATGATTACTGCCAAAATTAAAGACGCATTTTCTCTTGGGCGCTGCAATTCCACTTTGGGAAATTTGTCCCACAGTTAGAGAATGCTCGGGTTTAGTTATTTATTGTGGCACTTGTAGCAGAAAAATTTTGGAGACAAACTAAGTGCTGGTTCATAGGGATGACTGGAAAAATGATGGGATGTCCCATGCCAGGGAAAGCAACGCAGACTTAAATAAAGAGGCAGATCTCAACTCCTCATGTGGAACCCTATGACACATGGCTGAGAACCTTTGAGTGACAGAAGAGTATATACGCCATCTACTCCCCTGATAAGCCGGGGCGTGTTGGGCAAGCTATTTAACCCCGCTGGGTCTCACCTTTCTGACCTATAAAATGCAGGTGGTGATAGCATCTATGCCACAGGGCTGCTGAAGGGATCTCATGGGTCAATATGTCAGACATTTAGGACAGTGCTCGGGGTATAGAGAGAGCGGAATAATCATTCCTTTTTAACATTATGTCACCACTGTCACCATCACCATCATCGTTGAAAAGAAAGCAGATATGGGCATAGGTAATTCCTGGAGAAACATGCAGAACCGCAGGTGGTGGGGGTTACCGTTGTCAGGGAAACTGGGAGGCTGAAGGTCAGGATAAGATAGAGAAGGACTCAGTTTTAACGTGTGCCTTTTGACTTTCTGGCAAGTATCTGCATTCTCTATTTTTTTTTCAATATTTTAATTGAAAATTTACAAACATGTAGGAAAGCTGAAGAACTAGACAGTGAACATCCACGTGCCCAGCATCTCAGCTCTGTAATTCACATGATGTCCTACTTGCTTTGCTTTCCATCCACCCATCCATTGATCTGTTCACCCATATAACCACCAACCCCTCTTATTATTTTTTTAATGCATTTCAAAGTAAACTGCACATATTCAGTGCATTTCCTCCTAAAATTTCTGTCATATGTCTCATTAACTGGAGTTCGGTATTTGTTTATGGATTTTCCTTTTTAGATAAAATTCACAGAGTCAGATGTGCAGCTCTGAAGTGTCCGTCTGATGGCTTTGACAATGCGTTATCTACTTGAAAAATAAATTATCTACTAATAAAATGTGGCTGAGAGAGAGAGAGAGGTGGGTGGGGGAAAGGGAAAGACAGAAAACGAGACAGACCAACCAAAACAGCATTTTGAATCCACAGAGAGGAGAAAGACCATGGAATTGACCTGATAATGTATCTCATGGAAAGGGATTTACAAGTGAGGGAGATTTGTACAGATGGGGCTCAGTTATGGACCATTTCTGTTCCCAGAAAGCTTGTCCCCTTTTGGAACCTCCAGAGCTAGATTCTCAGGCAGGAAGCATAATGAGGTCAGGGGTGTTGGCATCAGCCTGCTGGGATGCAAACCTCCGTCCCTCTGCTGGCTGTGCCATCTTGGAGAAGTCACTCTGCCTTCCAGAGGACCTCAGCCTCCTCGTCTGGGAAGGATGCTGCTTCCTGCTTCCTGGGGTGTGGGAGGATTCTGTGAGCTCCAAGACACAGTGTGTTTAGAAGACCATGTGGCATCTGGCGGGTGCTCCTTAACTCTTCTCCCTTGCTATATAAATCACCCACCTCCCGATCTTTGCTTTTAGCTTTTTAAAAAAAATTGAATTGGAAAGAACCAAACAATGCAAGGTTAAGGTTTTCATCCTTGGGGGAAAAACGTCATCTCTCCTTACAGCTCTGCCGCTCTCCGCATCCTTTGCAAAAATCCAGGGAAATGAGTCAGCCTGCAGCCTTCTGCTCTAATTCTTTCATTACTACATGATTGCAGCATCCACTCAGTCCGGGGCCCAAAATCGAAAGAAAACAAAAATTCTTGAGTCATTTCCAGATACCGAATCTGACACCACCATTCCTCTCTCAGTTTTTGGCAAAACCTACAAAATGAGTGACCAAGAAGGGTAAACAAGTTTAGGTAAACACTCTATATACTGATTCATGATTTAAGTACATCAGTTAACATTTTGATTCATTTACCACAGTGTTTTAATGTCATTAAGAATGTAACTTCTTAGGAAAACTAAGAAAGTCTGTTTTTAGCCCAGACATGCAATTAAGGGAATTAGTAACATGATACATCATCCCCAGGAACTCCGATATAGTAAGAAATCTCGTGCAACCCTTTATAAAGACGTTCTTACAACCCACGCCAGAGTTCACCCTGCTTCAATCTGAGGGCAGCAGGGAGGGGAAAAAGGAGAAGGAAAAAAAAAGGAAATTGCTGCCCCAGCACCAAGCAGCAGCAGTAAGAAAGGATTTGCAATCGTGTGCAGATACTAAATAGTCATAAAATAGGGGTTCTTTCTAGGGAATTAAGTTGCTTTCCTGTCTGGATCACAGTCACTCCCCAGCATTCACTCCAGCTTTGCGAGGATTCACATGTGTGAGACTGGAGAGTGTTTTCTGGGGCTAGGATTGGGGAAAAGATGGGATTTTTCTTTTCTTTTAGGGATTCAGACCGACAATTCCATTCTGGCAAGCTTCAGCGTTTAGCTAGTTTCTGGGAGCTTGAGACCCGCTAGGTCGGGGTCTCTCTATCTGGGTACTGTGCACACCTGGGAGGGTCACTCTTCACGGTAGGGAGGCCTGTGCAGTGTAGGGTGCTGGGCAGCATCCCTGGGCTCCCCCGCCGGCAGCAGCAGCACCCCTATCCCCATTCCCCGGTCCAGGACACTGATCCCCTAGTCCAGCCAGGTGAGGTCAGACCAGCTTTTAACCAGCCCGACTTCATTATTCATCCGTAAAATGAGGGTGTCCCCCACTGTGCCTCTCTGTGGTCCTCCCTCAGGAGCATCAGACCAGATAATATAAGTAGAACTTCCAGCTCAGCGCCCCACGCGTGGTCAGGGTCAAGTCTATGTAGCCTGGCAGCTCTGTGAGGTTGTGGGTGCTGGGTGGTGCTAGGTGGCGGAGGGGAGAGGAAGGGCATGGGGGCCTCGGGGCCTGTTGAATCTGAGGCTGGCTCTGCTGCAGGCCTCACTGAAGCTGGTCCCTTTCACCCTCTTCCTTCACAGCTCAGGGTGCCCCAACCCACCGCCCACTGCCTGCCTGGCTCTGCCCCTCTGTAGCTGTCCCTGGGTCCTTCAGCCCCCACGTCGCTCCTCCCTCCAAATCCCAGTGGTGAGAACCTGTCCCACAACTGCATGTCTTCTGTCTTTCCCTCCCCCATTCTTGTTGGCATGGACCCTTGGAGCCCAGCCAGAGCAGACAATGACCTCACCAGGCAGCTGAGGGAGTGACCCTGACCCTGGGGAAACTAGACTCGAACTGAACACGCAGGACAGATGCCCAATCAATGTGGAACATGAGAGGCTGTAGGGATGAGAGGCCGCGCCTGTGCCTCTGGGTGGTCTGTGCACTTCTTTCCAGAAAGAAAAAGTGAGAAAGACAGAAATGGTCTGGATTTTATGGGAACACTGCAAAGATTACCTTCCTGGAGGGCAAGGGTCAGCCAGCCCACCTACTCATCCATCCACCCACCCATACAACCTGAGTGTTCATCTATCTATCCATCCAATCATCTAGCTACCCAGTCACCCAGGCACCCATATATCCTGTCTGTCCATCTGTCTATCCAGTCATCCATCCACCCACCCACTCACTCACTCACTCACCCATCCATCCATCCATCCATTTCTCAAAAGTGTATTCCTACCAGGTGCCAAGCACTGCTTGGGTTAGGCTTTGAGGGTGCAGAGATATTTATGCATCCATTACTTCAGAACCAAGCCTGACCCAGGGGAAATAGCATGGATGTTTGTTGAATAAAAGAGTGTGTTTTGAATGAACGAGTGAATGGATGGGTGAGGAAACAGGTGGTATCTGGGTAGATTAGTTCCAGGAATCACAACCAATAGCTGCCTCTGGCCTCTGAGGTCCCAAACATTTGGCTCTGTCGGCAGGTCATAGGCTCCCCCAGGCAGGGCTCAGCAGTGGGGGAGGTGGGTAGACAGATGTCATCCCAGACAAGCAGAGGGCTTTCTAAGGGCACTCAGGGCTGGTCAATGTCTGGGGAGCATGCTTTTTCCACACTCATGGACACTTCCTGAAATGACTCCACATCCACAATGAACTTCTTCATCCTTGCCAGTTGGTTGTTAACCCTCAATCCAGGTATCAGTGCAAGACAGTGTTTTGGGGAGCTGGGCCACCCATTGAGGCCAGCTCATTCCCTTCCCTAGACAGCTCAAAATTTCCCTCCTTTTCCCAGAAAGTCCATCATCAAAAGGAACAATAAGAAAAGCTGACCACATGATAATGCCTGTTAACAAAGACATACAGCTGCACTTGACATTCTGGGGAAAGGCGAGGATTGACACTGACTGTCCTCTGGCCTGTGGCCTTGTGAGCAAACTGAAGTGAGTTTATTGAGATGGATGATTATCAACGTCGTTTCGTGAATGTCCAGTTGACAGGCTGGAATGCGGCAGACCTGGGAAGCGCCCCGTCAGGACAAGCGGTGCTCCCCAAATGTGGAAAGGAAGGAGAAGGAGGGGATAACCAAGGCATTTACAAGTCAAACGGGTCACCCCAATGGCAGGTGGCTCGGCCTCTAGCCACCCCTCTATCAGCTCCTGGAAGACTCTGAGGAGCCCAGACTCTCAGCTCTTTCACCTTGTAGCTTCAGGCAGGCTAGGCCCAGGCTCTGGGGAGACAGTTTAGACCCTCCAGAGCTGTGTCTGCCCAGTAATCACAGGGACAGCTGGGTCATCACTCTGGTTGGCTCGCCACTCCCGACAGGCTCCCAGGGCTGGCTGGTATCATGCTGCCATTGTTTTCATGAGGCTCCTGAAGCTTAGCAAGACTCAAGCAACCTTACCAGTGGATTCACACAGCAGGGCTGGTACCGGACCCCAGTCTGACACCCCCAGAGGAGCTGAGTTGGTGTGACCCAGTGCCTCGGGACTGGGGATGGTCAGCTTCTCGAGGTTGCATCCCCCAAGCTGGGGATGGCGGGTCAGCCGTACATTTTTCGGATGTGGGCAGGGGAGCTTGACCAGATGCCCATTCTTTGCACTTCCAGTGAGCAGCCTGCCATGGCAGGATTGGCAAGATTATCTAGGGACAGCCCTCAAGGTGGACTGAAAAAGCATCTCTCCTCACAGGGGAGGCAGGAGGGTGGGGAAGACAAGTCTTGGGAGTTCTGCCATCTTATAGAGGGTCTGTGGCATGTTTATGACCATCAGAATGGGGGTCCACCACGGGCGGCAGTTTGAGAAGGTGCCCAGTGTCCACCGTAGGCAGAACACAGACCTTCTGAGCTGCAGCAGGGTGCCAACTTCGCTCCAGGGAAGGGAGCCCAGTGCCTAACCTCAAAGCAACAGAAACGCCTTTAAAGGGCCAGGTGAAAGGACTTCTTCAACCTAGCAGAGTTTCTTCTTTTCTTCCGATTGGCTTCCCTTTTCAGGACCCCAAGCCCAGGATGGAAGATCACTTCAAATCTCATTTTATAGTATGGATGTTTTTCCTTGTTGTTTCCTAGAGCACAGATCAACTTCGGATGAATAACTTGCAACTGCAGAAACATGACACCAAAGCGCCAGCGCTGGGTGGCAAATTTCTCCGTGACCACAAATATCCTTTCTCCTCAAGGACCAGATTGGAAGCATTTGGGCTGTTTGTGCCTTCCATCCTCAGTCAGGCGGGGGCGGGGCCTCCCAGGAGCAGCAACATCCCCAGTTCTAGATCCTTCCCTCATCGTCATCTGCCTGTCACCAGGCACACTGACCTCCTTGTCCTGCTTTTCCAAAGTGCCGACAGGTTCTTCAGTCCCAGGTGTGAGTACCCCCTTGCGTGGAGAAGGAGGGGCTTGGCTCATAGCTGATGCTCATAAATATCCCAGGACCGCATCTGAGCGCCCTGGCTCTGCGCACGGCGAGGAGAGAACGGGGATGAACTACAGCCCTCGCCTCCATCATTTTGTGCCCAGTTGACCCTACCATCCCTAGCCTTCAATGCATGCCTTGTTGAAAATTTACTTCTGCTTTGGAAATAAAGGGGGACCAGGCTGCTCAACTCCAGGGAAGCTCACCCCCACCACTAGCAGAGTAGTGTGGAGGAACTGAGAAGGAAGGCTGGCATACGTCCCTTAGCCTCTGATCCTTTTTAGTCTCTCAAAACTGTATGATAAAAAAAATCACAAACATACCGAGCTTCCCTGGTAGTCCAGTGGTTAAGAATCCACCTGCCAGTGCAGGAGACATGAGTTCGATCTCTGATCCGGGAAGGTTCCACATGCCGCGGAGCAACCAAGATGGTGTGCCATAACTTCTGAGCCCGTTCTCTAGTGCTCAGGAGTATCAACTACGGAAGCCTGAGCACCCTAGAACCCCGTGCCCTGCGACGAGAGAAGCCACAACAATGAGAACCAGCACACTGCCCCTACTTGCCGCATCTATAGGAAGTCCATGCAGCAATGAAGACCCAGCACGGCCAAAAGTAAAATTAAAAAATTACAAACATGCAGAAAAGTTGTTGTTGTTTAGTCATGAAGCTGTGTTCGACTCTTTTGCGACCCCATGGACTGGAGCCCACCAGGCTCCTCTGTCCATGGGATTTCCCAGGCAAGAACACTGGAATGGGTCGCCATTTCCTGCAGGAGGTCTTCTCGACCCAGAGATTGAAATCACATCCCCTTCTTGGTAGATTTCTTACCACTGAGCCACCTGATAAGCCCACAGAAAAGTTACCCACGGTGAACACCAATGTATTCCTGAGAGTCTGCATTCTGTGATTCTTGCTTTATCACCTTCCTTCCTTCCTCTCTTCCCTCCTTTCATCCATCTATCCATCCACTTTCCCATCCATCCATCTTTCCAGCCAGCCCCATCTAATTGCTTTTAATAGCCTACTTTTGAACAGTTTTAGATTCCCAGAAAAACTACAAAGACAGTACAGAGCTCCTATATACCGCATACTCAATCTACCCTATCGTTACCAACAGATGCTAGCATAGCACATTCACTACAATTAATGAACCACTATTCATACGCTATTTACATTTTAATGAACTGAAGTCCATGCTTTATTCCGGTTTTCCTCATTTTCATGGAATACCCTCTTTCTGCTCCAGGATCCCATCCAGGCGTCCACATGACAAACACGACATCTCCTTAGACCTCTTTCAGCTGGGATAGTTTCTCAATCTCTCCGTGTTTCTGGTGACCTTGACAATTTTGAGGGATATTGGTTGGGCATTTTGTAGCATGTCCCTCCGTCGGGACTTGCCTGGGGTTTGCTCATGGTTAGGCTGTGATCTACACTGTTTTTGGATGAATGTCCTAGTCAGTTTCTGAGTCCCTTTTGACAAGTGGGGATGAAAAAAGTGTTCCCCTATCTGTATCATGAGAATGTTGAGGAACAGTGGGTAGGTCTACTGGTGGGGTGCAAGCGTGCTCAGTCATGTCTGACTCTTTGCAACTCCATGGACTGTAGTCCTCAGGCTCCTCTGTCCATGGAGTTTTCCAGGCAAGAATACTGGAGTGGGTTCCCATTTACTGGTACTGCCAGATTGAATCCCAGTTCCATGAATCACAAGGGGCCTGTGGTCAAGACACTGTTTCCTTAAGCCTCAGTTTCTTCTTCTGTAAAATGGACACAAATGGTCCCTCGTGTAGATGGTGTGTGAGGGTTCCATGCAACTAACTCACAGGGAGCCCCACCAAAGACTGGCTATTGTTCTTGATGTTACCAATGTCCAGTAAGGATGGTCATTGTGATAAAACCTACAGAGGTTTCTGTGGTCCCTTTCAACAGTGGGGCAGTTGGAAAAGATGTAACCTAGTTCTTGAGGATGGCATCAGGCCTGGGTCTGACTGTCAGAGCAACACAGCCCCATTGGCCCCCACCTCAGCAGAGGCTGGCCTGCAGGACGTCCAGCCTCTTTGCTCCCAGCCCCATGTCTCCAGCAGGGCGCTCTTTAATCCCTGGTTGCTTCTCTGGCAGGCAAACATTTTCCTAATATTCAAGGGAGGAACATAGTTAATCCCCGGTCCTATTTTATTATTGCTGCAAATATTTCTTTTTTATTGGCATGAAAGGAGATAAGCCCAGTGGAGGAAGAGCCAGGGCCCCCCAGGGGAGAGCCTCCTTCCCAGCCCCCTGGGAATCCCAGGCATGTGGCACGCATTTCCCAACTGCAGCGGGCAGGCTCCCAGGCAGGCTCCGCACGGTCTTCTGGCCCCAAGTTGATTGCTATAAAACCAGCATCAGGCAGCCCGAGACCAGGCAGAGCTGGGGTGGATGTCCTTCTGGAAACTTCTTTGCACGCAGGAGGCCTGTGACGCTGTTGCCGGACACATGTGACATCTCATTTGTGAGCTGACTTCGGTTTCCAGAGAAGGAGCGAGCCAAAACCACATCTCCACAGCGGAAATCTGACCTTGACGGAGAGGACACACACGGACTCGTGTTACCCAGGCCTGAGATCAGGGTGGAATTCTTGGTAGATAATAGATCCTGGAATGTCAGGGCTGACAGGAGGTTTCCAGGCCACCTCGTAACAGCCGCGGACGTTTACAGCACTCTTACTGTGGGACCGGCTCGGTGCTAAGCGCCAGGGAGCCTTGTCTCCAGGTATCCTCCCGTGCTGTCTGTGAGCTTTACTGTCCCCATTTGAGAGATAAGCAAACTGAGGCCTAAGCAACAAGTCACTCATCCAAGACCCCACAACTAGAAGCTGGGGGAAAGGGGTGGGGCAAGGCTCTGAAACCCTCATCTCGGCACCCTACAGCCGCCCCCTGCAGAGCGTCTTGACCTTGGGAGACCAGAGGCCCAGGAATCTGCATGCAAAACATTATGCATTTTTGCTGGGTGAGGATCTACGGGGGTTGCTGAGGGTTTTGTGTTCTCACAAAAGTGAAGACCTTCTGAACCCCTCAATTTTCAGAGAAAGGCACAGAGAGGCATTCAGGTTGCCACTGCGACCCAGCAAGCGTGGTGCAGGCCTGGCCTTGGCTCCCCTAGAGCCAGTGCAGTGTTCTTCCTAATACCATTTGTGGGTGAACATTGTTTTCAGATCATTTTTACAGAGTTATAAAAATTTCTTTGTGAAACACACACAGAAATGTGTCTGGCACATGTGCCGAGCTCCATGCACTATGGGCAGCGAATACACCTGTGTGACCCCACTCTCATCAAGAAGGGAAATGGAAGCAGCAGCCCCGAGCCCTTTTCTGCCTGGACACCGTCCCCCAGACCCGACTTCTCCTTTGGCGTCCTGGGGTGCTTCCGCCTAGTGGAGCCCTACATGGACGGACTCTCGCCACAGGTGAGACCCGTCGGCTGCGTGGCGCTGGGGCGCCTCCGGGGCCAGTCAAGAGTCCTTGTTCCCGCACAGGAGCTGTGGATGGTTTCCGGTTCCGGGGCTGCTCAGGGGGCTTGTATGTTTTCCCTCCCCAGAGCGTGCACACCTAGAGGTGGGACCGCGTGGCCACCTGGCAGGTGCGACGCCCGGCTCTGGAGATGCTGAGCCCGTTTCCACAGGCTCGTTCTCACTCCCACGAGCAGCTGCTCACGCGGGTGGGCGAGGGCCTGACGCATGTTCTAAAATATAAATAGAAACCTGACTGCATTTTTGTCCTCCCCTTTGCTTAAGGCACTTTTCTGAGTCACTCTCATTTCCCGACCCTGTGACACACACTCCTAGCCAAAGGCTGGACTCAGGCTGATGCCGCCAGCCCAGGGCCAAGTTGAGGGGTGGCCGGTGAGCCTCAGTGCTCACCGGGGAGGGGGCTCTCGGTGAAGACGCCTCGGAACTGAGCCTCCCTTCTCATTCTCTTCAGAGGCTGCATGGGGAATGGTCTTGGGGACAATCACATGCTGACTTAGAGCCTCAGAAGTTGGGGTGCGAAGGGTTGTTAGTGAGTCTGCTGGTCCAGACAGTTTGGTTTGGATGAGCCCTGCACGGGGCTACAGGGAGCTCCCTTCTATCTGCAGGGACTGAATTACCAGGCCCGATGGCACAATGGCCCACCGCTGCCTTCCAGCGGGTGGCCCGGCGCTGAGCGGCAGCTTGGTGGTGGTGGCCAGTACCTGCCCTGCGCTGGGAATCTGATCAGATCCCAACTTTACACATGATCCCTGCCAGCCTCTACCGCCTGTCCATTAAGAACAGAAAGATGGCTTGCTTCAGCCACAAGTGTCTCCTTGGGTGGCCTGGGAGTCCTGGTGTGCAGACCCCTCCCCCTAGCCCACCCACATCTGGGGGGAGGTGGGGCACGGGGAACGCAGCAGGCGTACTGCCTGAGTACTGGTACCTGGCCGTGGTCACTCAGAGACCCCAGCCGGAGGGCTTCAGCCCCTGCCACATTCCCTGCTGGCAGCCCCCAGACTTGAGACTGTCTTCCTTCTCCCTTGACTCATGCCCCACCAGATGGAAGGGAAAAAATGTCTCTGGATCGAACCAGAGGTTCTCTGCCACCCACCCCAAAACCAGACCCTCATTCCATACTTCAGGATTTAGTAAGTCATTTCCCTTTCTCTGGGTCGCCCTGTGTGGGTCTGAGCTCCAAGAATGCTCCGCTCTTACTCACTCAAGCAGCCCCAGCCTGCCCTCTGCACCCTGCCTCTGGGGCGAGCAGGCTGAGTCTAAACTGCAGCTGTCAGAAGCCATGCCCAGGAGTTGATGCAGAGAGACACTTTCCTCCTCTTTGCTGCAAACTCTGCAGGGTATGGATTTCTCTGTCCTTGATACTTGGTCCCCCTCCTCTTTCTTCTTTGCTCCGGGAGTTTGTCTGTCGCCCCACTGTGTCGCCTCATCCCCTCCCCCCCCCCCCCGCAGGCTCTTCTGCTACACACATGTGCACACCCACCCCCCCCAATTTGCAGAGAGTTCCAATCAAATACCCGAATTCGGGCTGTGCAATTCATGGCGGTAACACAGGCATCCTGTGGATGCAATTCACTTGGTTCTAACTTGAGAGAGAGAGAGAGAGAGTGTCTGTGCATATGTATAGGGGAACCAGGGTTTGTTTTGTTGGTCTAAGATTATGAACAAACACCCATGGATGCAGCTACTGCACGGACTGCATAAGGGAATATCCATCCACAAATCTCCTTATATGCAGGGTGATTATTTAGCTGATCGTCTCAGGCGGGACACCTCTGAGAGGGACTGGGGTGTAACCTGGGCTGTCCCCTCGCCTTTGCGCATGGCAGGCAGTGGTATGTAGGGGACATGGTCCCATCTGGGCTGAACTCTGCTGGGGCTGGGTCGGGGCAGGGCCCAGCTGACTGTGTCAGCTCAGGGCCTCAGCGAAGCCACACTTCTCAGCAGCTTGTGGGAAGGAGGGCTGGTGAGATAAGGGAGCAGGGCATTCACATAACTGTCAGCATTTCTTGACACGACGCAGGAATATTTCAGATCGCATCTGTGACACCAGAAATCCAAATCAAAGACCTCAATACTGTCAGCCATGGGACACACTTCCTGCCTGATTTTTTTTTTTTAAGCCCTGATGTAGAGATGTCAAAAACGACAGGTCCTTAGACTCTCTCCCTTTGCAGCGGACGCACTGCTTCATCGGACGTGGAGGGAGACAGTTATTTGCACAGTGAAACCAGCTGGCCATTCGGTGGGTGGGAGTCTGGCAAGCCGGCCGGTCCCTCCATGGTCTGCTGGGCTCCAGCGAGGGGCTTGGAGCTTGGATAGTGAGTGTGCCCCCAGTTACTGGGGCAGCCGCGGTCACCACACTGCTGCAGTGTGCTGGCGTCAGGGGGGGCCATGTCGTTTGAAATGCTGGCTGTTCTGAGTGGGCGTGAGAGTGCTCTTTGTGATCAATTAACACCTCCCACATTTGTCACCTGTTTGGAATGATATGAAGGAGGAGTTGCTTGCTGTTTACGTTGTTACTTAATGAACCAACTTCCCTACTGCCAAAGGAGGGGGTGTTTATTCATGAGACCCCACATGAGGAGGTATTCATCAATCCTGTTGGAGTCAGTTATTATGCGTGAGACGCTGGTGAATTCTCCTCACTCATTTTGGTTTGTGCTATGCTGTCATCCATAGTACACTTAATAACATCTGTTTTGGAGGGTGTGATCCTACTGCACAAAATTGGTACCCATTTTGGACCTTTAATGTGCATAAAAACACAAACAGATGAACTATATCTTGAATAGTATTTGTATGAAAATAAGCTTTCAGAATGCCTTTGCCGATCAGAAGTTTGCCTTCAGGATGGCCGGGTTATTTCTGTGAGTTGAACGATCTCTAATAGTTATCAGTTGAAAGCAAAATCCACACGGTGGGAAAGAAAGAGACTCGAAAGAGGAAGGATGGACTTTTCTGCCCTGGCAGTTACTTCAGAATTTGTAGCAGAGAAGCAGAGGGGAGAGCCGTTCGAGCAGCGTGAAAATGCTTGTTCTCTCCCGATAAACACACAGAGAAATCGGCGGCTGTGTGTTGTTTCTGGGGTGAAGTGCCCTGGATTTCTTTATAAATCTTTTAGGAAAAATCGGGCATGAAGGCAATCAGTTTTCAGTTAGTTTTAAAATGTACATTCTCCACAGAAGAAATGAGAAACGTTTTTATAAAAGATGACATTCTAACCAAATGTGAGGGATTTTTCTCACCTTGGCAAACAAGCTTTAACTGTGTTTCCCTTTGAAAACTAGGAAACCTTTGAAAACTTTACAGAGGTAACATTTTTATTCTCCCAAAGCTTTCCTTTTCGTTTCATTTAGCTATTTCATTAGTGTGTGTGTAAGAGAGAGACAGAGATTTAAGAACTTCAGAACTGAAGCTTAAGAAATTGTCCCAAATCTTTGTAGTGTCTATTTCCTTGAAAATGCCCCCAGAAAATGTTTTCTTCCTCCCTCCCCCCCCCTTTTTTTTTTGCAGGATGCAGGGTTCTCTCCAGCTTCCCCACAAATCCTGAAATTCCTTTGTTTAAAACAGAGCAAAACAAAACAAAACTTGTGGCTTTTCTCAAAATGACAAACCAAACACGGCAGAACCTGAAATCCCCAGAACACAGCCTGGACCATAAACCTTCTGACTCAACAAGCAGGTTTTATGGAGACCCCGGTAAACCAAAGGATGGCAATAAATAAACAGCCGCCGGGCTCCCCGTGCAGCCGCGTCTTCGGAACCTCGGACATCTGAAGGCAAAGGAAGGACCCCGCGTCTTACGCAGTTTGGGAGACGTGTGGGCAAACCATCTGAGTGGCTGAACTGCCCGATTCCTTGCAAATAATCCAGATGGAGGGAATGAAGCTGAGAGGTGTAGCCAGTACACCATCCCAAAGCATTTTTCCAAACTGCCACCTCAAACACCTATGTGAATATTTGGAATACATAGAAGGAATAAATACAATTAAACCACTAGCAAACATGGCAGCTGGAGACGTTAAAAGGACGTGAATCCTGAGGATGTTAAAAGGCGTTCAGCCTTTCGGAGCCGCCTGGCGCACGGATGTGAACCTAATACTTCCACAGACAACACAGCCCTCACCTCCCTGCTGACTCTGGGCGGAGGCTCCATGTGGAGTGAGGAGCCCGGGGGGTCTTTTCCCAACTGGCTCGTTGCCACCCTGTGACACCGGACAAGTCACCCGACCTCATCCAGCCCTCAAGTCTGTGTCTGAAAATGGAGACAATCCTCTTTCTCTTTTCTGACTCTCTGGGGATGCTGTGAGCACAAGATAAAAGGGGGAAGGGGAAAGGCACTCCGCATGGCCTGGAGGAGCAAGTCTGTGGGGCTTCCCAATGGACTGGGAAAGCCAGTCCTGCCCTCTCCTAGGTCCCTCCGTGCACAGCCCCAGCTTCCTTGGAGCCCCGGTGACACCCATTCGTTGTCTCTGCTGTCGGCCCCCTTCCAACTGCCTGGAAAGATGTTGGCTTGGGGTGCTGTTTTCCTCCCTGGGTCAGGAAGTCCCTTCCCCTGGAAGGGTCCTGACATCACTCTTGGTGTTCTAGGAACCCCCTGGCATGTCTGGAGGGGAGTTCCCTGGGCACGGGAGCGCACTGAGCTAATGGACATTTTCCATCTTACCTAAGGTGCCCTGGCTCCCTGACTCTCCCATGGGCTGGGGCACATACTTGTACGCGTGCACACCTTTGCCCACATCTGGCACAGACAGGGAACCATCCCAGGTGGCCACAGCCCCCAAGCAGCAGGAAGCCTGGGGCTGGTGAGGCCCAGCCTGGAGCGAACTCAGAAACTGTGTACATGGACCTGTGTGGGAGACAGCAGGGCACTGGGCGGTGCCATCCCAGGAGCGGCCCCCTCGCCCCTGGGTCTTTGCAACCTGCCTTCTCGTCTGACCTGTCTCCGTCTCGGCCCAGAACTCAGACCCTCCTGGCAGGGGACACACTGGCTTACACGTGAGGCTTCACGTGTCCAACAGGTCCCCGGACAGTGCTTCATTGTACAACCGAGGGTCCAGGCCAACGAGGTCTGGACCCGCCACACTCCACCATGGGGCCTGGCATCGCACAATGAACTCAGTCATTTCACAGCACCCTGAAGCAGGCAGATCAGCCCCCCAAGCCAGTGAGTCTTCAATCTAGTTGGCAGCTCAGCTCCTGACTGCCCTTTCAAACACCCTGGACTGGGTCCTGGTAGGGTCCATGATTGGGGTAGGGCTGGGAGGGGCTCAGCAGGGAACCAGCAGGGAACTCTGAATTCAGGGGCCACCTCCCCTTCTTCTCAGCTGTCCCATGGCCCAGACTCACTTATCTGGGCCGTAGAAGCCCCGTCAGCAAAATGCCATGTAAGATTCTATCTCCCGGCTAAACTGCTCCGTCCTGGCACTTGTCATAGTGTGATCTGCTAGCTGTGGGATTATCTGATTGATGAGGGTCTCCCCAGTAGATACCGGCCTCCCTGAGGGAGGGGCTGGCCCACTGGCTCCCCTGCTGGCACCAGGCCCAGCACAGAGCACGTTTGGAAAAGATTCAGGCTGAGTGCGAGCCATCTGGGGGTGTTGCTTGTGGGGTGCCCATGCATGTCTGAGTGGGAGAAACTGGGAGTTAAAGAAAGGAGAAAATTCAAACACCAATGGTTGGTTCTAATATTATTATTATTACTGGACAAGGCCCCTGCTTCTAGATTTGTAAACCAAGTTCCAGCTGGTGATGTGACAAGGGCAATGGAGGGCCCACGGCTGACATTCTCCACCCCGGAAAGCCCCTCGCCCACGTCTCATTATTCAAACCCCAGCTCACCCCTTTTCAAACACTATGCCTTAATGTGCAGAATTTGCCCATCTTCCTTGGTCCCAGAGAAGCTCCACGTTCCTGGGAGGCGTGCACCAGCACTGTCTAATCTCTCGGGGCGCCTGGCAAGACGGACGGCGCCAGGGGACCCAGCCGGCTCCTGACGCCTCTGCCCTGCAAGCCAGGCCAGCGGGCAATGCCTGGTGTTTCATGGGGCTCGGGACTCTCATCCTTCTTGATGAGGCCATAAACATGTCATTGCCCCACGGGGGTCCGCTCTGCCCGGTGTGAGCCCTGGATGCTCAGTGCTGAGTAACCAAAGGGTGGGGCTAGTCACCCTCTGACTTCTTTTTATAGATGCCCTGATTCCACAGCCTGGCAAGCGGCTTTCTGTCAAGCCTCTGGCACCGGCCCTGCAAGCTATGGGTCTCCCCACCTCCGAGCACAGGCAGGCTGGGTCTCTCCATCACCCGAGGCTCCAGGCAGCCTGGCGGGGAGAGTATAGGAGGAGCTAGTGTCAGGAGCTCAGGGACAGCCATCTTATCCCTGCAACAGCTCCAGATTAATGGACAGCCCCCATTCTGCATGGGGCTGGCTGTTTGAGAGGGTTCAGAGGCAATCTCTGCTGAGAGATCTGCAGCCCAGCCACAAAATACATCACTCCTCTGGTAGCTCCTGGAAGACTGGAAGCCCACACAGGAGATCATTGAGGCATTTATTTGTTCAAGCACAAATGCCCCAGGCATCCAGCCATGGGGCCACTTTAGTGTGAGCCCTTCAGTGTGGACAGAGTGTTATATCCTGCATGGAGCAGGAGGAGTGGGGGTCTGAGGGGCAGAGCGGGAGGCAGTCAGCACAGTCGGAGGGTGGGACTCCTGATGGCTCTGCTCATCACTTGCCCATTAGGCAGCATTAGTTGAGCACCTGCTATGTGCCAAACACTGGGGCCAATGGGACAAGCTTATAACCTGATTGGCGGAGAGGACAGGAAATGTACAAATAAGTGAAAGGCAGGGATTGTCAGGCCATAGGAAGGGCTGGGGAGGAAAGGAAAGGAGAAAGGAAAGAGGGCTGGGAGGGAGTGTGCAGGGGAGACCTCTCAGACAAGGGGCCCTGCAAGCCAAGAAGGAGCTGGCTGCATGAAAACCTGGGGGCAGGGGAGACCATCCCAGAAAGAGGGGCTGGCTGGTAACTGGGAAGCAGACAGGAGCCTGAGTGGCTGGAGCTCAGGGAGAAGCAGGAGATGGGCCAGCAGGGTGGGCAGAGGTGGACTGGTGTGGGGTGAGGGCTTGTGGTTCAGGGGGTTGACCTGAATCTTCTGGGGCCACCCCGCTGCCGGGTAGAGGCTGTCACCCCACTGCTGGGTAGAGGCTGGGCTGAGGGGCTTGCTTGGAGCCAAGCTGTGCCATGGGTTAGGGTGTTGATAACAGCACAACAGACTTAGAGACTCACAAACAACCCATGTAGCATCTTGCATCATGGTTAATTTCTTCCAGAAATCCAGAGAATTCTATCATATCTGTGTTTTCCTTAACACAAAACTAGAACACCCCCCCTTCCCAAACAATACAGTTTTGCATTTTTATGAATATGGTATAAGCATTTTCTCATTGTAAAATTCTTTCAAAGCTTAAAAAAAGAAAAAACAGTCCTGGAAAAATATCTAGTGTTATGACAGATGCAAGCCGCTTCGGGCTGGAGAACACAGGTGGTGGCGCCCGGCATGGGGCCCCGAGTGGTCCCGGGACATGGCAGATTCCAGACCCCATCACCTCCCTCAGGGCGCCACATAGACCCCTGCCTCCTGGGCTGGCAAGCTCACTACAGGGGTCCCCACACAGCACCCTGACTTCAAGACATCTCTAAGAGCAAGCCTCAGCAGCGCTGACTACATGCTGACATGTGTCTGACCCCAGTCTCGATGCTGCAGACATTGAGTCAAATCCCTCTTCTCCATGGAGCCCAGGTTCAAGAACCAGCAGCTCCTAGAACTTTCTAATAGCTGCTTACACTTTGG
Source organism: Antilocapra americana (assembly GCA_007570785.1). Classification (NCBI taxonomy): domain Eukaryota; kingdom Metazoa; phylum Chordata; class Mammalia; order Artiodactyla; family Antilocapridae; genus Antilocapra; species Antilocapra americana. Next base: position 11,193,901 of record ML663568.1, on the reverse strand, counting down.
CTTGGTTCATACCTTTGGGAAACCTGACATTTTTTCACTTTTCATCTCGATAGTTTGACTACCTCTGGAAAGGCTAACAAAGACTCAGATAAAGATGACATTTTTGAAGATGAGGTAAAAGTTTTGGAAATAATGTGGATGGTTGCACATTCTAATGAATGTATTTCATTAGAAGTGGTGAAAATCCAAAATTTTATATTGTATGTGAAGTGTGTTAGTTGCTCAGTCATGTCTGACTCTTTTGCAACCCCACAGACTGTAGCCTACCAGGCTCCTCTGTTCCATGAAATTCTTCAGGCAAGAGTATTGGAGTGGGTTGCCATTCCGTTCTCCAGGGGATCTTCCAAACTCAGGGACTGAACCCAGGTCTCCTGCATTGCAGGCAGATTCCTTACCATCTGAGCCACCAGGTAAGTCCCTATTCCACAATTTAAAGAAAAAGTACGCAACATACCAAAATCCATTGAATTGTATACTTTAAAAGGGTAAATGATATGGTATCTGAGTTCATACCTCAGTAAAGTTGTTTAACACTGAATAAACTGTTTAAAAAGACACCTTTGAAAAAATAAAAGGTAACGTCATCAATCGTCATGGATATTTCAAGAATGAATGCCCTTAACTACTAATTTTGGTTTCTTATTAACCAAGCCTTTGCTCCATAGAAAGTCACAGATACACCAAAGAATGAGCCAGGCTCAGAGTCGGGCCAGAGGAACTGCTGGCTGATTGAGTCACAGTCAATTTCAGCACGATGGACGCACAAGAAGGTTCGACGGGTTCTAGAGGACAATGGGTCTCAGAAGTAACCCAATAGCCCTCTGACTCTGCCACATGGCTCTCCTTTCTCTCTGTATATGTTACTTTTATAATCCTGGAGTTTACCGGTGCCACCTGGATGGTCGGTTCAACTGCTCAAAGCGACAGAACCTGGACTCCAGCAAAGGAGAACTAAACAAAAACTCAGGATGTGTGGTGGGTGGGATTGGCTTGGACACTGCGGGAGGAAGCAGGGCCGGGAGGGGCCAGGGTCAGTTCCCCAGAAGGAGCCCTGTGGTCTCGGTTTGGTTTCAATTATCTTTAGGAACAGTTTTTCTTCTTCTTTTAGCCTGCGTGAAGGTGGAATTGCCCTGGCGACTGGCATTTCATGTAATTGGTGCTGATGGTCACCAAACCCACAGGGCTGGGCTCAGCACCCCGAGTGCTGCTGATTGAGGTGAAATTGAACAGCTCGATGTGACCGCAGACCCCGCTGAAATGTGAGTGCCCTGGATCAGGCTGGACCTGGCTGTAGTGGAATAGAGGCTCCACTGTGCTCCAGATGGGGATGAGATCCAAACCTAGGGCTTGGGGATGGAGGGGGAGGTGGCCGGAAGGATAATGAAGTTACTGAAACCAAAAACTTCTTAGTGAGCAGAGTGGAGCCTGGCATTGCCCCCTGCAAGCAGTTACCAGGCATTCAGGCCCAGGCCATGGGTAAAGAGAAAGGAGGCCTGATGCAGGCCAGGGAGGCTTCCTGGAGGAGGTGGCACTAGGGAGCAGATTCTTGAAGATGGAGGGACCCTCTATGACTAGTGGGGAAGGAGAAAATGGAGAAAGCAGGTGGAGAAAGCAGGTTTGCAAAGGAGACAGGAACTTGGGAATTGCTGGTTTCCCAGCATGGTGTCCGCATGAGCAGGTAGGGAAGCTGGTGGGAGCCCCAGAGAGCCGGGCTGGAGACGGAACCCTGTCCTGTGCCAGGCAGTGGGGCCTTGGATGTAATCTATCAGGCAGGTGGCACGGTCAGATAAGCATGTTAGAAAGTTCTGGAAGGTGGGTTGGAAGGGAGCAAGGTGGGGGACGGGGGTCAGTTTGGAAGCTGTGATTCTAAACCAGGCAAGAGACAGCACAGGTGTGAGGCAGACAGCTTGGTGGCAGCGGACACCCGGGCAGAGACGCATCGTGGATCTGGGACGAATTTAGGAAGATTCAGGATGTGCCTTCTGTGGCCCCTCCAGACTATCTGTCCATTCTGAAAACCCTAGCCCTGCTCATATAAAAATCCCTTATTAAACAGATCATCCTGGAACTCTTCTAACTCGAGGGGTCTGTTTGTCTGTTTCCTATCGGGACCCCTGTTGAGACACAGACATCCCTCACTTCTCAGGAGTCTGGGGACACGTTGCAGGCATTTGCTGTGTTTGTAGACGTGTGTGCTGGGCACCGTGCAGACCACGGTGCAGCTGGGTTCTCTGTCTCACAGCCCAGGGCAGCCCCTGGGGGCCACAATGGGTATGCAGTCCCAGGGCCCTGACCCAGCCTCCGTGGATCAGAACCTCCAGGGAGGCCCCCAGAGTCTGAATTTTAACAAGGCACCGAGAGGCCCCTGTGAAGATGCAGCGTGGCCCCTGACACAGGCCAGGCACCCTGCTCCAAGCTGCCAGCGTTCCTGCTCAGTGTCCTGCGCAGTGCCTGACTTGCGTCCCATCTGGCGGGCACAGAAAAGGCATTAAGGACAGGGCTCCCTGGACTGGTCAGCGGCCACATGAGTGGCCAGTGCCCAGGTTAAAGATTTGGAAAATCATCCTGAATCATTAAGCAAGGAACTGTTGATTGTTCGTTTGTCTCTGTTTATAGTGTTCTGCTGTTTGCAGTGTGTCTCCAATCCCAGAAAACTGTAACAACAATATAATAATTTTAAAAAATTAGGAATCTCTTATGCACCTAAGAACCTACAAGGCTTACACTGTAACTTACAGCTGCTCACATGCTCTCTCACGCTGACGTGTTAACGGTAGCAAGTCCAACTTTATGAATATACATAAATATATATATCATTTAAAGAGAGGCTGGCAGTGATTAGTCATCTTATGTGAAAATCAAGGATCCTTTCCTTAATAAGCACATTTGCAGCATTGCGGCATGTTTGATGGCTTGTACAGGAGTCCTTGTGTTCTGACACACAGCAGGGCTGTGTGTCCCTTCAGGGGACCCACCTGCCTGGGCACCCCTATTCTGAACCCCCCACCACCCATCCCTGGGGCTTTCCATCCATCCACAGTCTACTGGGCCCCCACCATGAACATTTAGTCCCACATCTCCTCATTCCTCATCAATCCACACATTTTCCTTTCTCCTTAGTGTTGAGATGTTTAAAGAAAAAGAACCAAACAAAGCCGGGTCCTTTCTTTAGCATGCTTATCAACCATGCATTTAATAAACTGCAACAGGTAAATGTCACCACCATCGACCCAGACGCCGCTGGACAGAAAAAAGCCCTCATTTGCTTTCCCTTTGGATTGGATTTCCAAAGGGGCCAAACATTTACAGAAATGACCCAAACTGTACAAATAAACCATAGGTCTGGTGGAGGAGGCAGTTTACATTCCTCGGGGTCAGACGAATATGGGAGCCACAGCCCCAGCCCTTTGAAAACCACTTTGCATCACGTACGTGAGCTCTGTGCCCCGTCTGGGATCCCTCAATCCCATCCAAATGCTTTGAGAAAGGCAATGTGAGCCTATAAATCCATAAACTCCATCCACACTCCAACTGGGCAGCTCTCGTCCCCCGGGACATCAGCCCAGCTTGAGCGCACCCCACAGGCTGGTGTGGGGCCTGTCCTACCCTGACTTCACCTTCTGGTTCTGGGCCACCCTCGCACGCCCTGAGTCCCTCCACAGCAGCTGGTCATCTTGTCTCGGGTATCCCACACCCAGCCTCACCCATGGTGGGTCTCCACCTGTTTGCTAGTCACTCCCATTTTACAGATGGGGAAACCGAGATTCTGAAAGGTCCCTGGGACCTGTGCGCGCAGAAGCGGGCCTATGTCCCCTGATTCTCAGAAGAGTGCCTGTGCTGGTTACTGGGCTACTGTCTCTCAGCTCCACGCACTCCTGCTCTGCGTGGAATGTGTGCGAGGTGTGTGTGAGCCAGGGTAGGCCCCAGTCCATCCTTTTAAGAAGACAGAAGTCTGGACTCAGAGAAGGAAGAAGGCCACGTGAGGATGCAGGCAGAGGTTGCAGGGATGTGTCCACAAGACGAGAATGCCTGGGGCCCCCAGGAGCTGGAAGAAGCAGGAGAGACCCTGCCCAGAGCCTCTATATGGAGCACGGTGGCCCTGCTGACACCTTGACTATGGACTTCAGGCCTCTGGGAGGGGACAGAGTACCTTTCTGTACTCTGTTGAGTACAGTACTCTGTTCAGAGTACTGTAGAGTACAGGAGAGTACTGTACTCAACAGTATAGTAGAGTACCACTTTGAGCTGCCACTTTGCTACGGCCACCCCCAGACACTCAGACGTGTCCCTCTGTCCTTGCACAGTGAGGCGGAGCTGGCCTCTGCCCTCCACGCCTCTGACAGCCTCTCCCTGTGGCCTCCACACGTCGGGGTGCTAGAGGGAGCCTGCCGCCAAGTCCAGGAAGGGGGAGGGGTGCCTCCTCGGCCCACCTCCTGACCCTCCAGCATCACAGCAGCAGAACCAGCCTGATCGCACTCCCATAGCTCAGCTTTCTTCCTCGGGGGTCTGGGTCCCAGCTTCACAGGACCCCTCTTCAAGCTCCCAAATTCCCACCAGCTCCACCTCCTCCTGTTGTCCCCCGCAGCCCTACAGGTGCTGTCTGCGTCCGTCTGGGATGTTCACTTTGGCCGAATCTACTCATCCTTCCAAAACCTGGTTTAAAGATTCTTTGTATTCAGTTCTCTCTGCTAAAGTAACTGGTGTGTTCAGGGGCTCCCGAGTTCAATCTGGGGAAGACGAAAAAGGTCTGGAGGCAGATGGTGGTGATGCTTACACAACAACTTGGATGCACTTAATGTTACTGAATTGTAACCTAAGAGTGGCTACAAAGGTAAGGTTTACCTTATGGGTATTTTCTCTCTCACACACACACAATGACTGCCATGGTTCCTTCTTTCTTGGCTGACACACATCATGTCAATGGTGATGATGAGGTACACGTTGTTAAAGATGACGGTGAGCCGTTACTTATCGAGCCTGTTTTTGTTGTTGCTGTTTAGTTGCTAAGTTGTGTCCGACTCTTTGGGACCCGAGGAACTGTAGCCCTCCAGGCTCCTCTGTCCAGGGGATTCTCCAGGCAAGCATACTGGAGTGGATTGTCATCTCCTCCTCCAGGGGATCTTCCTGACCCAGGAATTGGACCCATGTCTCTTACGTCTCCTGCATTGGCAGGCGGGTTCTTTACCATTAGCACCACCAGGGAAGCCCCTGTTGAGCTTTTACCCTGTGCTAACCTGTACCGAATACTTGACTTTCCCAGTATTTTACAAAGTATTCATTGTCTCCATGTTGGAGACAGAGACTAAGTTCAGAGCGATTACTCTGCTTGTCAGCAGAGATAGCAGACAACGGAGGTGAGACTTGGTAAATGGATCCCTTCAACATACAAGAGCCCTCCTCCTCTTTGGTAGTTTTCCTTGTTCTAAAGTCTGTTTTATCTGGTATTAGTGTTAGTATAGCTGCTCCTTCCTCGTAAATTAACATTTGCGTAATATATATTTTCTTTTTATTTCCTACCTACCTACGTTGACATATTTGGGGTGAGTTTCTTATAGACAGTATATAGTTCTGTGGGTTTTTTTTTTGTTGTTTAAATCTACTCCCTATCTCTGTTTTAATTGTATTTAGACCGTCTCTATTTAAAGTAATTATGGGTCCACTACAGCTTAAGTCTGCCATTTTATTGTTTATTTTCTGTTTGTTTAGTTCATTTCTCATTCTTCTGTTTCTCTTCTTGCCCAAATCTCGTACATTTTTCGGATTCCTTTTTGATTTACCTGTAATTTTTTGGGGTATTTGGCTATTACAGCTTCCTTGGATCTGTCCTAAAAATGATAACCTATGGATATAACTCATCAGAGTCCACTGATATCAGAGTTTCACCACTTTGCATGGAGTATAGAATACTTGCTTCCATTTAAGTCCTTGCACCCTCCTACCATTTAAAATGTAACTGTCTTGGACTTCCCTGGTGGTCCAGTGGCTGAGACTCCATACTCCCAATGCAGAAGGCTTGGGTTTGATCCCTGGTCAGGGAGCTATATCCCAAAAGCTGCAAGCAAGGGTTCGCTGGCCACAACTAAAGCTCCCACATGCCAAAACAAAGACCTTGGATCTAGGATGCTGCAACTAAGACCCGGCAGAGCCAGTATAAACAAATACATATTTAAATAATAATAATAATAAATAAAATAAAATATAACCATCTTAGGTATTTCCTTTATGTACACAGGGCACCACCTCAGATGGTGCCATGATTTTTGCTTCAACTATCCCCCTTTCTGGGTCTTTATGTGTTTTGCTGTTCAGTCACTCAGTGGTATCCCACTCTTTGAGACCCCATGGACTGCAGCATGCCAGGCTTCCCTGTCCTTCACTATATCCCCGAGTTTGCTCAGATTCATGTCTGCTGTGTCAGTGATGCCATTCAACCATCTCATCCTCTGCCACCTCCTTCTCCTTTTGCCATCCATCTTTCCTGGCATCAAAGTCTTTTCCAATGAGTCTGTTCTTTGCTTGGTGTAATGTTTGGGGTTTTCAATTATAGGAAGGAGGCTCAGGAAGATGCCACGCTCCATCTTGGCAGGAATCAGATGTCTCCCCAGAGGGAGAATTTGAATCCAAGTTCCCACCTCCATAGCCCCTGCTTTTTGCCTTGTTTGCCCCCAAGCTGCCTCCAGCACCTGGGCTGCAGGGACCTTTCTCTCTCAGTGTCACAGTCTCAGCTCCAGTTGGGACTTGCAGCTGAAGTCACGCTAGCCTCCCCGGTGCCCCCAGCCTCATGGGGTCACCAGGCATGGTTTGATGTTGCTCTTCTGGAGTGTGCCCTCCATGCCTGTTCTCAGCTGGAGGTTGACTCACAGTGTGGGCTGTGACCACTTCCTCCGGGGGCCCCGGGAGTCCTCTGACCCTGGGTTTCCTCACCCGACCCTCCACGTTCTGGCTCCACCATCAGTCCCCTCTAGAAGAGATGCTCAGGAGAGAGGCATTTTAATCCCCTGTTGCTCTAGGGCTTCGTGGGTGGCCCAAGGAGAATCCATCAGCTCACGCTAAAGCCTCAATCTCCTGGTCTGATCTCCAGTCTCTGGGGGCCAGGAGGACATGGGACAGATGCACGAAGCTGAAAGTCAAGGCCACTGCCAGGGTGACCTGGCATTTGATGCTAAGTTACAGAGACAGAACCTCAAGGGACTACACAGCTCTTTCTGCCCAACTTTTTACGCAAAAGCTGTGAATTCTCCATAGAAGTTGAGTATTAGCTCAATCCATCTATCGATCAACCAATGAGGACAAGCAAGAACAAAGAAGACTTTTCATGTCCCCACCTGTAATTTGGACACTATGCCAGCATCTAGGTCACGTGCGTGAATTAATGAGCATGGTGCCTGGCCAGTGAGTAAGGCTCACACAAAAATAGCAACTATTTTTACGAGTTTTCATTGTTTTTTCAGCCTCTTATTGCATCCGCTCTCCTTTTGGTCTTTCATCAATGCTATCACGGAACAGAATTTTTCAAATAACTGAGAATCCTTACGGACAAGCTTTCAGTTCTAAATCCACATTACTTCAAATTCACTTTTTTTTTTGTATTAAATTTGGGAAAAGGGGAGGCATTTGGAAAGTCCCCGAGAAGAGATTAGAAACTGGAAGATATAAAAGCCCGAGCCACCATGTGAGGAGGCGGCCGCCCTGTTTACACAGCAGATGTCTCTTCCAGTAACCGCGGCCCCCCAGTTGTCAACAGCAGAGGCCAAAAGAGCTAAAGTTGTAGAAATCTGGAAGCCAAGCCTTGCTCCCAGTTAGTGTTTGCAACCGGGCTTAAGAGATTGGTGCTGCCAGGGAAATATTCTGATGCAGCTTTAGCTGACCCTGAGGGCAGCTTCGGGCTTTGTCTGAGAATGGGCTGGTTTGAGACGCAAGGGCAAAGCCTGGGCTTAATCAAGAAGGTGGGGGCGTTTGAAGGATGAAACCATGGGTCTCCTGATAATACGGTTTCCCTGGGGGACCCCCTCAGCCCCACAGTGGGGACAGCCGGCTCAGCCCTTCAGTAACTGCTCACAAAGACACATGTTTGCCTGCTCCTGCTCTCAGGACGGTCTTCCATCTGGACGGTCTCCAGGCGATCTCGTGCTACTGGAGATGGCTGTCAGGGATGGGTTCCTCTGGCTCCTCCTCTGACTGAATGATTTTTGATCCTGGTGCCACGGTCCTCCTTTCACATTGTCTCCAGCACCCACTGATGAACCTGCCAACATCCTGGCCCCCCAGTGACCTGACCCCCCCTCCAGGGCTAACACCCTGTACCTAGTCAGTGGTGAGGTTCCAGTTGGGTTGCTTGTGTCTGACATGAGAGAAAAATAGACCTTTAAGCTTCGGGTGTCTGCTATATAAGTTGAGCCTCCTTCCTAAATTATCCAAATGAGAGTGTGTGCCTTGCTCAGAAGCAATAAAGACCCAGAGAGGGGATACTGTGAGCTGACTGAGACAGGCAGGGCAATAGACTGCATCACAGAATTGGCCTGGAGTGGAAACAGCCACCACAGCTGCAGGTCCCAAAGGAGGGGGGCTCTCTTGAGGGAGACCCACGTGGATATCGACAGCAAGGGCCGGTGGGTCTCCCTCCAACATCAGCATGAGGAGAGCCCTCCCACCCCACGGCTTTTGGAAACTGCCCTGGCGTTGACAGATTCCCTGAACAGAGGCTCAGACGTGGGGTTAGAGTGAGTCATGAAGAATGAAAGATCTGTTCAGGGACTTCCCCTGGTGGTCCGGTGGTTAAGAATCGGCTTTGCAAAGCAGGGGATGCCGGTTCAACCCCGGGTAGAGGAAATAAGGTCCCATAAGCCGCAGAGCAGCTAAACCTGCATTCAGCAACACCCAAGCCTTGTGCCACAACTAGAGAGTCCATGCACAGAGAGAGCCACCTGACCTAGCAAAGGTCCTAGGTGCTGCAAGGAAGACCTGACGCAGCCCAATGAATAAATCATAAGCACGTGTTCTTTTTAAAGATCCGTTTAGTTTTTTCACTTAGAAGGCAGGCGAGAATACCCTACCCTCCACCCTCCCTCCACACCCACAGCTGCACCTCCCTGCAGGAGGGTCCCTCATCCTCACCCCCTCCAGCCTTCTCTTCCTCAGCTCCTCCTGCACCCTCAGATCTCAGAGCTGCAAAACTTACCTCCAAGGGACCTGCATGTTATAAATGAAGAACCTGAGGACAGGAGAGTCTGGAGCTGGAAAACTAGTCAGAGCCCCTAGACTCCCCCCAGAGCCATCCTTGCTCTGTCACATGCTTCCACAGCTCCATGGAGACGCAGGGATGTTTACACATGGGGCCGAACCTGATCCAACTCCACCAGCTGAATCTGGTGGGAAGCAGGGCTTCCTCTGCAATGTAGAAGAATCACTTTCAGATAACTGCTGAATTAGGGTGCCTGGAAGAGGGCTTTATCCACTCAAAGGCATGATTGCCTTATACAACTAGAGATGGCCGGGCGGGAGTAGGCAATACGGCGATGCTCAGTTACTTCACTAAGGCACAATGCATTGTATGCACAAGTTATTTCTACACAGACAAAATAGGAACAAGATTCAGCAATTATGTAAGGAATACCAGAATGAGGAATCTCCTTGGACATATGAAGGGAGAAGAAGGCGCAACAACTACTCTCTTCCTGGATACCAGTCAACTTGGCTGCAAATTTCCCAGATGTTTGCATCTCTCTATGTATGTGTCCATCCTTCCATGATCTATCTGTCTATCCATTCGTCCATCCAACCATCATCTGTACTTTGATCCAACCATCATCTCTCTCCATCCATCTATATATACCAGATGGGGTTCCCCCATTTTCTGTCTTGCTAAGAAAATCTCAGCTTTGCTTAAATAGTTACTCCTTGGGAGGTGACTGGAGGCCCAAAGCCAGTGAGAGTATTCCCCTGCTGTGGGATCATGGGAAAGCATCATGGTCAAAACCAGGGAGCTGAGTCCCATGGGCTCAACCCAGTCTGGTGACCCTGGGCAAACAGACTTCCAAGGACTTCTGGAACCTTCTCCTGGAACCTCAGCTCGACAGAACTCCTAGGAATGTGTATTCTCTGGTTTATTTTGAGCAATAGTATTTTAATGCCAGAAAATTCCCATGTTTCCTTTAATGACTGGCATTTAAGTTGGCTGGATGAAAAACAGGATTTGATTTTCTTTGGTGTCATTTCCCTGTAGCAGAGAACTGCTACAAGGAACTACAAGAGGTCAGATTTCCACAGAACATGCTTTTTGAAAGTGGGACTCTATCTAGGGCCCCTCAACTTCAACCCCAAGACCCACAAAAGCTGGGAAGCTATTGCATCACTTATTTGCAAAGAGGCGCTGGGGTCTCTTGAATGCTGAATATGGTAGCGAGGACAAAGAAAGAAATGGCGGCAAACGCTTGGGGCTAACTGTGTGCTAGGGATGGCTCTCAGCCCACATGCGCTAACCAGCGCAGTCCCCAGACGATCCCAAGCAGTGGGTGCGACGGTTGGTCTCACCTTACAGATGAGGAAAATGAAGCCCAGAAAGGCTGAGTCCCTTGCCCAAGGTCACAGAGTAACTGGCAAAGCTGGGATTCACACGCTGGCTGGGACTGACTTCAGAAGGAAAGGAAATCTAGGGACTTCCCTGGGTGTCCAGTGGTTAAGAATCTGCCTTGCGATGCAGGAGACATGGGTTCAGTCCCTGGCTGGGGATCTAAGAGATACACATGCTGTGGGGCAACTCAGCAGGAGTGCCATGACTAAGGAGTCTGTGCACCGTAGCGAAATGTCCCACAAGGTGTGGCTAAGACCCAGTGCAGCCAAATAAATTAATTCAGTAAACACGTAAAAAATAAGAAATAAATTTAAAAAAAAAAAAAAAGGAAAGGAAGTCTATCCAGACTTCAAAAATGGTGAAACCCAGGAGAGGCTATTGAGGGTGTCACCCACAGAAATGACCCCAAGCCCCATTTAGAAGCACCATAAGTGACTCCTCCTGCCCTGGAGAGGATGATGCCCTTGGCCTTGGCAGCTCCTCTCGGGGTGGGGATCTGATGAAGAACAGGGTTCTGGTACATCTGGGTCTCCAGAGGTGCCAGGAGAAGATGCCCCTGGTGCCGGTGAGAGAGGCGACACTGGGCCCCCAGAGCCAGCCTGATCCCCATGTCCAGAGTCAGGGGCGGCTCTGAATCTCCAGGTGCCAGAAAGAAACAGGGTGGGGTGATGGAGGAGGTTGGCACATTGCCAGGAAGCACAAGAGGCCTGAGCCCCCTGGGGCTGACAGACGGTGGAAGCGGGCTCTGGGGGTGGCCAGGGAACCGTGGGGAGCATGGGTTCATCTTCACTAAGGTGCAGACACTCCCCTACTGGGAAGAACTGCTGTGCAAAGTTCCAGAATCTGAGTCAGGCTCTATCCTTCTGGGCAGGGGGACCCCTACCCTGTGACTAAGGGGCCCTGGAGCCAAATCTGACTCTACCCTGACCACCGTGAGCCTCAGAGCTCTATCTGACCTTGGTGTCCTCATCTCTAGAATGGGAGTAAAAGAACCGCAGCCTGATGGTGTATCAGGACGATTGCACAAGGTAAGAGTCCAGGCGCATGGCAACAGCATCCCCAGAGCATGCTGCCCCGGCATTCTCAGTGTTTTCTAGAAGGAAGTTACGGTTTCACATGTACACACACACAGACACACACACATGATTTCCAGAGGGGAAATTGTTAATATTTCATGAGGTTGTGGTTAAGCCAAGAACTGAATTCGCAGCCAAGGAAATCAAATTTAAAAACCCCAGGGGGAGCTGATGGAGAGGCACTGACAAGCCTCTTCAATACCTTTTCCAAGACTCCTGTGACACCCGGACGCTCGGCTTTAAAGGCTTTTCATCAGGATCTGAGCCTCTGCCCGCAGCAGGGGCATGGCGGGGATGTCATCCAGCCCCTCTGTCAACTGGACTCATCTGAGAACACCCAGAAATGCCCAGGAGGGCGGCCTCTTTCTCAACAGACTTTTTTTTTTAAACCCCAAAGGATATATTCTGTATATTGATACAGGATATTGTCAAACACGCTGAAGAACACAAGTGTCTTCAGCAGTATCTTGCTGTTCAAAACTGTTTTGTGGACCTCCTTGGTGGTCTAGTGGTTAAGGAATCTACCTGACAATGCAGAGGAAGTGGGTTCGATCCCTGGTCCAGGAAGATTCCACATGCTGTGGGGCAACTAAGCCCACTCACCACAACTACTGAGCCCGTACACCCTAGAGCCTGTGCTCTGCAACAAGAGAAGCCACAGCGAGAAGCCTGTGCACCGCAATGAGAGAGGAGCCCCCTCTCGCCACAGCTAGAGAAACCCTGAGTGCAACCACCAAGACCCAGCATAGCCAGTGGCTCAGATGTTAGAGACTCTGCCTGCAATGCAGGAGACCCAGGTTTGATCCCTGGGCCAGAAAGATCCTCTGGAGGAGGACATGGCAACCCACTCCAGCATTCTTGCTGGGAAAATCCCATGGACAGAGGAGCATGGTGGGCTACAGTCCATGGGGTCGCAAAGAGTTAGCAGCTAACGCTTTCACTTTTTTTCCATTTTTTTTAAACCTTTTTGTCAAAAACTATCAATTGACTCTTAATCACCCCTCTTGATAACCCCTCTTGGAAGGAGTGGCCTGGGGGAGGGAAGGCGAGTCAAAATGGGAAGGAAGAGCTACACAGGTAGGGAGGAATACTTTGAGGAGAGGGGCAGCTGTTTGTTCTCCAGTGATTTTCGGCTTCTCTCTTCCGCCTGTTGTGTTCTTTCTCCTTTGTTTTTGAACAGCCTCATGGCTAATCAAAATCCACTGGTGGGAGAAATACCTCTTGCTCACTAATGGATTATACCCACTTTACAGGTGAAGAAACTGAGGTCCAGAAAGGGCAAGCCACCTTGCGCAGGATGACGTGGCTCATTAGAGGCTGTGTCACTTACACTTGTCCATGCATGGCTGGCAGAGCTGGCCCTCCCCCAGACTCAGGGGCCAAGACCAAACAGCCAGAATGAAGCCTGCCCTGAAACTGATGCCAAAAAGCCCCGACCCTATCCATCCCCAAGTCCTGAAGACCTTGAAGACGCAGATGAAGTTGTCCCAATGGGGAAAAGACAAACAAACAAACCCCAGACATCTGCTTGAAATGATCCGGTGCTTAAATCTAGGTTTCATGAAACGGTGTGCCTGTCAGACCAGCTAAGAACAGGGGCTGTGTCTGCTCTCACACCTTCCCAGGGCTGGAGGAGGTAATTGCTGGGTCTCCCGGGGTGTAAGAGTAAACAGGGGGTGTCTTCTTTGCAAAGTACCTCACTTAATTACACCAATAAGAACTTGAAAGCAAGCCTTGCCACAGAAAGTCAGTAATGCTGATTTAATCTAAATACAGAAACAAGCAGGTCTCTAGCAGCTCACTCTAATGATTTAACTAAGCCCACCAACATCCCTGTAATGTACTGTACAAGGCTGTGGTGGTAATGAGTTACCTAACGCATTTTAAAATGTAGGAATTCAAGTGTTAATCAGGATATGGCAGATTTTATTATAACTTTGCATGGTTCTTACTACCTGTTCCCAGAAAGAGGAAAGCTGGTGCAAGGATTTCTATTTATTATTTTCCTATTTATTATTGGTGTTGAGAGGTAAGCAAAAGTTATTGTACAGGAACTTCCAAGAAAATAGCTTAAAATGGTGTCTCAGTTGAGAGAGCTGTCTTTTGTCTCCCTCCTCCCATCACCACCAATTTTCTTCCTGGAATAGGGATGCAATGAATGGAGCAGCAGCAGCCTTTTTGGATCATGAGATCTCAGAGAAAGAAGCTTGCAAAGTGGATAAAAATGAATTCTGAAGAATCTTAAGGCGCTAGCTAATCAACAGGACCCCTATCTTTTGACCCTTCTTTTTAATGATAAAAGCAATAATATTTCAAAAACCAACTACTGCAGCTTAAATCGTTAACTCTGTTGCCTCTTACTCTGGTTGCCACTAACCATATGCAAGTCATTTAAAAATTCTCCTTTGCCTCAGTTTCCTTGTCTAAAATACTAAGATAATAAAATTATTGACCTCATAGCATTGTTATGAAGGTTAAATACGTGTGCCTGTATATAAGTAATAGTAAGAGCAACATGCCAGCATGTTTAAAAAAATACAGTAGCCCCCCGCAGTGGTGACTTACAGAGACCATCAAACAGTTACTGTTCCACAAATGGACTCTAGTGCTTTCTTGGTTATTCCTTTTTCCCTGAGCCTGGCTTTCCATCCTTATGGCTGGTTATTAAGCTGGGCAATACAATAAATTCTCTTCCCCCAAGTTGACCACAAGCACAAGATCCCACCCAGCACAGCCCCCAGCCCTCAGCCACTGCACATGTCCAGGGAGGCCAACACCAGGAATATGAATCCTGACCCTGCCGGCATCAGGATGGCAGAGCCACTGTCCACATGTCCTCTGACAGTGCTCAGACTCAGAGACTGGTTCAGGAATTTGCAGATGATTTAGACTGCTTCATCATGGCCCCCAGCCAGGCAGAGCAGGCCCACATCACCCCCTAGATGTGAGACAAACTGCTGCCTCTCACGCAGGGTCTCCCCCATCGGGACCCTCTCCAACCACCAGCCAAAGTTCCTTCTCATGAATCCCTGCCTTCAGTTCTGGGTGACACTGGGGGCAGAGTCTCACCCTGCTAAGACCCAGACCCTCCAAGCCCAAGGATCTAGTGCTGGGCCATGTCCAGGGAGGATGTTCCCTGAGCCTCGTGGGGGGTGACCCTGGTTGCAAAAGTCGCTGTGAGTCTGCAGGTCCTTCACTTTTGTTTACTTCTTGGGAGCATCTTCCACGCATGGCTGGTCTGAGGAGGCCTTCGTGCCTGGAGAAAGCAGCCAGACTTCTTGGGGCCTGTTTTCATTTGGGTTTCTTCCCAAGAGATGCAGAGACAGCATTCAAGTGAAGAAGTCTGTTTAGCTGACAGTCCCAGGAAGCATCAGCTGATGAGTGGGGGAGGGAGAGGGGGGCAGAGGGCAGCCTGTGAAGGGTAGGTCATGGGGCCACTTGGCACCCATGGGCCACCCATGGGCCACTGATCTGCTGGTAAAACTCTAGCAGCTGGTGTAGACTAGCTGTTACCCTCACAGAGGGAAAGGAGTATTTATCATATCTATCAAAGACTGTTGGTATTGTGTGTGTGTGTGTGTGTGTGTGTGTGTGTGTGTGTGTGTGATTCCCACAGCAAAATCCAAAGAAGCTCCAGGCACAGAAATGCAAGGGCATGGCAGACCAGGAAGTTCTTGCCTGGTCCCCTTGGGACCAGGGACTCTGGCTCAGGAGAAGTCAGCTGCCAGTTAAGAGGTCCAACAGCACTGAGACCCCCTGCCAGAGGAGCTATGTGCTGGGGGTCCAGTCCTCAGCCTGGCAGAGTGCCTGGAAGGCAGCAAGCATGGATCGGCAGGTATTAAAGTGTGCCCTCTTGTAGGTCCAAGCAGACATCCGACTACTATCAAAAGAGAGGTCCCTAGTGAGACCCACCTAGCTGGTCACTTCCTGCATTCCTCACCCACACAGTCATGAGCAAAAGAATATTGCTGTTTTAGCCACTATGCTTCCCGTGATTTGTTACATACCAGGAATAAATAACCAGAAGAGACAAAGTAGCTCAGATGGTAAAGAATCTGCCTGTAATGCAGGAGACCTGGGTTTGATCCCTGGGGCGAGAAGAAAGCCTGGAGGAGGAAATGGCAACCCACTCTAGTATTCTTGCCTGGAAAATCCCATGGATAGAGGAGCCTGGCAGGCTACACAGTCCATGGGGTCACAAAGAGTCTGACACGACTGAGTGACTTTCACTTCACTTCAAGAATAACCAGAATAGAAGGTTATCTATTCCGTACCATCACTCAGTTCATTCCTATGAAAAGGTATTGTGCTCATGAGGCTATTTCGTTAGCCCAGGATGATGGTAACTAACTGCACCTCTAAGAAACACTCAGCACTGGATTCTCACTTTTGTCTTCTCCCAAGCGAAGGCTTGCTGATCTTCCTCTGTATTTCAGACTTTGACTGCATTTGTTCACGGGAACCTGGGACAGCTCCTTGTAACGCTGAGTGGTCCCAACCTCAGCCGATTCAGGCCAAGGGAAGGGAAGTCCTGAAGAGCGTTCTGAGAGGTCGGATTCCTAGTCATGCTGGCCATGAAAGGCCCGCTGTTGGCACCTGGGAATCGCACAGAGGCTACCGTGCCACCCCCACTCGGGGAGGCCCGCCAGTGGGAATTCAGGTTCTGTGTCCCCATTAAGCTGCATAATACGGATGCCATCCCCTTGACATCCTTCTTGCGCAGGGTTCCTCCCAAGAACAAATGAACGCACATCAGCTAATTTGTCATCCCGGTGTTGTTTAAAACCTGCTAGTCAGCTCCGTCCTGTCAGCAGAGTCGACGGCGGGGCCTCCCTTTGAAGAGCTGGCTGCACCGCTTCACAGGATTCCAAGAGCAAGGCTGGGAGGTCTCAGGGGCAGAAACTCTGGGGTACTGCCAGGTTCCCCCAGGGAGGTGGGGCTGGCCCCGGGGACCTGGGTGCCTCTGGAGGGCTGCTGGTTTCACCGTTTCATGGAAGTTGCCCAGCTAGAACTCAGCCCAGGGGAGCCTGGTGGGGGATGGGAGAGCCAGCAGGAGAAACCTGGGCTCTGCAAGGAGGCTCCACGTGGACGCAGATGCTCTGAAAGCCAGCACCGCGGTGTCCTCCAGGTGGAGCCCCAGTCTCCACGGCTGTAAACGGGTGGGAGGAACAGTACTTCACAGGATTGCTTGAGATTGTGACAGGACAAAAAACACAGGCTTCTGGGCACGGAAGGCAGATTCTACAAGCTGCAGCTCTCGTGGGTTTTTTTTTTTTTTTTTTTTCTTTTTGCTGTGAACCTGGTGTCCCTTGACGACAGCTTCTGGCTCCAGGTTCCTTCAACTCAATAACCTTGAAGGAACCATGCCCTGACCTTGGGCTCCCTGCTCAGCTGCTTCCAGACTCAGTTTCCTCACTTGCGACTTGGAGGTTGGGGTCTGCTTCCTAAGCCGGGCTGACTGGGGTGATGTCACAGCGGCCAGGTCTTGGTACTCTCGCACTCAGGAGGCAAGCGCTGAGCTTCTGAACACTTAGCCTTCCCTGGAGTTGTGGTGGGTCCCACTCCGGCTCCCTCCCGGCTCCCCTGGCCTACTCCTCCGGGGTTCTGCCTGCCCCTCCCCTACCTTCATCCTGGCTTCCCATTCCCACCTCTGCAGAGACTCTTGGGGGAAGGGCGCACTCCTCTCTGAGGGCAGGCTCTTTGTGGATGTTGTCTGCACCCTCCTCGCCCTTCTCCAATGAGATCTCTGGTCTCTCTACTCCTTGTTCTCCCCTCCAGCTCCCACCTGCTCTTCTCTGTCCCCCGCTCACTCCCCACCTCCTAGCATCCCAGCAGCTCCCAAGCTACCAAGCTGCACCCTCTCCCAGCACCCGCCTCCTCTCCTTGACGGCAGCACCTGTAGTTTGGCCAGAGTCTGGGTTGGGGGCTGGGTGGCAGGTGCAAGGGAACGTTGGGGCACCAGGCTCGGTGCGCCCTCAGCACGGAGATGCATCTCCAGCGCCCTTCTGCTCCGGGGGGCAGGGGAGGGACCTATCGGGTTTCAGAACCCAGCCATAGCTCATTCCCTTTGGAATAGAAGAATGCAATAGGAAGGTGGTCAAATTGATCCTTGATTCCATTTATGATCTGACCCTGTAATATTAAAATTCTAATTAAAAGTAGGGAGGAGAAATTCCTACGAAGAAAGAGCTTAATTAATCAAAAATTAATTTAATTAAAAAATTTAATTAAGAATGACAGATAAGCCCATTGTGTCTGGCACTGCCAGTAGACCAGTTGGAGGGTGGAGATGCGCACTGTTTGCAGTTCAGGTTGGAAAGACAAAAGGCAGCCAGTGACTTATTGAATCGACCCTGGGAAGGTCATTTTGGAATCTCCCACACTTCCCACACTTGGCTCTGGGAACCTCAGCAGGGAGGGGATAGCGTCATGGCATCGCAGTGCTAATAGTGACCTGCGGACCCCCAAGCCTTTGGCAGCAGGCTTAGTTATTAGAGCCCTCACTTACAGAACGCTCCCAGATTCAAAGCTCAGCTGGGGGTGCCAGAGCCAGGAGTGGCCAGATTCAAAGTCGCAGAAAACCAGAAACCAGGGCACAGACCCCTTCGTTCAATGCCATCAGCCCCTGCCTTCCTCAGCTTTGTTCCAATGCACTCACGTTCGGAGAGCACCACAGACTTGCAAGAGCAGTGGGAGTTCTCCGCAGACGGATTAGAAATGCCGCATTTTTGTAAAGAAATCGTGGGTGGATGCAGAGCCTCCATTCTAGGTTGATGGTGCTTGAAAATGGGGCAACAAACATCCCCTGTTTTTATAATAAGGGGACAAAAGAGAAATCTTACAAACATTGTGCTTATTTTTTCCCAAGTAAAATAAACCCGATAGGCTTCTGGGAGGGAATTACGTGCAACCGGGGAGACTTGCAGCCTTCCACTGCCAGGAGCTGGCGTGGTACCTGCCTCAGGAGGGGTACAGGACAGGAGCTTCTGCAAGAGCCTTTAAAACACTGCACGCCCCCCTCGGAGCCAGCGTTAGTACTGGTGGTGGCATTACTTGTGAGCCTGGCGTGTGAACTGAAATTTGATTTTCCTGCCTTTGCCTGCGGACCATGCTGGGTCTGCTCCTTCCCTGCGCGGTGCAGCAGCTTTAGTGGGAAGTGCGCTTGCTCCCCTGGAACTTTGCAACTGCTCCTCCCCAATGCCTGGGTCGTCCAGAATCCAATTTGGAAGGTGGGGTTGGGGGTGGCCCCTGAAGTGCCGTTGCTGTCCCCCCAGTGAATCAGGCAGAGCTACAGAAGGGCAGATGCAAGCCCGGGCTCTCTGCTCTCCTTCCTCCCCTCTCCCGGGCAGCATCCATGCAGGACTGCAGGAGTTTTAGAATAAAGAGCCATGTTCACGAAAGGGCAAAGATGTATGCCAACTCCACCAAAATCTCTCTGCCTCAAAGCCTCTCCTAAGCCTGTGGGGCACCCGAAGCGTCTCTGTGCATCTCCACCCGCTCCCCACTGGAAGCTGTGCTGTATAGGGAGGCAGGCGCTCTGACCCTCAGGAGTGAGGCCAGGTGGCCCTAGAGAAAGCCGAGGGTTTAAACAAGTTTCCCACTTTCTGGCCATGAAAAATTATATCGCAGAAAAATACTGAAAGGCGAAGAAGGTCTTCAAGCAATCAGAGAAAGAAAGAAAGCTGCAAAAACAGCACATGCACAATTCCATCCTGTTTTCCTGAGGACAAGAGAAAATAAATAACTGGTAACAATAGCTGATGTTGCCTGGGTGCCGGCTGGACACCAGGGACTGCTCTGCACTGGGCAGACGTGTGTGTAACTTACAGACCAAAATCCCTAAATGTGAAAAGTGAGTCTCTCTAGGTGGTGGCATCTTTGTTTTTAAAATCCCTTTTGTGTCATTGTGTATTTTCCAGATATCCTATGAAAAATACATGCTATGTTTGAAAACCATTTCTCTAAATTCTTCCACAGGAAAAGTGAAAAGCCGGTTTAAGCAGACTTTTATGTGGAAGTGCTGGTAAGAGGTGGGCTTCCTCCCTCCTCAGGATTGGCTGGGGTCCCCTTGGTTCTGTTACCTCCAGGGGACTGGATTGGATTGGTTTTAGAGTTTCCTGGAGCAGCTTAGCAGGCTTCCCCTGCAATGCAGGAGACTCGGGTTTGATCCCTGGGTCAGGAAGCTCTCCTGGAGGAGGGCATGGCAACCACTCCAGTATTCTTGCCTGGGAAATCCCATGGACAGAGGAGCCGGGCTAGCTACAGTCCATGGGAACTGAAAGACACGACTGAAGTCACTGAGCATGCATGCACTAAATAGCTTAGTGGAGGCCTTCGCCTATACTAGATGATCAGTGAACAATATTAAACAACACGTTTTCAAAAGGATGTTTCAATTAGCCTCCCCACACACATCAAAGTCCAACAAAAACTCCTCTGGACCCTCAGAACAGGCGGCTCCCCCTCCCAACTCTGAGAAGATTTTGCCTCTCAGCACAGTATCTGTTCAGTGAGGATAAGGAAGATAAGGGCAGACAGGACAAGGACACCCTCTGGAAGCAGGTCCTGAGCCAAACACAATGCAAGCCCCAGCCGTGTGATCAGAACCTTCTGAAAGGAGAGCTAGCCAGGAAGCTCAAGCCAGGCAGCTGGGGTGGGATGGAGCAGATCTGCAGCACACCCCTCCTTGTCACAACCCACTTCCTCCTCTGTCTGTCCTAATGGCAGACAAATTCAGCTCGAGAAATGCCCAATTCCACCAAATAATTACACTGTTGTTGTTGTTTTTACTGAATTGGTCAATCAGTTTAATTAAAGCCGACAGGATAATAGCCCCTCATGGCCAGGACTACCGCCAGCCTGCCTAGGTCCTAAGCCTGTATCTCAGCAACGCAGAACTCCACCTGGGGGGTGGGCGAGCCTTGGTTTAAGAATGTTAGCATTTCCTTTCTTTTTTTTTTTTTTAAGGCAAAACTATTTGATCAACAGGAAAATCAATTTATAAATGACCCTTCCCATGTATCCTATAAACTCTCCCTTCTGCAGATTCTGAGGGTCTGAGTTTGGGAAACATCTTATTAAAAAATAAAATCACACATTGAGTGCAAAGAGGAGGGTGTTCTGTCACCAGGGTTATGAGCACATGTGGCGAGGTGTGCATTTCACATGAAATCCATGACTCTTCTCCAAAAACACTGTTCCAGGAGTTCAATACAAGTCTCAGATGGAATCACCGCTGTGCCTGGCATGACAAGGCCCTACATTGACAGCAATGTGATGCCAGGGAGTTTTAAGTGCGTCGCTAACCTCAGACTTCTTATGAAGTCTCCAGATAGGCACTGGAGATCCGGAAGGGGAAAGGACTGAACAAGCAGAATTCCGAAGCACCTTCTGTGTGTGGCCTCTTGGATGCTCATGGTATTCAAACCTCAGCCTAGTTCATCCCTCTCTCTATCTGCTCCACCTAGAACCCAAGGAACCCAGGCAGATCAACACTATGTAACAGAAATTCGGGGTTCTGATGACTGGTATTAATGGTTTCACTTCAAGGTCAACCTGCAATGCAGGCGGAGCATCTACCTGCAATACAGGAGACCTGGGTTCGATCCCTGGGTCGGGAATATTCCCTGGAGAAGGGAATGGCTACCCACTCCAGTATGCTTGCCTGGAGAATCCCATGGACAGAGGAGTCTGGTGGGCAACAGTCTATGGGGTCGCACAGAGTCAGACACGACTGAGAAACTAACACTTTTCGAGGTCAAGAGTGTAACAGAAAAGATTTGGCCCCTGAAAGTTAAGTCTGTATCCTGGTTCTACCACCACTGACTCTGGATAAGATATGTCAGCCAGGACTAGAGGGTTCTTGGCAGCTGTTTTTTTTTTTTTTTGCAACCCCTTCAATTTTGTGCCCAAGGCCAGGATCTCACTTCCTTTACCTCTGCCCTGTAAATAATCATAGTCACCCCTCTGGATGGCAGTGTCCCCAGAAACCCCGGTGTGAGGGGCCTTGCCAGCAGGCCCTCACACACATGGCACAGGCTCATACACTGACCAGGGTTGAGTCTCAGAGATCCCTGCCCTTGGAGCCAAACAGTTTAACTGGGGAGACAGGGACATGGTGGGAAGGGTGAAACCTCGGGATGGGAAGGCATCCCAAGGTTGTGTGAATTACAGGGTCGGAGCACTGGGGGGCTCAGCAAGGGGCCGAGACTGCCTGGGCCTCAGAAATTCCCAAGAGGTGAAGAGAGAAAGCATGAATCTGAGAAAACTCTGACAAAATGATCCACTTAACCAAATCTCTGTGTGCTGCTATTTACACTGTGAAGGCCAAGATGCAGGAGTGACTGACAAGGTTCTCAGGAGGATTCTGGAAAACTGACACAGCCCTCCTTTCAAGGGGCGTTTCTCTCTCTTCTCTGGCCGACACACTCTGAGACACACAGCCACACATGGGCACTCACCAGCTGGCACCTCCGCTGCCCTCACTGCTTCTCCCCTCGTCCCCAGCACCCCCCAGAACAGCCAGCACACCACATCCCCTGCCTCAGAACCTGCCCCTGCTTGCTGGGTGGAGTGGCCGGCCTGACACGCCTCTTTCTTAGGTGGGCTTCCTGGCTGTCCTTGGGCAGCTCCTTCTGACCGTGGGTCATCTCCACTTGCTCTCACCCATATCTCTGCTTGCTCCTCACCCACATCTGCAAAGGTGCAGGATAGGGTGTGTCTGCAGGACTCTGGGGCCTCACTGGTGGTGTTAGGGAACCCTGAACTCCCATAGAATTCTTAAATCCTTCCTCAATCCCTCCTGCCAGAGAGCAAGCCCCCTAAATCCAATCAATTAATGACCCCAGAAAGTCAATCCTCTTGAATGAAAACTAGATGCTAACGCCTAATCACCCAGCCCAAGGGGGTGCTGGTTAAAGCCACTGTGGGTCTGCAGGAAGGAACCCCAGGTCAGACAAAAATTATCACGGAGTATTGCATGTGTTGACATGAAAATATGTCCCTGATGTATGTTGTTAAGTTAAAAAAAATCAGGCTCCAAACTGAACTGAAAAAAAAAAATTTCAAGTTCCAATGTGATTCCACTAGCTCTTGAAAGGGTGTGTTATGGGAGTATTTATATAGAGAGGTCACAGGGGTGGGGGACACCAAATGCTGCCTTTAGTCACTTAGGGTGAGATGTTGGGAGGAGGCATTCTTTTAACATCTCTTGTATTTCTGTAGTGATCAGATTTTCTACACGAGTATGAGTTTTTTCCATAATAACAGTAATTTAAAAGCAGCAAAGCTATTTTCTTTTAGCACTTTCCCTGAGTTACAAGATGCCTGATTTTCTAGGTGAATCCATAGAGTCAGAAAACAGACTGTGGGTGCCCAGGGCTCGGGGGAGGAGGGACAGGGAGAAACTGCTGAACGGGACTGGGGGTTCAGATCTTTGGAGACACGAAATATTTTGAAACTAGACAGAGGCGGTGATGGTATGATATTGTAAATGTACTAAATGCTATGGGTCACCCACTTTAAAGTGGTGAATGTCTGTTACGTGGATTTAGGGGGGTGGGTGGGAAAAATGCTCTTTTGTAAAATAAACCACCTAATGAAGTTATCTGTTTATCGTGGGTACGGTAATCTAGGTCAGAAGACAGGTTTGTCCTGAGGCAGGGGGCCCTACTTTTGGTTAAACCACGGTTAGGGGCCGTGAGTGAGTGGACTGAGCTAAGTCATGGCCAAGATTCCTTTCAGTTGCAAAAATAGAGTTTTCTGAAGAACAGAACCTCTCTACGAACCACATTGGGTTGTTTTCTTATAGACTGTGCAAATCTTAACATGAAATTTCTAGCCTGACATCCACTCGTCCATGCAAACCAGGCCTTCTAGAACCTTCTCTCTCTTCATCTCTCTCTCCTCCCTCCTTTCCATATCGTATTGAACTACTTTATAGGAAATAATAAAAGGAGTAAATCACCACGTGAAAATATGAAATGGGGAAAAGTATCAGTTAAAACTGAATACTGAGATCCTACAAGTGGACGAGTGGACTCGTTAGAACGCACCGCGAAGGGACAGAACCCCGCATGGCAGCAGGTTGTAAATTCAATCCGTGTTCAAGTGGCATGTTAATCCCCAGAGTACATGCCCTCATCCGCACCCCCTCCCCTACCCCAGGGAGGTTCAGCAGGGGCTGAAATCCCAGCATGGGATGGATGGACAGACCCCAGGGGCAGACCCTGCCCATGCTCTCCCAGCCACCAAGGCGACCGGCCTCGCCTTCCCCCACGTTCGCAGACCCACAGCGCCGCACGTCCACACCCGCCATCTTCTGATGTCACTGGTGAGGAACACAGACCAGGCTTTGGCCACACTTGGAGGGGCTGACTCATCACCATCTCAGCAAATGCGCAAGGGGGTGGTGTAGGGAGGGGTCCTGCACCGGGCAGCTGGATGGTGACAGGGATGGTGGGGGTGAGAGGGCCCATCAGCGGTGGTCTTGATTTCCTGGGAGCCCCAGGAACAGCCTACCCCCCGGAGAGCCTCCGGAGCACTTTCTCTTTCTTCCCAGTTCCCCCCTCTGTCCCCATCTCTCTCCGGCCCTCTCCCCCTCCCACTCCCCCTGAGGAGGTCCAGCTGGAGAGAGGCAGCTCTGAGTTCAGTCGGTGCAGACAGGACTAAAGTAAACAGACTGGTCACCGGGCAGGCAGTTAGCAGCCTTTGGACAGATGATCAGCGTTGGGCTGGTGGCGGACCACACACACAAAGCCCCCTCGGACCACACAGGCATCGGCTGCCCGGTCTGCCTCCCCACACGCACGCATGCAGGCCCGGTCTCTGCTCACCACAGGTCTTCTGTGCCCCAGGAAGCAGCAGAAGCGTCTAGACACCCATGGAGGGGGGGTCCCCTCTGACAGGCCTCAGTGTCCCTGCCTGCGAGCCAGGGTGATAATAGCCACCGGTGCGCAGGGAGTGTGTGGACGCTGCCGCCTGGGGCCCATCACTCGGCCCAAGGATCCCTGGGACCTTCAGAGCCCCTCAGACTGCAGCCTGCACCCTCCGGAGGCACTGCACACCGGCCCAGGGCCGGCCACACCTTCCCTGCCCAAAGACAGCTCAGGAGGCCGCGTCCAGAAAGCCTCGCCAACATGAGGAGGCCCCGGGTTCTGCCAAGCCGCTCTCCTGGCCTGGGGCCCAAGGTGTGCAGGAGCCAGGGGACGGTCTGATGTCTGCCTTCTCACCATTCACCCCCTCCATTCACCACCACCCCCCACTCGGCCCACCCCCGGGTCCCTGGACAGCTCCCTAACGAGGTGTGAGTGCCCTGGAAGGGGCCCACCTCCTGACTCACCCGGCTTATCACATAGAGATGCTGCCCCCGGTGGGGTGATGAAGGGGGTACAGGCTGGTCTCTGTCCTGGTGACACCCCAGGCCCTGGTCCGGGGTGGGGTGTGTGGCCTTGGGCCGCCCTGGCCCCACCTGCACGCGGTGGCGCTGAGCGAGGCCATCTGTCTTCATTACGCAGGTTTATTTGGGGAGGTGAGCGAGGCGGGGGCTGTCCTGCAGGAGAGGACGCTTGATCTATCAGCAGGCATGCTTTGAAGCCCCCTGTCCAGGCTGCGGTTCTGCAGAGCACGGCGAATGGTGGTTCCCCCCCATATAAGCAGGGAGGTTCGGTCCTGGGGCTCGGGCAGCCCTCCCTGGGAGAATCAGGTGTGAGCCGAGCCTTTGAACTTCGCATTGCTGCCTGCTCCGTCTCCTTCCACCAGCCAGTCCATTTTTATTGAGCACCTACTACGTGGGTCACTGGCCCCGGCTCCGAGGATACAATGACTCCAAGGACAGAGGCCTCGACCTGCAGGAGAAGCAGAGAAGCGGGTGTACCTGAGACTCTCGGAGAATAAGGAGGAGACCCCAGACAACCAGACAGGATGGCGGGGCAGAGAGCCAGAGGTCAGAGCAGCTCTGGCTGGGGCTCTAAACTCCGATACTTGTCGGGAATGCCATCCAGACATTCTGTCCACCTGCCTGGTGTACCAGTCCTTCGTCTCCCCACCTGGAAAACAGGCCTACAGTTGCTTTCAGGGTTGAATGAGGTCATTCACTCAGGCCCAGCCCCAGTGAGACCTGTTCCCATGGGAGACGTGCCTTGTTTAATCCGTGGGTAGAGAAAAAAGGATACTGGAGACTCTCTGCCATCCGTGGCAGGGAGGGGAGGCTGGGTCCCCTTCCTTGAGGTTCCTCCTGCCACTTTGCCCTGTTCCGTGGGAGGGTGTTTGGTTATTAGTGAATAATTTCAAGGGTAAGAAAGGGTTTCCAAGGAGGAGAGACCCTGAAGTCGCTGTCTCGCTCAAACAGGTCTTGCTGTGCCTTGCAAATGTAGAGAGGGGCGAAAGCCACACTGACATGGGGACAGAGAAATGACCTGGCTGGAGAAGGTAGGGATTCCTGGGAGCTCCTTCAAGAAATGGGAGGCAGCTTTTGCTTTCTTTCAGAGGCCTCCACTCACTCGAACTTCTGGATCCTGCCCTATGTATGGGTGTGATGTGGACAAGGTACTAACCTCCTGGAACCTCAGTTTGCTGCTCTGTGAAATGGGCCTCCAGCCCCGTCACCAGGAGGGGTGTGAGCAGGCACCTGGTCCACAGTAGGGGAGCAGTGAACCTGCCTCTCTCTCCTCTTCCTTCTCCCTCTCATGTCTCCCTATCCATGCCTCTTCCATTTTTTTTTTTTTAAATTTTAATTCACTAACTTAAAACCTGGGGAAACGACCAGCAAGGACACAGAAAGCAGTCAGTGCAAATGGGGCGTGTGAGCTTGACCCACGTGCCTGGGAAGCAGGGAGGACCCAGGTCAGGCCAGAAGCGGACCTGGGACCTTGCCTTCTTCTGCGCTTCCTGGACCTGGGGGTGGGCACTGCCTGAGCCCCTCCTCCAGACCAGGCGGGAGACCCCAGCATGCATGACCTGTCACTGCGCACAGAGTGGTCACCCAGCCCCATTGCCAGATGCAGGGCCGCCCATACTTGGTCGTCGTGGTCTCTGCTGCAAGGCTTGAGGTCCCACCAGAGAGACAGACAGACGGACAGACAGACAGACAGAGCCAGCAATCCCCCCACGTTGCCCCCCGCAACGTCCCCCACGGGAACCACACCTGCCTGTCAGGGCCCAGGGCAAGCACGACATAGACCCTTCACGGCCGGAGGCGCTCTGACTCCCGCTGAGAAACACGGAGGTCACGCCCCGGGGCTCCCCCTCTGCCCTCTCCTCACCAGGGGAATCTGACAACAGGCTTGTTATTTATGCAGCTTAATGCGATCCAGAGGCAGCTGCCCGCGCAGGCCCAGGGAAAGCGGTTCAGCCCCACAGAAACCGGTTTCACTTGCTGCGTGGTGAGCCTGACATCCGGGGGAGAACTGGAGGAGGGTTCCTGCTGCCGATGGCCCTCCGATGGACGGTGAGGCCCCCCAGGCCGACACGATTCCCCCTCGTCTGTCTGCTGGGCCTGGGCACAGTCTCCGTGCTGCCTCCCTCTGGGGCGTGCAGTAAACATTCCCTGATTAATTCCCGCCCTCCCGGGAGAGGCATCTGAGTGGGGGCCTCTGTGTTTGCTGGCTTCCAGCATGCCGCAGGCTGGGAGTGTAAGCTCTCACAAACTGGTGGTCTTTCTGGGAGAGAAATTAAGTTGGGTTTGGGTTTTGTTTTTTTTTTGGAAGGTAAGTATTTTTTTTTTCTCCCCAAAGGTTTATCCTCTCCAAGGACTCAAGGACTCATGCAATCCACATGAAACAATTGTTTGATCCAGTGATGCTCTTTTGGTTTTCTCTGTTTCCTATGTTTTGTGGTTGACGTCTCTATGGAAAGACACAACCACTGTGTCACACCAGGCCTGTGTCACGCACCCTCCACTGTCTGGGCCTGTGAGCTCCAGCGGGTCACTTGGTATCCCATCACTGGCAAAACAGGGATGGAGCTGGGACTTAGCCCCTCCTGGGTGTGGGCTAATTAGGGGTGAGAAGCAGATGACCACCGACACGGCTTCATATTCCGGTGACTCACATCTTCATCTTCACCCTTGCCCAGAGTTGGAGGCTGTGTAGTGAAGGAATTACACAAGATGATGGAATCCCCAGGCCTGGGTTCAAATCCCAGCTCAGGCCCCCGCCTGCTGTGTGACCTGGGGCAAGTCACCTAACTGCTCCGTGTGCCTTGAAACAGCATGGTGAAAATAATGATAATGCAAAAAGAAAGCCCTACCAAAGTTGCATTCTGATAAATCCTGTTTTAGGGTATTTTTGTCCTAGGTAGATGTTTTCGTTTTGTCACAGAATAGCTCTGAGAACTGCTCATCTTGGAAATACACAAGCTGGGGAGTTCTGCTGTGGGCAACGGGGGCCGAGCTGTCCCTGTGCACTCAGGGCCCCCAACCCCCGTGGTTGTCAAAGGGCGTCTGTGTGTGTGTGCGTGTGGTGTGGACGTTAGGCGCACATGTGCTGTGCACGCGGAAGCCTGGCGTCGTGGGGTCAACTCCAGGCCGTGGGTTTTAGCCCGTGTTTCCACCAGCATCCATCCTGCCCTACATCCTGGAATGAGGTCTGTCCTATACCAGCAGCTCCGTCAGTATTGATTAGCCACATGAACCTCGGCTGCCAGGGCTCTGTGGGGCCGCGTATTTTACAAGCTTCCCACAAGCATCTGTTGCTTCCTGCCTGTGCAGAGGCTGGGCTTTCTGCCTTTTGTTCCCTGCACTGTCCTCTGGGAGGGAACGGGCTGGAACGTAGGAAGAACACAACACATAACTTCGAACGAATGAATGGAAAACGAAACGGGCCTTACAAAGAGGACACTTCCCAGGAGGTTTTGTAGGGCATATTTTGGACAGATCATTTCTGTGTTGTGTGTGTGTTTTTGTTTTAAACTCAAAGTAACCTATGACTCTGAGTGTCATTTGCTCAAAGTAATTCTAGAATAGAAACGTGATGCCATGTATCGCTGCAATGTTTTACTTTTTCTAGTGATTTCACATCTATGCTGTCCTTCAATCACCTTTGAAATCCCACATGGTAAGTTGAACAATGGGATTCTGTTTTCCCAGCATCCAGCATAAGCTCAGAGGACCCTGAAAGTTGTCATCAACTGTCTGGAGTGACCATGATTAGTGTTCACACACTAAAGGGGGTAAGAGCAGTTATCATGGTTCCCTCTCTTTTTTTGAGGGGGGAGGCTCTCCATGTGGCATGTGAAATCTTAGTTCCCTGACCAAGGATCAAACCCAGGCTCTCTGCTTTGGGAGCGTGGAGTCTTACCCACTGGACCAAAAGGGAAGTCCCTGGGTTCTCTCTTTTGATGTCCCATTCCTATCCTGATTTCCTGAAATGACCCCAATAAAGTGGGTCTGTCATCCTTTTCTCCCTTGGTCTATGGTCGCCCTGCTTGATGGTCCTCTGGTGTCCCCTTCTAAGTCTCTGTTCCCCTGGGTCCCTCTCCTCAAGGGGAGCTAGGAGCCCAGGGCATTGCTCATACCGGCGCAGCCTCCCTCGCCCACGCCTGCTGCCTGTTTCCTGGGAATTTCATGCTGGGCCGAGCAGGGGCCCAGGTCTTCTCTGCTCCTGGCGCTGCTGCCTCTGCTTCCTGTTTACTTCTGAGGGAGGCTGGGGACCGCGGGCTCTGCGGCCAGCCCTATGGTCCGGAGTGGGCTAGGGCCGCATGAGGGGTTATCAGCCCATCAGCCAGATAGGCCAGAGGGCTCTGCCATCCATCAACTGTCTTCCGTCCCCACAAATTCCCCGTCCTGGAATGTCATCTTCCTAGATGGATCAGGCCAGATATGGGAGCCTAGAGAGTTCCTGCAGGGCTCAGCCAGTTATTTCACTTTTATTTTCAAAATTAGGACAGATACTCTTTTAAAACTCTAATAAATGTTTCTTATTAAAAATTGCAAAAAACCCCTACAATCATAAAGATGTAAAGAGAAAAGTAATAGTCGCCCAAAACCTCATCACCCAGGATAATGGTAATATTGCATTAAATGATACCCAGATACTATGCAAATGATAAATGATACTATGCAACTGATACCCAGAGAGATCCACATGTACTATTTTACAAAAGTGGGGCCACTTCTCACATGCTGCAGCCAACCAGCTTTTCTTTCTAGCTCAATGGTACGGCATGGATGCACTTTCATGTCTGGAAATACAGATCCACGTCAGATACTGATACACAGTTCAGACACACAAACAGACGCCCAGTTCTACCGTGTCCCACAGGCCCCAGTGCTGGTGTTCGGACTTTCCCCAAGTTTTGCTGATGTGCATTATAAATCACGCTGCAATGGACATTTGGTGCACTGAGTATTTGCCTAAGATCCCCTGGAGAAGGGAATGGCTACACATTCCAGTATTCTTGCCGGGAGAATCCCATGGACAGAGGAGACTGGCAGGCTACAGTCTAAGGGGTCACAAAGAGCCAGACATGACAGAGCGACTAACACTTTAGTGGCCAACAGGTCCACATCACCCCTCCACCACCCCCACACACCCCTCCACTCGGCCACTGAATATCTGAATCAGCTCCTGTTGCTTGAATACTCCCGTAGCTGGAGACCTCACCACTGTGCAAGAGGGGCCACTGCTTTCCCAGCCCTGCTCTGCTAATCTTTAAAAGACAGTATGTATGGAATGGCTGTGCTGTGCCAGGAGCTGTGCTCAGCCCTGCAACGAACAGCATCTCAAGCCTCCAACAAGGCTGGAAGCACGGCCCATTACCCCCCGGTTTGTTCCAGTCAAGGTCACAGAGATACGAAGGAGAAGGGACTTGCTGAGGGTCACAGGGCTATGAAGCAGCAGGGCCAGTAGCTGAGACGTGTTGTTTCTCAAACACATGGAAACCACACCACTTAAAGGATCATGAAGGAAATGTCAATCCGGCGAGAAATCTAACTTAGAAAATGCTGGCTCAAACTGTAGATCTGTAAAGATTTCTTCCCCTACAGACTCTGTCTCCAGCTGCCCAAAGAAACTAGAGCTGCTGGCAGACACCAGTTGCATTTGGGCTTGGTGTGGGGAGCTCTGCTGGCCACCCAGGCTACAGAGAAGCAGGAGGGTGGCCCGGCCTCAAAGATGCCCTGTGACTCACATGTCACATAAGGAAAAAAAGTCTGAAGTATGACTTCATTGATGCAGACTCCAAATTATTCCAAAGCACTCACCTCTATTTTTTTTCCCCCACTGAGAGTTGTTTTTTAGAGATTTTTCTACCTGTAGAAATGCCCTAAAGCAGAACACCCACACAAAACACAATGACCTCATTTGTCCACTCTCGGGCCCCACCTTTCTGACTACCTGACACCTGTTTCCCAGCTACCTAGGCCTCATATTATTCTTCAAAACCTCATTCTTTGTAGCATCAGTCAGTCACACATTAGTATGAATTAGTCCAACAAACTAAGTAGGTACACCTTACCAGGAGTAATTATGCTCAGGGGACATGTTCATCCCTGAGATGGATGTCTGTGAACTGGACAGCGGGGAAGTCACATTTAGTTGCAGAGGACACTGCTCAGCTTCAATGAAATTAATCCTTAAATTTCATCTCAGCAGCTTTCTGCTTGCTTGGGTACCTGTCTGTCTTCAGGACATATAAATATAGGCTCAGCGATGGGCTGCTTCTCATCAGAGGAAGTTTAGGCCATCAAAATAAAAGCTTTCATTTTGTTTCAAACCAAAGCAAACGGCACTCAACAACAACAATGAAAAAGAGTAAAAAGTAAATTAAACAGCAGTACACACCGTGATCCCTTTCAACGTAAAGATGCCACTCTGAGTCTAAATCTTTCCATGTAAAACCACTAGCTGGGAACCACCATGGCTTGCAAACTAAATTTAAAAGCTTGCATCCCAAGACCCTTGAGCAAAGGTTACTCGAGGTCTATTCCGGGTTCAGGCAGGGGGAGAAAAAAAAAAAAGAAGCTTTATTTGGCAAGGAAGTGCCTTGAGAGAGGCGCTTGCTGAGCAGGGGCATGGAGGAAAGCTGTGACTCAGTGCGTTTTTCTTCTGGCATTTACAGCCCTGAAAAATGATTGCAGCTTCCTCTGGCCGTTGGAGCCAGAGTCTGAAGAGGTGACCTTTACGGAGAGTCTGTTTACTCCATCCTCAGCACAGGACCCTCGCGTGAGCTCCAGGAGGCCGTGCCTTGCCACTGACCCCAGGGGCTGCATCCAGACCGAAGGCTTGGGAAAAACCGTGGGCGAGAGGGAGCAGGGCTGGCGAGGGGCTGCTCTGCGGGTGGGGGTGGGGGTCAGGGTCAGCCCCTTCCCACTGGGCGCCGGGGGCTCACCTCTGGCCGGGAACCTCCAACACAAAGTGAGTCTGCAGTGACCACCCTCTCACACTCCGCACCTTCTGGGAACTCGCTCCCCCAAGGCCATCGCCAACCTCTCTTGCTTTTTAGACAAAACTAGAAGAGATCAGCCTGGATGGGGATCCTCCTCTTTCTCCCGCGGGCCACACCACAAACTGGATTGGAGTCTTGATCCCCTGGACCACAGAGGGGGCACTGGAAAGAAGGTTAACGTGGACAGCACTCAGAACCCCCCAGAACGGAATCACCCACGAGTTTTATAGCAGACGGGGAGACCAGAATCTGATTCCTCCACTGAGCCACTTAAATGAGAAAATAAAGAAGCATATGTAACAGGATCTGCCGGTTTTCAAAAGTATAATTAAAACTTGCGACTTGGATTTATGTTTTTTAAGGTTTTGAAACCTTCCTCCTAACAACACGATCACTGCTGCCGACTTTCTCTTTGTACTTTGATTCAACTATCTTTCCTTTTACAGAGACGTATTCTGTTATAATCCTTTGGTTTCTGTTATAAATATAAAGTTCTTTCCTGCAAGAAAATTTTGAAGAGTTTAAAATGGAAAATTAAAGTGATGTGAATTTCACCATGCAGTAGTAAACACTATGAACATGGTGGTAAATTTCTTTTTGATCTGTTTTTTCAAATGAGTATGCATGTGTGTGTTTGTGTGTTATATGATGCATTCTTTACAAAGCCCTTGTCAGGAGTTTTATACTGTGCTTTTCTCACTTGTCAATACCTCATAAGCACTTAACCAAGTCATTAGAGGTTGTTTATAAACATCATTTTAATGGTTGCCTAATATGCCATCCTATGCATGCGCCATAATTTATTTTATGATTGATTCCTCTATGGAAAAAAAAATTTAAAGTGTGCGAACTTCCTTTACCGGTGGAAAAAAATAGAATAGCTGCTCTGGAATGGTTATTTGTGATTTCCTGAAATTAGGTCAAAAATATTAGACATTTTTTGTTAACCCAAGTGCCTACTTCCTGGTGGATTCCAAATATTGACCCAATAGTGACCAGAGGAAGGGGAGTGGCCAGACCATTTCCTTGCGAGACGTGAGGCAGGGTCCCGAGCTAAGCCAGGGCTCGGCTGGCAGTGGGTGGAGGTGAGGGGAGTCCCATCCAGGGGCACTGAAGGGCCGTCTTCAGGGTCTGTGCGTCTCAAGCTGCACCGAGAGCAAGAGGCTAGGAAGCGCGGAGCTTGTGTCAGAGGAGGTGTTCCCAGAGTCCATGCAGATTTCAGGCAGTACCAGCTCTTGACCCTTTACTGAACCCTTAAGGGATTCTCAGGCGCAGGGTTAATTCATAGGGTCCTCAGTGATTACACTTCAAAATTATCCCCGAATCTCTTCCACCTGTAATTCTGGGATGATCATAAAACATTTTATTTTTTTGAGCACTCACTGTTGACATTCAAGAGGGGAAACATTTGTTTTTGCCGCTGAAGCTGAAAAACTATAAAAATCTCTCTGAAACTTACTACATTGGGTGCATTAATTACAGAGGAAAGAGTGACCCCCCAAAAGTGAAACTTTTAGATGATTTTACGAGTAGTATAAATCTGCAACGTCTTTTAGCAAACTTAGAACTGAGTTACAAAATGAGCATTGTTTTGGTCCCTGGAGAACTAAAATAGTCACACTTGTTTCTCCTACAGGGAGTACATATCATGAGCTACGTGATGGAATTAGGAATGATTGGCTGCCCCACTCAGAGATTCACGCTAGTCTTTGGCTAGTAATTTGATTCTTCTATGGTGTAAAGACCCACTGCAACATCAGGCTGCATGTGTGCCCTTGGAAAATTCATCAAACTCCTGAAGGCCTCAGTTTCCTCATCTGTAAAATGGGGCACCTACTTCGTCAGAAAGGAAATAAAGCACAGACACTCCTTGGCACAGGCTGGCACGTGGGCACACTCAGTACTTTCCTTCTGATAGAGTGTTTTGTTAGTTCTCATGGAAAATCCTGAGATGCAGACAGAATGCTAGGATAAAGATTGGTGGCCAGAGGCTTCAAGAAGAATGGATGTGATGAAAATGGCTTGACTTTGATGACTAAAAGTCTGGGAATCATTTATGTTACAATTTCATATTCTAAATTCAATCAATTGTTCAGAAAGGGGGGAAAAACCACTACATAGCCACAGATCTGAGACAGCCAACACACTGTGGGGATTTAAATGATCTGAGCAACTCCTTGGTGGTCCAGTGGCTAAGACCCCACACTCTCCCAGTGCAGGGGGCCTGGGTTCAATCCCTGGTCAGGGAGCTAGATCTCACACACTGCAAGTAAGAGTCCACACGCCACAACTAAAGATCCCGCTTCCCGTGATGAAGACTGAAAGTCCCAAGGGCCGCCACTGAGACCCGGTGCGGGCAAAATAAATAAAGAAAAATAAATATCAAAAAAGTAAAATAGATGATCTGAAAGGAAGCTTCTCAAGTAAGTTCTGCTTTATAGCTTCACCAGCAATGCATGAGGATTCTGATTTTTGAGATTTCATTTGACCAAACACTTGGCATAATACAATATGCATGTGTATGTGTTAGTTGATCAGTCGAGTCTGACTCTTTGCGACCCCATGGACTGTAGCTCACCGGGCTCCTCTGTCCATGGGATTCTCCAAGCAAGAATACTGGAGTGGGTTGCCATGCCCTCCTCCAGGGGATCTTCCTGATGCATGAATTGAACCTCAATCCCCTGGTTTGGCATATGGATTCTTTACTGTCTGAGCCACCAGGGAAGCCCATCATACAATATACTTGTTGATTTATTAATAATGATAATACACCTCACATTGACATGGTGATTAGAAGTGTTACGGAGTTGTTCAGCTCTCACATAGAGCTCATTTAACCCTCAGGACAACCCTGGCACGTAACTACAGCCACCCCTACTCTGCAAAGAAACAGACGGAGGCGGGAGGGGCTCTCTGCCCATCTCAGACGACCAGGTTCCTGATCAGAGGCCCAACCCCAGCAGCTCAGCCTCAGAATCCATGCTCTATCCTGGGCTGTAGTTTATCACGGTCTTCCACATACAGTCACACATTTTCTCATCTAAAAAATAATCTGGGGACTTCCCTGTGGCTAAGACTCTGTGCTCCCAATGCTGGGGGCCTGGGTTCCACTGCTGGTCAGGGAGCTGGACCCCACAAGCTACAACTAAAGATCCTGCATGCCACAATCAAGACCCGGCACTGCCACATGAAGAATTTTTTTTAAAAAATCTATAAGCTAAAGTTTATAAAATTGAAAAGAGGCAGCTCCTCCCCTGAAACAAACAAACCAGAAGGTTCTCTGGAGAAGAAGGAAATGGCAGCCCACTCCAGTATTCTTGTCTGGAGAATCCCATGGACAGAGGAGCCTGGAGGGCTACAAGTCCATAGTGTTGCAAAGAATCAGATATGACTGAATCAACTTAAGCAGAAGGTACTCAGGCAAAGTGATGAGGGTGACCAGCCAGATAAACTGATGAATCTGCAGGATTCAAGCTGACTTTGGGGAAAGATGTCATTTAAAGCAGATAATCCTTGAACACAGGTGGAATGTGCACTGGGGTGTGCCTCTCCTCCATTTACGGGGTTCTCTGGGAGCAGCCAGAGGCATGGAGCATCATTTGGGGCTGAACCCTTGCACCCCAATATCAGACTTGCAGGTCAGGCCTGGTCCTTCCCTTTTGGACCTGTGCAGTGAGCCCCCATCGCCGAGCCCATCTCCTGTCCTCCAGACCAGGCCTGACGGTGGTCTCTGTCAGCCGAGATGCAATGATGACTGTGGTCATCTAGGGAGAGGGGGATGGAGGGAGAGAGCGTCAGAGATTTCGCAGTGGACACAACCTGCTAGCTGGGTGACCCGGGCGAGGCACACACCACGTGGACTGGACGATGCCTGCTCTGGCCACACCAGGGCTCAGGGTGACTGACAGCTGGGCCAAACCTCCACAGTGCCTGGTGTCCTCCAGTGCACCCTGTGCCGGGGCCTGTACGGGCCGTCTGTCCAGATGGACACTGTGTTTAAAAGGGCAGCTGTGTGGCCAGGGCCTCCCCCTCCTCCTCGGCAAATGGGTGTTCAAGGGCCCCTACCCTGGCGTTCTGGGTGGACGCCGGGAGACGGTGCCTGCAGACCACCCCTGTGCCTGGCCCACGGCCAGTGTGGGGTCAGGGTCAGCCAGCAGTGTGATCGCCGGGTGTTTGAATGCCAGGCCCGGCTCACAGGATGTCAGGCCAGCTCAGGACTGTCTGCTACCCCTCATGCGCATGAGGACAGGGAGGCGCTGATGAAGCTGAGCTTGGGTATCACTGCTGAAGTAACTGGAGGTAAATGTGTGGGGACTTGACCTGCGGTAATCAAAGAGAGAGTGCATTTGCAAACTAGCAGGTTCGAGTTAACGTAAACTTTGGAAACCATGAGGAAATTAAGGATATCACTTTAAATTACATATCTTAAGGAGACATGTTCTTTAAATGTGATAAGACAGCTATGGTACATTAAGTCAATGCTGATCGGTAATTAAAAGCGGATTTCTTCAGGCTCTGCTGCCCGGGAGGAGAGATCAATGTCTTCGCACGGGAGCTGATAGCCCTCGGAAGTATGGTTTCAATAACTCTCGGGCCCCATTGGCCCTTCGCTCAGCAATAATAATTATTTGTTCTTGGAATGAAATAATATTCACTGTCTGCAATCGCGGTGCGGAGGCAGGGCATGAGTCCATGGGTGTTGTTAGCCTGGGCATGACCTGGCGTGGGAACGATTTCATGGAATTCTAGAACATCAGAGCCAGATGTCCCACCCCATTGTTTCACAGATTTCACGAAGGGTTTGTGGAGCTATTCACACACCTGGGAGCCCCTCGCTGGTGGCTTCTGTGGGGGGGTCCAGGGAGAGCTGAGCAGAGGTTACCTTCTCTCTCCTCCTCCTCCCCTTCCTCCATCTGAGCATCCCAACTTCTTCCCATTGAAGGTTCCACATCTGTCCCCACTGTTTTCTGGCTGCACCAGCCTCCCAAGCCTTTTCAGGACATGGGGTTCCAGTTCTAATCTGGCATTCCCTTGTGGGTGAACTCCCAGAAGCTCCAGGAAAAGGTGGCAGGCCGGGCCTCAGGGCAGCTGCCTGAGACCGTGTCCCTGGTTTCCTCATTGTTGTTGTTCAGTCGCTAAGGTGTGTCTGACTCTTTTAGACCCCATGAACTGCAGCACGTCAGGTTTCCCTACTTTTCACCATTTCCCAGAGTTTTCTTAAACTCATGTTCATTGAGTCAGTGATACCATCCAATCATCTCATCCTCTGTTGTCCCCTTCTCCTCTTGCCCTCAGTCTTTCCCAGCATTGGGGTCTTTTTGAATGAGTTGGCTCTTTGGATCAGGTGGCCAAATATTGGAGCTTCAGCTTCAGCATCAGTCCTTCCAATGAATATTCAGGACTGATTTCCTTTAGGATGGACTGGTTGGATATCCTAGCTGTCCAAGGGACTCTAGAGAGTCTTCTCCAGCACCACAGTTAGAAAGCATCCATCCTTTGGGGCTCAGCCTTCTTTATGGTCCAACTCTCTCCATCTCTGTGTGACTACTAGAAAAAGCACAGCCTTGACTAGATGGACCTTTGCTGGCAAAGAGATGTCTCTGCTTTCTAATATGCTGTCTAGGTTTGTCATAGACAAAGGAGCAGGCATCTTTTAATTTCATGGCTGCAGTCACTGTCCGCAGTAATTTTGGAGCCCAAGAAAATTAAATCTGTCAGTGTTTCCACTTTTTCCCCGTCCATTTGCTATGAGGTGATGGGACTGGATGCCATGATCTTTGTTTTTTGAATATTGAGTTTTAAGACAGCTTTTTCAGTCTCCTCTTTCACCTTCATCAAGAGACTCTTTAATTCCTCTTCACTTTCTGCCCTTAAAGTGGCATTATCTGCATATGTGAGGTTGTTGATATTTCTCCCCTCAATCTTGATTCCAGCTCGTGAGTCTCATAAAACACTTGCTGACCACATGGACAAAGGCATATGTGAGCAAGCGAATGACCTTCTGAGTGGTGGTCAGGCCTGGCTGCCCAGTATACTCTCCGGGGGAGATACTTTTAAAAATCTCCCCACCGGACTTCCTTGGGCGTTTAGCGGTTAAGCATCCACCTGCCAACGCAGAGAACACAGGTTCAATCCCTGATCCAGGAAGAGCCCACATGATGTGGAGCAACCAAGCCTGTGCATCACAGCTACTGAGCCTGCGTGCGCTAGAGCCCACGCACGGCAACAAGAGAAGCCCGGGCACCGTAGCTGGAGGGAGCCCCCTCTCGCCACAACTAGAGAAAGCCCACACGCAGCAACGAAGACCCGGCGCACTCGAAAGTAAATAAATAAATAAAAATCTCCCATGTGCTCCACGCGCAGTCCAGAGGGAAAGCCTGTGATGGGGAAGTCAGGCTCTAAAAACTGTGTCATGGAGAAGGACGGTCTGGCACCGCTGGGCATACGAGTGGGTGGAAACTTCCAGAAGGGCAGTTCAGCACTATGTTCATTTGTGAGTGTGTTTCCAGGCATAGGCCCTCGGGACCTAATTAAGGAGTGGGCCATGGCTTGGGCTGCAGAGATGGCCACTGAAGCCTTCTGTCCTGGCCAAAAAACAAACCTGCCTGACGCCTAAAAGTCCATCCATCTAGAAAGTAGTACCCAGCACTCTGCTCTCAGTCTCTGGAACATTCTGTGTCATTAAATATAATTTGAGGAAGAGTCTTGGCCAACGTTAAAAGTCTGCAACACATTGTAAGATGTTTAAGAAACAGGTTGAGGGAGACGTGATCCATGGTAGAGCCCAGTGTTTGGAAGGACAACTGCGCAGGGAATGCCCTCTGGAAGGAGAAAAGCTCATGGACCCAGGAGCGCTGGAGACAGAGGGTCGCTGTGCTGGAGACACGCGGTTACACTACGTTCCAGTCGTCCGGTTACATTCACGTGAGGAATCCACTCAGAGGCCCAGCACCGCTACTATGCTGAGCATCCCGTTCAAAGGAGGAAACCGAGGCAGAGGGCGTTGCGGGGCCCTGGACCCAGGTAGTTGAGCCCAGATCCGTGCCTCCCCTGCCCCAGACTGGCGGTAAGGTGGCGCCAGCACTGGTCATGTCTGGAGCCTGGCACCCCAGAGGCACCCCTCCTTCTCTGCAAGTATGGGTTCCCATTTGTCCCCAGTGAACACGCATCAGCCAATAACAAGGAAGGACTCAGTTCAGCTATCCAAGCCCTGATGCCTCTGGCGACACTGTCCACGCTGCCATCTATGCGGGTGAAGACTACCCTGGGGGTTGCCTCCCTCCGCCTTGGTTTTGTCCGTGTGGACCGGCCGAGGAACCCCCTGGGCTCAGGAAGGGGTGCCGCCCCTCAGCCCCTCCTTATCTGGGCTGTTGAAACTGCACCTGGGTTGTGTGTACAGCTCTTGGCTGCACAGCCCAGAGATGTCAACAAATTGGAGGTTGTTTAGAGAACTGCAACAGGATGATTAAGGAAAGAACTGAACGGATTTGTCAGGAAGGCTTTACGAGAGCTAAACACGGATGGTTTGGAGTAATGACAACTGTCCACAAGCGTGAGTGGGGTTGAAGCACTGGAGCGCTGGGGTGGGAGTGAGGAGGGGCACGCAGCGCTCCATTGGAGCAGATCCATATGAGGGCGGTGGCGGGGGGGGAACCAGGAGCCTGTGTGGCTGTGTGGCCTGGGGCATGTGCTCAGGGTGGGCTGGCACTGGCGCTGTGGAAAGCACCGCTCCCAGTGGGTGTCACTGGACATCTGGGGCATCTTGAGGCATTGCTGGGCCTCACTGAACATCACTGGCCTTTGTGTCACTGTCAGCGTTCATCGTGGCTGTGCATTCTGTGTACATCTGCCAGGGAGGAAGGGAGTCTGCGGTCCAACGCTGGGCTGCTGATGCTCAGGGTGAAATGGACAGGAGCGGGTTCTGGAAAGGGGTGACTGCAGACAGAGGGACTGGGAGCCGTGTCTCGGGGCAGACACTGCCCCCAGGTCTCCTCCACTACGGGGTTAGGGGCCGTGGTGAAATTTGGGAGAATTTCAGTGCGGTTTCCCCTGCTGGTCTCCAAGCTCCCTCTCACTCTCCACCAGGCTCTCCCTGAAGTACCCCCAACGTCCTGGGTGAAAGAAACAGGTAAAGCTCGATGCCCCAGGCCCTGTGGGTAGACATCCTAGAGGATCCCTTCTTGGGAGGGCCCTGGTCTGTCCTCTTCATCCCCCAACACGGGGCCTGGCAGGCGGGAGGTGCTGACAGTTATATGACCACGACCAGGCCCCTCTCTGCCCAGGCTGTCCTGGCATCAGGATCATTTCACCATTTTTGGGGTCATTTCTATGATCTAACGTTTATTTATTTAACCTGCTCTTATCCTATAGAACCTATAGAAGCTCCCCCATCTTTCCTTTTTGCTTTCTTATTGTAACTCTTAAAGACAGAATAATTCCTAGTTAGTAAATGCCACTCTGTTTGTTTTCTGGTGACATTATTTTCTAGACTGGGAGAAGAAACTCAGGGGAAGCAGAGCCTGAGAAGGAAAGGCAACCCACTCCAATATTCTTGCCTGGAAAATCCCATGGACAGAAGAGCCTGGTGGGCTGCAGTCCATGGGGTTGCAGAGTTGGCCACGACTTAGTGACTAAATAACAAGAACAAAGGAAGAAAGCTTCCTGCCGGAGATTTCTCAGAGCGAGGCTGGGTGAGGCTTCGGTGAGCCATCCTGAGAGAAGCTCCAGGCCCCCTGCGGCCAAGGGCACACCAGGCCTGACAAACGCGGCTCCTCCTCCTCTGCAGCCATCAGGGAGGCTCTGGGAAGGCCAGTCCTGCCCAGTACAGGCGGGTCCCATGAGCCACTTCCACACTCTTGCTGTTGTTTTTAATTAAAAGGCAGGAACAGACAGTGGAAGAGAGAACGAGGGGCTGCTGCCCATCTCCTCAGGGTCCTTGACAGGTCTGGCCAGTCCCCTTCTCCGTCCCAGAGGCCTGAGGCACAAATCACAGTCATGCAGGGCAGAGGGCTTTATGTTAATGGCTATTCAGGAGGGTTTCCTGTGATAAATGCCTCAATCTTCCCTGAGATCTTATGTTCTCAGCTTTATGGCTGGCTCAGACCAGAGCTTTGCAGACGGAATCAAGTCAGAGGTCACCCTGTCACTTTTTTACAGCTCTGGCCAGATGTGAGGGTCCTTCACTATCAGATGCACCCATGGTTCCAGAGAGATGGAACCCTGGGCTCATCTGCTGACCTCATGCCCAGAGATGGCCTGTCCTGGGCAGCTGCCCAGCACTGGTGGGGCCACTGACAGATTACTTCCTGGGCCTCCATCTCCTTGTCCATAAAGGGGACCAGGGAACTTCCCTGGTGGTCCAGTGGTTAGGACTCCATGCCTCCACTGCAAGGGAGTAGCCGAAATGGTGTGATCAAAAAACAGATATGTAAAATAAATAAGATGATAAGTTCTGCTGCAGGTGGGGTGGCTGTGGTGTGAGATGGCACGTTACATGATTAGGAAAAAAAGACATACCAAACCGAGTGAAAAAAAAATAGTTAAGAGCTTGGATACTGGCATCACACAAATCTGGACTTAAACCCAAGTCCCACCACTCTCTTGACAGCTTTTATGTATTCATTCAACTCACTGTGAGACTCAGTTTCCTCTGTTAAATGGGCATAGACATTAACACACCGACGTCAAAGCACACAGCAGGCCATCAGGAAGTGATCTGTGAGTGCCCTGTTTAAACTGCAGTTACCAACAGCAAGGGCCAACACAGTATAACACAGGGAACAACATTCAATTCCTTGGAATAACATATAGTGGACAAGAATCTGAAAAAGAACATATATATCACTGAATCTCTTTGCTGCACACCCAAAACTAACACTGGAAATCAACTATACTCCAATATAAAAATGAAATAAAAATCAGTGCAATTACCCATCTCCCTTCCCTGTATTTACTTCTCTCTTCTCCAAAACACCTATTGCCATCCTGCTTATTGATTTTACTGTCTTCTCTCCATTCCCTCCTCAGACCCCCATGAAAGTGCCACGAGGGCAGGGATTTTTGTGTCTTTCATCCTCTGCTGTCTCCCCAGCACCTAGCACAGAGTCTGGTACACAGTAGGTGCTTAATACATGTTTGCCAAACACACAAATATTAGCTAGTTATGCACGCATTCTCAGTCACTTAGTCGTGTCCAACTCTTTGTGACCCCATGGACTGTAGCCTGACCACCAGGCTCCTCTGTGCATAGGATTTTCCAGGCAAGAATACTGAAGCAGACTGCCATATCCTACTCCAGAGGATCTTCCCAACCCAGAGACAGAATCCACATCTCTTGAATCTCCTGCATTGGCAGGTAGATTCTTAACCACTGCACCGTCTAGGAAGCCCCTATTAGCTAGTTAATGCCACTGCATCTATCATTTGTATACTAGGTAACTGTGAACCTGATCTGCAGAGAGTTAAATTGGCATATTTAATGCACTTTGGTAAAGAATGTGCCTGCCAATGCAGGAGATGTGGGTTCGATCCTTGGGTGGGAAAGATCCTCTGGAGGATGGTGTGGCAACCCACTACAGTATTCTTGCCTGGAGAATCCCATGGACAGAGGAGCCCAGTGGCCAGGCTACAGTCCATGGGGTCACAAAGAGTCAGACACGACTAAAGCAACTTAACGTGCCGCAGGCACAATGTACGTTACTTTTTGAAGTTCTTTATTTTAACATCTTTCGAAGTTTTAAACTTCGGGCATGAACTTCTGATACTAGAGTAGTGAAAGAGAGGAGGAGGTGGTGGGGAAAGTCACTGGAATTTGGTTGCTCTATTTTTTTTTTAAATGCTATATTCTCCGTGTTTGGGGCAAGTTCAAATTCTCCTCCCACCCTGACAGCTCTGCCTGACTCCAACTTACTCCTGGCCCTGAGTACCTTCCACTGTCATCACAGCCCTTGGGCCGAGATATTCTCTGGGCTTCTAAGGCAGACTTCAGGATGAGGAGGGGAGCCTCCTATGTCTCAGGAAACCCTGCCCAACAGGGTCGGCTCCTGAGGCGCTGCCCAGTCAGGCTGGAGATCTGAGCAGAGCCTCTGTGACCCGAGGCGGCTGGCCTGGCCTGGACCTTTCCTCCAGCGAGGACTGGAGTTTGGCTCTTTGGGGACCATCTCTGTCTGCCCCAGGGTAGAAACCAGAAAGCCAAGCACCC
Organism: Antilocapra americana; assembly: GCA_007570785.1. Lineage (NCBI taxonomy): Eukaryota > Metazoa > Chordata > Mammalia > Artiodactyla > Antilocapridae > Antilocapra > Antilocapra americana. The sequence continues at coordinate 11,150,673 of ML663568.1, read as the reverse complement.
CAGGGAAGGTGGGGGCCAGAGCTGCCAAAAACCAGCCCAGCGTCTTTAAAGTGGGAAGAGAGAGGCAGCCAAGGCGGCCTTTGGATGGGGTTGGGTTCTGGAAAGGACTCTGATTAGCCTGACCCATCCCTGCCCTCTCATTTCCAATGTTCCTTTCACATAGAGTAAAGAAATCAAGGGAAGGGCCGGTCTTTTAAATCTGGAATGTTTGGGACAACCCCAGACAGCCAAACATCTGTCGAATCTGGTCTTAGGCAGGCATCTGGTACGACTTTCTTGCTTATCTGAACGATTCCCACTGCAACACCATCTCATCTGTGGTTTCACTGTTCGTTATAAAATCATGTTTTACTTTTAAAATGCAATAATGGTGGAACCAACCTAATTAGGCAGCGAAACCAAAATCTCACAGAGAAGAGAGTTTTCCTTTTTACCCAATACAAGAGACTTGAAATCAGATTATTCCTGAATCTGATTTGCGATAGGTTAAAAGTGAGGTACTAGCTTAAAGGTTTTAATTGGTTTCAGTGACGTTGCCCGGAAACACACAGCTCCTAAGGAAGAAGTAAGAGTGGAGAAGAAAACAGTTCTGATTCACTGGAATGAAAGATCATGAATCCACATGTAGCTTCTTGGCTTAACACTCAATACATGCCTCTTCCCTGTCTAAATTTCCTCATCCTTAAAATGGGGACAGAAATATCTGATTATTCCCTCAAGATTCCCAAGGCCTAGGTAACATGCAGGAACTGAAATCAGTACGTGAGGCCCGATGATTATTCATGTTGTTAAACTCACTCTGCAGGGACTTCCCTGGTGGTCCAGTGGATAAGAATCTGCCTGCCAATGGAGGAGACACAGGTTCAATCCTTGGTCCGGGAAGATTTTACGTGCCAGGTAGCAATGAAGCCTGTGCTCCACCACAAGACAAGCCTCTGCAGTAAGAAGCCTACACGCCACAATAGAAAGTAGCCCCTGCTCTCCACAAACTCAGATCTCTTAATGTGCGGTAAGTGATACCAGCAAGACCTGTCACATCCAAGGTGGGAGGGTCCTTTTCCATCTCAAGTTTAAAAATGGCTCGGTCACCCAGCTCTGGCTGATTCCACATCCTCTGCGAAGTGGCTCTTTCCCCAGGGTCATCATATTCTCTAAGGCCTCCGTTGTAATTCCCCTGAGGATTCTGCCCAATCACTCACACTGCACTGGGGCTATCAGCTGGCCCAGCCGGCTCTGGCCACTTGAGAACAGGACACGCCCTGCTCAGCGGCAGGCAGGTGAGCAGCCCTGGGTAGCGGCTCCCCTTACTAGATGCTCCTTACTAGCCTGGACCTCAGGAAACTGCCATTTTCATAGGTCAAAAGCAGCTGGGTATGCTGACTTCCTTGGTGGTGGAGTGGTAAAGGACCCGCCGGCCAATGCAGGAGATGGAAATCCGAACTGTGGTTTGGGACGATCTCCTGGAGAAGGAAATGGCAACCCACTCTAGTACTCTTGCCTAGAGAATCCCATGCACAGAGGAGCTTGGCGGGCAGTAGTCAAACGGGTCGCAAAGACTCGGACATGAGTTAGTGACTAAACAAGTGGCACTATCACACGGTTCCTACACATGTGCCCCAGGCTCCGAAGGAAGAGCCTTGTGGTTCCCGAAAGGCAGTTTGCTGCCAGTGTCAGCTACAAACTGGCACTTACCAAGAGCACTGCCAATGACCGAACAAGGCATTTGCCATCTGCCTCTAGGAGAGTGAACCCCATGCTGCCATAGCTGTTGACCTTCAACAACCCCTGAGGGAGTTCAGGGTGGATTGGGGCACTCTGTGCTCCAGGGCACCTGGTGGGACAGGTCTTCAGATGGTTGGATGTTTTTAGGAACAGAGGTTATGATCTCAATCCTAGCATCTCCTCAAATCTCGAGAAGCACTAAATCCCTTCATGGTGATAGCAGACCCTCATGACTAACAAAAAATACCTTGTGTAAGTTGAGTGCTTCATGGTATTGAACTCCCCCTTCACCAAAACCTTATATGTTGACTTTCCTCCACTGTGGCTTTGGAGCAGTCTCTCACAGCTATCTGAGATGCTGCCTCCCAGGCTGCAGTCCTCATTTTGCCCCAAATAAAACTTAACTCACAACTCTCAAGTAGTACATCTATTTTTAGTCGACACCTGGCTCCCACAGTTCACTTGGCATCTGGGCCTTGGTTTCCTCATCTGCACAAGGGCACAGACAGCACGGGAGGGTGAGTAGAGATGGGGTCCTTTGAGTCATGGGTGCATCACAAGAGCTGGCAAGTGGCCGCTAGGACCACCCTTCACACACAGAGACACAAGCCTGGACCAGAGGATGCTGGCCCTGACTCGCCCACATCCTCGGCAGAGGCTGGTGCCCCATCGGAATCTGTCTCATCAGCCCAGCTCCCACCTCAGCTCCAAATAAGTCTGATGCTCCTCGGGGAGTTTCAGAAGTGACAAGCCTGGGTTTCCTGCAAGGATCTAAGGTGAGTTCCCAGGAACAGCAAGCTGTGGTTGCCAGTTCCCAGAACAACCTTGCCCTGTGATCTCTGGGCTCACGGGAGGCCAAGCCCTCGAGGAACAGAGGAGGGTCAGGGCGCCGCTGGAATTGGATTCTATCCTGCCTGCTTTTGGACAAAGCTGTCTTAACCCCGTAGCCCAATTCATCGGCAGTGTTTTCATTTTCAAGGGCCATATATTTTGGCGACTTCCACAGCTGAACTCTAATTTGCACAATAAAACAAAAACAACCTCTCCCAAGGGACTGGTTTGTCCCTTGGACTCCAGAGGGCTTTTGAGGGCACACAGTGACCTCCTCCACAAACTAACAAACAAACAAACAAATCAGGCCTCCTTCCGTCTCGCCTCCCCATGGACAGAGCCAGGCCTCCTGGCTGGGACAGGGCCTCTGCACCTTCACCCCCACTGGCCGCAGCAGGGTTGGCCTGGATCCCGTGGGAGAGGGGCCATGTGAGTTTGGACAAGCATCTCGTGTGTCCTGCACCTCTTCTCCTGGTCCCTCAGGGCCTTGCACCCCAAGGCAGGAGGGACTGTGAACTTTCTTTCCCTGTGCAGTCCCACCCCCAGGTCTGCTGGTCTCTGATCCTTGTCCCTTTCATTCACCCCAGTGTCGCTTTGCAAAGAGTGATGCGACAGGAAAGAGATGGAAACTTTAAAAAAAAAAAATTCTTTTAAATCCTTCTGTCCTGTGAACCAGGAAGTTGCATTTGTCCAAGACCAAATTAACCGAACCCTCCCCACGCTGCCCCAACCACCACCAAAGGCTCCGTAAGTTCAAGGTAGAATCTGCCAAATCTGGGTGGGACCGGCTCTGGCCTGGCGCCTCCTGGCTGCTGCAAGGCCAAAGGGGTCGGAACACTGGCCTGGTCACTTCTCCCGAGTGACCAGGCCGAGGAAGCCTTCCCCACAAGGGCCAGGACGCTCACCTCTGCCCCCTCCCAGCTGAACTGCCCTTTGAAGCAAGAACAACCAGGTGGGAGGGAGCAGAGAATGTTCAGGGAGGAAGGACCCATCCTGTCCGGTGAAGGCTTCGCATCATCTTTAAGTACAGATGAGGGGCCTCTGCATCCAGGTGTCGCCTGCTCCGGGGAGGTGGGCCCAGCCCAAGTCCAACAGCCCCTGCCCTGCTGACATCCCCAAACCCCACCGCCCTCAGGCCAGAGGGACCCTCAGGACATCCTCTCAGGCAGGGAGCAAGGAAAAGGGTGATAAGCAGCCAGGTCATCTGTTTTGGGTTAAAATGAAAAGAAATCAGATTTTTAGGGAAGAAAAAAAAAGAAAGAGAGAAGCGGGGGGCTCAGAGTGCAGGGCGGGAGGGAGCGCTGACCCACTGCCTGGTGGATTACCCGAGTCCGTTTTCACTGACCCTGCTGTGGACGCCACCGCTGAGGTCACACCCACGTCTGGCCCAGGCAGCTCAGCCCCCCAGGGCTTTGTCAGGATACAGCCCTACAGGGAAGGGTGGGAGGCTGGACCCTGCAAGCCTGGGGCTGGCTCCTGGGGGTTTTAAAAGCCGCCTCTGAAAACCCTGGGGAGGCGGCTGGCCTCGGGTCTGGTGGGGCGGGGTGGCGGTTAACTGTGCGAACACCACCCACCCCGCTTGGTCACCAGGCCAGTAACAGGAGACGTTGGCCTCCTAGTTTGACCTCTTACCCCCTCTTTACTAAATAGGCCTAATTATTGCATTTGTCTGTCATTCGAGCCACAAATGATCCATTCAGGTCATGGGGGTGCGGGGAGGTCTCTATGTTCGGCCCCTGTCTGGAGCGCTCCACTAATTGTATCCTTTGGAGGAAGTATGGTGGGTGGTGGTGTGGCCCCGTGTTTCCAGGGAGGGGCTCTTCCTGCTACCTGGAAGGGGTGTCACGAACCTTGAGCATCACCCCACACAGCCCCAGGCTCTTAGCTCTGCTGTTTAGGGAAGCTATCCTTCCTCCTCTGGGCCCTCTGGGCCCCATGGACTTCCCTCGCTGTAGCCTGGCCAGCTGATGGCCCTGGTGTTTGCCCCTGTGCCCCCTTCTTTCTGCGCCCCGGAGACTACTTTTCCCAGCCTCCTTGCAGATAGGTGGCCTTATGACAGAGTTCAGCCAGTGAGAGCAGGGGTGGTGTGTGAGATCCTCCTGTTTCTAGTCTTCGTTGCCTTGTTGTCTAAGCCCCTTAGATGTGAGCGTGCTTACGTGCCTGCTAAGTCGCTTCAGTCGAGCCTGACTCTTTGCAACCCCATGGACTGTAGCCTGCTAGGCTCCTCTGTCCATGGGATTTTCCAGGCAAGAATACCGGAGTGGGCTGCCATGCCCTCCTCCAGGGGATCTTCCAGACCCAGGGATCGAATCCAGGTCTCCTGCATTGGCAGGCAGGTTCTTTACCACTACTGCCACCTGGGAAGCCCAATGTGAGCACCAAATAACATTTATTTTATCAAATCGCTGAGACTGGAGGTTGGTTTGTTTCAGCACTTGGGCTACCCTGATTCGTGTGCTTATTAACAGAACCTCATGTTTATCCTAGAAGACTGTGTACTCAACGAAGAGACTACAATTTGCCAGCCTCCCTTGCAGCTCGGGTTGCCTAATGAAACGTAAGGGAATATGACTGGGCAGGGCATCTGAAAAAGCTCCTTGAGAAATAAACAGACACATAGTATATTCCCTTTTTCCTTCTTGCTTCCTGGAAGGTAAATACAATGGCTGGCAAACAGTATTTGAACCAGGAGGTACCAAGGTTGGTAGAACAAAAGATACAAAGAATCTGAACTCCTGATGACTGTGGAGCCAGGGTACTGGCTCTGAGCTCCCTATTTCTACTGTCATTTGGGGTTTTTCTGTAAATGTACCTACACTAATCCTAACACATCCATTTCTTACCTATAAAAATGTAGGAATCCTACAAAAGTTAGGTGAGGTAATATATAGGATCAAAATACAAACTATGCCATCTGGACAGAGCTTTGTACATGATTATACTGGGGTATAATTATTTGTTCACACCCAGAACTTGTTTCATGGTTCCTGAGCCTCAGTTTCTTCTGTAAAATGGAGATAAAAACACCATCATGAGCCAGACATGAGACAGCGGAGCCTCCTCCTTTCCTGGACTCCCAGGTCCCCCTCCTCTCCCTCCTCCACTCTGTGCTCTCCTTACAGCCCGTCTCTGGCCCCGAGATGTCCACCCTCATTCTCAGATGTTCAAGGCATGTGACTGGAACAATCTGATTACCCGTGTTATAGCTGCTCCATGCTCTGGCTGCTAAGTAGTCACAGCAGCTCCAGAGACACCACTTTCCTGGGAGGAAGCCCCCCTGATGAGGGCAGGTTTCCAAGTGAGCCATCCTGTACTCTTCTGCCCACTTCACAGGTACCAATAAAGTGAAGGTGCTGACAAGAGGCCTCTTAACCTACTTTCCTCTCAACAGGAGTTGAGCCTGCCCAGGTGACAGGAACTCATGAAAGCAGGTATTTCAAGGAGTTGACATTTGTACACAGCCAAATGCTTTCATTTAACCACGCCACTGGCCTTTATTCTTTGTGGACTGTCCATAGAACTCTCTGTAGCAGAAAGGGAAAACCCAGGGCTCTCTTGGACCCTGGGCTGCTGGGTGCAATTCACAGGTTGTTCACTGCACAAGACACGTAGGCAAGGGGACAGTGGCTATCCCACACTGCGCTTGCAAACCTTCCACATGGCTTGGGCTATAGTTACTAGCGGTGGGGGGAGGGGAAGCATCTTTTTCTAATTTACACACAGATACTATATAAGCTAGTGACAGCTTAGATCATCGACTGATTAAAACTCCTGTCTTTGTGAAGTTTCTACCTCTCTTTGCTCATCACAAGGCTTCCAAATGCACAGAAAGCATTGAAAGCATGTCGTGTGGATTTGGCGCACTCCCTGGAGATTAAGCATTCTTACCCTGGTGCATTATCCTGACTTAAGACTGCTTTAATCCTCCACTCTCCAAGGTAAATGACTATCTTGCAACAACAAATGTCCATCAGCCAGGCTTTACTTGCAAAGTTGGAGGAAGTTAATCGGCGAGGCTAAAGTGAACCCTGGGTAACGAGCATGCTTCCTTGACTAACAACCACAGGCTGGATCACCTGCACGGATCCAAGAAACCTGTCTGGGCCCACCTTATTTTTCAGTCCTTCCAACCGCTGGTCCTCAAGTGTCATTTCCAAAGGAGAGCCCCTTACATTTGATGATGAAGTGGGCACATGAAAATACAGAGTACCTGAGTACAAGCCAAGGGATTTAGATGCTGCTTATGGTGGATGCAAGCACATGGAAAAAGGAAGTGAAAATTGCAGAGGAGAATGGCTCATAGCCTGGAGCATCTCGTTGTAACAGACTTACAGAAGTGCTCAGTGAGTAATGGGACATTCTCAAAGTCAACCCACAGGGACTCCAACTGGCCAAATCTAGGATGATCAGGGCAACAGAATATATACTGTTGATCATAGGTTACAACCCAGAGAATAAGATGAGAACTCATGAATCCGTGCTGATATAATATATAACTGGGGAGAAGGACAAGCTCTTTCTATAGTAGAATTGCAATGAAGAACTTTAGAGACAATGATGGGATAAGAAAATAAGTCATCATTTGGAAGCTACCTTTATCACCCTTATTTTAGGCAAGAATGTGTATGCAACCAAATGCTGACGTTCAACCACGCAACTGCCCTTCTTTATCTTTTGTGGCCTGTCCATAGAATCCCCCTGTAGCAGAAAGAAAACAAAATCCAGGGCTCTCTTGGAATCTGGGCCTAGGTATAGTTCTATAGGTTGTTCACTGCACAAGGTATGTAGACAAGGGGACAAGTTTTAGCACCAATGGGTTATAAAACTAGAAAGAGAAAGGATACCAAGTTAAAGGATTTTTGCATAGCCTCAAAGAGGAGAGTGAAAACGTTGGCTCAAAACTCAACATTTGAATAACTAAGAATGGCATTCGGTCCCGTCACTTCATGGGCAAATAGATGGGGAGACAATGGAAAGTGAGAGACTTTATTTTCTTGGGCTCCAGCATCACTGCAGATGGTGACCGCAGCCATGAAGTTAAAAGAGGCTTGCTCCTTGGAAGAAAAGCAATGACAAACCTAGACAGCATGCTAAAAAGCTGAGACATCTCTTTACCGACAAAGGTCTGTCTAGTCAAAGCTATGGTTTTTCCAGTGGTCGTGTATGGCTGTGAGAGTTGGACCATAAAGAAGGCTGAGCACCAAAGAATTGATGCTTTTGAACTGTGGGGTTGGAGAAGATTCTAGAGAGTCCCTTGGACTGCAAGGAGACCAAACCAGTCCATCCTAAAGGAAATCAGTCCTGAATATTCATTGGAAGGACTGATGCTGAAGCTGAAACTCTCATACTTTGGCCACCTGATGCGAAGGACTGATTCCTTAGAAAAGACCCTAGTTCTGGGAAAGATTGAGGGCAGGAGGAGAAGGGGGCAACAGAGGATGAAACGGTTGGGCGGCATCAGTGACTCAATGGACATGAGTTTGAGCAAACTCCAGGAGACGGTGAAGGACAGGGAAGCCTGGCGTGCTGCAGTCCATGGAGTTACAAAGAGTCAGACATGACTGAGGGACTGAACTGAACTGAAAGTAGTTCCCGACAGATATTAATCAACCACAAAGGGGGAAACAGTGACTTTACAGAGGAGAGGCATCACTCTGCCCAGGTGGTCAGTTACCATCACCAACGATGGGACAAATGGCTCCTGAAATGATACTGTGACAAGGATACAGCATCAATTCTGGGGCATTCCTGCCAAAAATTCATGAGGGAATCTAATCACAAGGAAACATCAGATAAACCCACACTGAGAGCCAGTCAACAAAATAACAGGCCTTCCCTTATCAAAAATGCCACATTCTTCAAAGACTAGAAAAGACTGAGGGATGGTCCAGAATAAAGGAGGCTAAAAATCCAGGACAACTGAATGGGAGCTGTGGTCCTGGATTTGACTTTGAATCAGTCAAAGTGACAGACCTCTGTGCCCCTCTCTTGGACTTAAAGGACACTCATGGGACCATCGGTGACATTTGAATAAGCTCCCCAAAGTAGATGAAAGTATGGTACCAGGGATGAATTCCTCCTTTTGACATCCTTCTGGTGGTTATGTTCCAAAGTGCCCCTGTTTTTAGGAAATTTATGCTGGAATGTTTAGAGGTAAAATGATATCACATGTGTCAGACGTTACAAAGCAAGTTTGGTAAGATGTTAGCCTTTGGGGATGCTGGGCTGAAGGTTTACGGAAACTCTTTTACTCTTTTTTGTAACTTTTCTGAAGGTCCAAAGTTATTCCAAAATGGAAGTTTGAGTGGGTCCTCCGTTTCTGCATGTGTCCGAGGGGATGCTCACACCGGTTCACACAGCTGCTGGGAGGGTCTCAGGAGACGCCTAACGGACAATGCCCGGCCCAGGTCCACCAAGAGGTCCCCCAGCTCCCAGAGGAGCTGCTCTTACAGCTCAAGTGAAACACAGAGCAAAAAATTCCCCCTTTCTGAACTCTTCGGAAACTTGCCTGTCCTCACCAGTGTTCCCAACATAAGTGTCTGCACGATGTTGAATCCAATTCCTTCCTCCCAACAAGCTCCCTGGGTCACTGACAACAGAATTCGACCACATTGGTCTAATGATTCATAGCCTGAGAATTGGCCATAGGGCCATTTTTGATGGTTATGTTACCGTAATTCTCTTAATAGCCATTGACAAAGGACAAACTCAGAAAAGCCCACACTCGGGATTGTTAACTTCCTCAACCAGTTACTGAGGCGGGGCTGGACCGGCTGAGGCCCTGGGGCTATCGCCCGCACTACGCGCTGGCAACGCTGCTTTCCAGTGATGGATTTAAATGGTCGACCGGGGACACATCCAAAGCCGCTGATGATCTCAGGTAATTGGATTTGGAAGATGACTTGCTGGCCCTGGCATTGAGCTTGGAGTCCTGGAGGGTGCCCTGATCTGTATGGAAATGGCCCAGAGGTTTCCCCCATGACCAGATTCCTGGCATCGTCAGGAGGCCGGGAGATGTCCGTGGCACAAGACCTCCCTTGACACCACCGGCTGGGACGATGCTGTAATGCTCTGGAGGAGAGAACAGCGCCTACGGCATTTGGCTCCCTTTTCAGCATCTGTTTTCTTTTTGGCTGGTTGGGAAGATAGAACGGAACACATGAAGTATCTTTGCTGGACAGCATGTTGCACAAAGAGACGGGGATTTTCACAGATAACAGCTATCTTTAGTGGACAGGACAACTCCATCCTGGGATGAGAAAATAGAAATATCTTCAACCCCAGCAGACTCTGCACCAGACACTTTTTTTTTTTTAAACAAATACCATCTCTTTGAATCCTACCAGCCCTGCAGGTAAAGAGGAGCAGAGACTCAAGTCTGCTTTAGGCAGCTAACTTGCCAGGACCCCGCAGCCCAAGGGATGCCAGGCAGAATCTAATCTTAGGGCTCTCTCCCTGCCCGTCTTATTTCTGGGGAAACCCATCCTGGGGAGATGGCCCCAGAAACCTCCCCATCCACCACCCCCGCTTTGAGGGTCCTTATTGTCAAGAATGGGAGCTCCAGAATAAGGATCAAAACACGTGTTGAACATCCCTGTGAACTCTGACCCCGAGTGAGTCACCCTGCTCGTGTTCCAGTGACTCAGCCCAGCCTAGAGCGAGGACCACGTCAGAGAAAGCTGTGTTGCCATGGATACCGCTCCCCCCTTCCGAACTGACATTCCAAAGCATTTCATGGACACTGAATCAGCACCAGAAAGTTTCCAGGCAGAGGACCCTCAGTTCAAACCAAGATAGAAGCTCCTCAAAATCGTGAATAGGGCTCCCCTTGCTCCAGGGAGGTCTTTTGGGGGGTGATGATAGTAACCCGTGTCCCTCCTCCAGTTGTAGGAACATTTCTGGAGCCCCAGGTGTGCGCCGGGCTAGGGACTGCAGCAGAGGACCAGAGGTACACAGCTTCTGCCCTTTGGAAGTTTAAATCCTTAGAAAACACTTCTGGACCCCCCAACCAGGCTGGCCCAGGTGGAAAAGTCCCCCCACAGGAGCTAAGTGAGAAAGGCTTTTAGCTGAAATGTGTTGGGACTTACAGATGTGATGTTTGTTGGGCCAAGTGTGCGTTTGTATTCTATCTACTGTTCATAGTCCAGTTCTGTACTGTGCTGTGGAAGTGTAGTCTCATAAATTTCCCCAGAAGACAAAGATCTGATGGACAAGGTTTGGTGTGCGACTGTCTGTGTAGGTCGATCTGGTTGTAATCAGTCATAGGGAGACAGGTCACTGGCCAAGCCTGTCCACCCTCACACACACCCCACATCCACACTCGTGCCTTCCTCCCCCAGACTGTTTGATAATGGATCCCTGCCATGCTCATCTACTCTGAATAGTCATCGGAAAGACTGATGCTTCCAAAGCTCCAGTACTTTGGCCACCTGATGCGAAGAGCCAACTTATCATAAAAGACCAGGATATTGGGAAAGATTGAGGGCAAAAGGAGAAGGAGAGGCAGAGGATGTGATGATTGGATAGCACTACCAACTCATGATTTTGAGCAAACTCTGGGAGATGGTGAAGGACAGAGGACCCTAGCACGCAGCAGTCCATGGGGGTCACAGAATTGGACACAACTTGGCAACAGAACAACAACAATATTCTTCCAGGGACCTGCCTGGCCCCTCTTCAGCTCTGACTAGTCTGACCCCATGGAGCTCATCCCACTGTCCATCACTCCCTGGCATCCACATGGCCCACCTCTCCAAGCTTGACACCTCCCTCTTTCATGCCCCGAACCAGTGGCAGCCCCCAGGGTGCCACCCCCCCGGTACTGCACTGCTCTGCACAGACCCTGCGACTGTCCTCAACGTTGCAGGCTGTCCTTCTGTCCAATTCCCCTCAGACATCCCAATCTGATCCTGCCGATGCCCCACTTCCTCCCAGAAGCCTGATGCTGCCCCCTCCCTCCACCTTGTGAACTGGGGAGTGATTCAAAATTGACTTCTCTAAATCCAGGAAAATATTTGCAGTCAAGCTCACAAAACCTGACATCTTTGTGAAGCTGGCATCATTTCGGAAGACTCACACCGGCGTCAGGTGACCTGTGTTGAAGGTTGCAGGGCTCGGGGTGGGGGGTGGGGGAAGGGTCAGGCCTGAATGCTCACTGCCCTGGAAGTCTTAGAGGAGAGGTGGTCCAACTCCATCCCTGGGCACGCAATTGCCTGGGGGCTGGAGGGCAGAGAAGCCACGGTTTTGCTCCATGACCTCGGGCAGAGCCCTGGGCCTGTTGCACTTTCACTTCCTTGAAAAACCTGAGGTGGTCTGAAGTCCTCAGTAATGAAAAGAACTGTAAAGCCCTTTGCCAAAGCAAGTTCGTCCCCCGGGGCTCTGCTCAGAGGTTATTTTTGTGTTGGGCAAGCATGCTAAGGTGTTTCCTGGAGGTGTTTCTGAGGCTCCCTTAAGCCACCGACTAGTCCTCCGGCAGCTGGGGGAAAGAATTCCGAGTGGACCCTATTTTTGTACTATTTTCCCTGAAATAGAACAGCGAGATTCTGTCCGGCTTGCATTCCGGGGGCTCTGCCTCCCAGGGAAGGGCTTCCCTCGCCTGCTGCTTCCTCGGACCCGCGCAGGGGGAGGCCAGCTTGGCAGGAAGACAGCAAGCGGCCAAGGTCTCCTGGACTCTCAGCTGTCTGGCTGGGGGTCCCACTGCAGCCCCTTCCTCCCTGTGGACCAAACAGGACGTGGCTCAGAGACTCCTGGAGGTCGCCTGGCCCTGGTTCTGCTCAGCAGAGGGGCCTCTTGAGCCCGCTTCCCCAGAGCATGGGGTTCCTGTTGGGGGATGGTGAGGGGACCCCGGGAAGATGCAGAAGGACCATTCCCATCACTCCCTGGAGCAGCAGCTGGTGCAGGGGCGGGAGGGGTAGGGTCCTTGGGAACCGCTGGGGCCGCCCTCAGGCCTCAGGTCTGCCCTCTAACCAGCTGTGAATTTCTGACACACCCTCCCATGTGGGAATTGACTGGGTTGCCTGATTAAATACAAGACATCCAAGTCAAGTTGAATTGCAGCTAAACAGTGATTTTTGGTTTTCTTGGTATAGCATTGGACATACTTTCATAAAAAATGGCCTGTTGTTGATCTAAAATTCAAATTTCCCTGGGCACCCTGTATTTTTAGGGGCTCAGCTGGCAACCCTCCCTAGGCATGAAGCCACGGGCATACCACGCACTCAGCAGCGAGTTCCCCACTGGGTTGATTCCGTCAACAAACATTTATCGTGGGTCTGCTCTGGGCCGGGGCCCGGGACACAGCCCCGAGCAGACAGCCCCTGTGTCCCGCCGCTGCTGTAAGGAACACTAACTATGAATTCAGGTGGCTTAAATGGCGCACATGCCTTCTCCTGCTCTCCAGGGGTCAGACGTCCAGCAAGGGTCTCACAGGGCTAAAATCTGGTGTTGGAGCGGCACGTACCTCTGGAGTCTCTAGGGGAGAATCTGTTTCCTGGCTTCTCCCTGATTTTATTTTGGAAAATTATTGATTGATTGATTTGGCTCTTCCGGGTCATAGCAGCGGCATGCGGGATCTTGTTTTCAACTGGGGCTCCTGAACACTTAGTTGTGCAAGTAGGATCTAGTTCCCTGACCAGGGATTGAACCTGGGCCCCCTGTGCTGGGAGCACAGAGCCTCAGCCACTGGACCCCCAGGAGAGTCCCCTCCCTGACTTCAGAGGCACCAGCACTCCTTGGCGAGGGGCCCCTCTCTGCCCCTTCCAAGCCAGGACATGCCGGGGATCATCAGGAAGCCCTCACTCTGGCTCTGCGGGTCCCAGTTCTGCTTTCCCAGTCACTCTTAGGGACCCTGTGATTCTTTACAGTTCTTTCTTGTGAGCCTGTGATTACTGTGGGCCCAGCAAGTAATCTGGGAGAGTCTCCCTATCTCAGTGCCACCTGTGACCTAATCACCCTCTGCCATGGCGGGGGGGTGGGGGGAGAAGGACAACATTTTCACAGGTGTTGGGGGTGAGGACCAAAGTAGGGGGGCTCATTCTGCTTACATGGTCTCTGACCCCACAGAGCTCACAATTCGGGGTGGGAGAAAGGCAGATGAGAAACAAGTAAACAAGGAATAAATGTGTTTACAAATAGGACATATTATTCCTCTTCCTAGGTATACCCCTCCTCTCAACCCCCAGGGCATTGGACACAAACCCAGCTTCTGGAACGTCCCTGGGAGTCCAGTGGTGAAGAATCTACCTTCCGATGCAGGGGACGTGGGTTCAATCCCTGATCAGGGAACGAAGATCCCACGTGTCTTGGGGCAACGAAGCTGTAACTTCAGAGCCCACGCGCTCTGGAGACCATGCTCTACTACAGGAAAAGCCTGCCTGCCACAATGAAGACCCAGCGCAGCCAAAAAAACAAAATAGCAACTTGGTTTCTATGTAATGGAGTCAAAATCTGGACTCATGACGCAGAACAAATAAGGACAAGCAACACTCAACATAATGAACCACTTTGGGGAACTGGCTGTATCTACAGGCCTATGCCAGTGGTAAAGAACCCACCTGCCAACGCAGGAGATGTTAAGAGACATACCTGGGTTCGATCCCTGGGTTGAGAAGATCCCCTGGAGGAGGGCATGGCAACCCACTTCAGTATTCTTGCCTGGAGAATCCCATGGACAGAGGAGCCTGGCGGGCTACAGTCTATGAGGTTGCAAAGAGTCAGACACGACTGAAGCGACTTAGCGCACACACATGCACAGGCCTAGCTCAGGACAGAGTCCACGTTTAGGCGTATTCCCAAGTGTGTGTGTGGCTCCCAGGAGATAGGTACTGAATACTCAGGCAGCACTATTTCCAACAGGCAGTGACTGGAAACTATTCCAGTGCCTCTCTACAGCTCCATGAAGAAGTAACTATGGAGTAATTGTACATGATTATCTTGCAAACATGAGCCTGAACAAACTTTGCTGCACACGGCCCCCGGGGTGACTCGAGCCAGGCATTGGCACACCTGCTCAGAGAGGTGACCTGGATCTGCGCCCGTGCGGGTGTCTGGCTGCGTCGACCTGCCTGAGCTGGGCCCACTTTTCACTGAGTGGCCCCAGGTTGTTGTGGTGGAAATGAGGGGCGTGCAGTTGATCTGGAAGGGAGAGGGGAGCGGCGGCAACACGCCCCCCTCAGATGCCCGAGGTGGCCCCAGTGCACCTTGTCCCGCTCATCGTCCCGCTCGCCTGCCTCATGGACCGCCAGGGACTCCTGGACCGCCACTGTAGAAACAGCTCTCGTCCATCGAGGGACCGGGGTCTAGTTGGGGGACACACATGCCGGCCGGCCTGCTTTCCAAGGTCAGTCCCTGCAAACCGCACTCGAGGCACCGATGCTTCTGGAAGGTGGGGGGGAACTCATCTCTGACCCCCCCCAAATCCTCCCACAGCCGTGTCCTGTCCAGTTCCTATGATAAATCCGTCTGTCCGCATCCCTCAGGGTGGTTCTGCCTCCCTGACTGAGGCCGGCCTGATAAGCCTTATCAGGACGGGGGAGTGGGAGGCACTGGGGTGCTGGGGGCCACAGGGGCTGGTTCCAGGCCAGCGTTTACCTCTCAAAAATTCACCAAGCTGCCTGCCTATGACATGCATATTTCAATACGCACTTTTTTTTTAAGGGTGTTTTTTAAGTTTTGCGACCAGGGTTATTTTTTAATCCCGATGCTTATCAGGCTCCCATAGCAAGCGGTTTCACTCAGCGGGTCTGCCGGGCTCCAGGCTCAGAGGAATAGGGGCCGCCTTATCTGCTCCTGTGAATTCCCAGGGCCTGGGAGGCCTCAGCCCCGGGCGCCAGTTCAGGGACAGTCACTGCGCCGAAGTGGACGCAGGGTCCCTGGGAACTGGGACCCAGGCGCAGCTGGGAGGAGGAATGCAGGGGTCCCTTCTCCCCTGGAGCTGCTTCTGTCGGCTGAGAGCCGCTTGGGCCCCCTTTACATTTTAATAGCCTCTTATCTCAGGGCACTGCCCGGGGAAACTGACCGCTCTTGTAAACCTCCTGGGGGGAGCTGTTTTATGTGCTTTTCCCACCAGTTCTCATGGGGACTCTGAGAAAGACACTGCCCTGCACTGGAGGGCTGGGCAGGGGATGTTCCGACAGACTGCCTGGGTCAGCCAGGGACAGGGCCACGCCCCGGGGGTGGCAGTGTTGTCCCCAAGAAGTGGCTTTATCCACTCAATAGCCACTGAGAGGTCCTCGCTGCATCTCAGATGCTGCCGATCCGACAGCTACATCCTTGCCCTCCCCAGGGATAGGCAGGTGGGAGGTACGCTCCTGGGGTCCCCGGGCTGCTCCACCCTCCACTCACCGTCTTCCCCAACACACAGCTTCGTCCACTCAGGACACTCAGAATGCAAACGCCCGCTGGGACCTGGCTGATTCTTTAAAAACTCATCCTGAACTGAAACGGGCCAGCCGCTTCATCTCTGCAGGGCTTTTTCAAGGGAGGAAGTTCTCTGAAAACGTCCTCTTAGGAGTGGAGGTACGGCCCCTCCCCGCCTTCCTCTCCATCACTCTCCCTCCCCTCCTGGGCCCCTCCTCTTTTACCCCAGCTCCCCCTGCCGCACAGGGAGGGCCTGGGGCTGGCAACCAGGCTGCAGGGGAGAGCCCCAGGTGGGAGTCAGGCCGGCCATCCTGGGTCCCTCCACACAAGTCCTACCAGTCTCAGACAGAGGTCCAGGGAGGGGAGTGGGGCCAAAGGCTGACCTCAGAGCAGGGCTGGAGCAGATGCCCGCCCTCTGGCCAGCCGGTGCTCAGCGCTCCAGAGGGCGTGTGGGCCCAGGACGCAGTGGACTAGCACCTACAGAACCGCTACACCTACATCTGGCCCCTTGCTTCTGCCGCACCCAGAGCGCCAAGCAGCTGCCAGGTTGACTGTTGTCTTGCTGCCACTCTCAGGAGGATGCTGTCCCTCAGGGTGCTCTGCACTCCTTCTGCAACACTGAAAAATTCTGGAAGCCCTGACGGCTTGGTGGAGGGAGCTGGTGGGAAGAAGGGGTTGTGGTTTAGCCGCTCAGTTGTGTCGACCCTTTGTGACTCCATGGACTGCAGCCTGCCAGGCTCCTCTGTCCATGGGATTCTCCAGGCAAGAATACAGTGGGCTGCCATTTCCTCCTCCAGGGGATCTTCACAAAGCAGGGATTGAACTTGTGTCTCCTGCGTTGGCAGGCAGATTCTTCATCACTGAGCCACCTGGGGAGCTAGGGAAGGTGAGGGGAGAGGTGATAAACCACAAGCACCTGGCATCCACACACCCCTCGTAGGGACACGCTGATCCCATGGGACTCATGGGGAAGATAAAAACACTACCTCCAACTGTGTCCACCCCTGGCGTCTAACCATTTACTCATCCATTGGTTCTGTCACAGGTGTCCGTCTGTCTGTCTGAGCGTTCAGTGGCTGGGCTCTGGGGAGCCCCGGGTGCCCAGCTCTTGGCTGAGTGGCCAGGACAGGGTTCCCCTCTTCCCAGTGCCCCTGTGTTTCTCATCTCTGAGGTGCAGTTGACGCAGACAAAGAGCCCTCTCTCCCTGATATCTAGCTGCAGCCACTAGAATTCCACCATCAAAGCCACCCTCTGGATTTAGGGAAGAGACATGTGAAAACACAAATGAGACCAGACCAGACAATGCCTTGGCAATAAATTGTGGGACGGGCTGAAATGCAAGGGATGTGAAGTTCCTGCGACAGGGCGGTGGTTTCACCTCCCTCCACCAGACACTCGCCGCACACTTGGCTCCTGTCTGCGTCCACCTTTCCTGGCCTCTCCACCCAGGATGGCCACGTGCGCATCGTCCTCGCCACCAGGGGGCGCAGACGAGTCCAGTCTCCGCACCTGGAAACCCAGGTTCAGGCTTCAGCTGCCTATTCTAACTTGGGTTTCATTTCAAATACCTGGAAAATTTATGTTAAAAAATTTAAAAAAAAGAATCTGCAGATTCTTTAATCCCAGCCTGGGAGAGCGTGGTATGCAGTGGGGACTGGGAATGTAGGTTTTTTAAAAGCAAGGGCCTTGGTTGATTGTGATGAAGTGAGGTGGGGTGTCTGGACCACCTGTCTGCCTTTCAATCATGAGTTCACCTGCAAAGTGTGGCAGCACTGAAATTCCACAACGGACACTAGTCACACCATCACTGAGCATCACAAGGATGCGGAAGACAGCAGAAGAAGCCTGGTGAGTCCTTTTTCCGTGTCTCTCTAGTCTTCCGACCATGCCTGAGGTTCCCTGGTCTACGACACCCCAAGGAGGGGGGCAGGCATTGGACACCTTGCGGATGAGAAGAGGCAGCCAGAAGTAACAGAGGCCACTGGAGAAAGGAGTCAGGACTAAGCAATCAATAAAAAATAAATACACAAAGAGTGAAAAAGTGCATGGGAAGAATTGGGAGTTTGGGATTGACACATATACACTATTGGTACCATATATGAAATAGAAACAGGTGAGAACATACTGTACAGCGCAGGGAGCTCTACTAGGTGCTCTGTGTGAGACTGAATGGGAAGGAAATCCAAAAACGAGGGCAGGCATGTACACATATAGCTGATTCTCTCTGCTGTACAGCAGAAAATAACGCATTGTAAAGCAGTTAGCGGTAGTTGAGTTGCTCAGTCGTGTCTGACTCTTGCAACCCTATGGACTGTAGCCCGCTAGGCTCCTCTGTCCACAGGATTTCCCATGCCCTCCTCCAGGGGATCTTCCTGACCCAGTGGTCGAACCCGGGTCTCTGCATTGCAGGCAGTCTCTTTACTAACTGATCTACCAGGGAAGCCTGTAAAGAGACTGCACTCCAGTAAAAATTATATAAAAAAAAAAAAGTGAAAAAGTTAAAATGGTGGGCATCCACAGACAAGGAAGATGGCTCGGTTCTCCAGCAGCCTCTGCGAACCTTCTGTAATTTCCTATTTTATTTCTCTAACGCCCTCTGCCTGGGTTCCCACTCAGATGCCCTTTCCCCACACGACAACCATTCCAGTGTGTCCCTGTATATCCTTGTGCAGAGTTCTGTGGGCAAAGAATTTGCACAGGTGGTCTTGTGTCAAATACCTCCCTCTCCCCAAAGCCAGTGCTCTGCGACAACCTGGAGGGATGGGGTGGGGAGAGGGGTGGAAGGAGGGAGGGGACACATGTATGCCTATGGCCGATTCATGCTGATGTGTGGCGAAAACTATTACAATATTATAAAGCAATTATTCTCCAATTATAATTTTTTTAAAGAGACAAAAAAAAATCTCGCTCTCCTTCTCTCCACCCACCTTCCACCCCCGCCACCCTGGCCAGCACAGTATGAAGACCCATCCGTGGTTTGGATGGACTCAATCCGTGGACCCTAACTGGCGCCCCACACCCTGGGGTGGGCACCCCCCACGTACTATCCAGTGTCCCGGTGGCAGACTCCTGTGTCCTCACCACCACAAACAACACCTGGATGGACATCTCTGCTCAGGTCCTGTGTGGGCCAGACATGAAAGGTTTCTGCAGGGTGCTGACCCAGGGTGGGACATGCCTGGCCCCTGGAATATGTGAACACTTAATCTGACTGCTGACTCATCAGAGTTTCATGCTTCAACCATAAGGGGAAGAATCATTAATTTGATAAATACTAGTATCCTATGATGCAAATGTACTCGGGCCTTGGATTGCAGAAGAGTCACTTCAGAGTGGGACACAAGCGCATCGCAGACGGTGACTCTGAGGGCGTGTAAGTGGCAATGGGGCCTGGGATTTCCTGATAAATGCATCCAAAGTCATGAATGCATTTAATGTACCTTGCGTACCGAACATCACAGCTTGGTCTGGCTCAGCTTGAACGTGTGCAGGACACTTACATCAGCTCTCAGCTGGGCAACATCATCTAACACAGCCTATTTTATAATCACGTGTTGACCATCTCATGTAGTTTATCGCATACAGTACTGAAAGTGAAAAACAGAAAGGGAATAGGCACATGGGTCATTTGCCCTCATGATCTCGGGGCTGCCCAGCCCCACGAGAGAGAACCAGACCAGAAACCACTAACCCCAGAGTGATCCAAACTCAAAGTACGGTTTTTCCTGGATGCATGCTGCTTTTACATCACCTTCCAGTGGAAAAACCCTAAGTTGAGCCATTGTCTTTCAGTGACCATCTATACTGTTTTTGTTCTATAAAACTTTTCACTTTCTTCAAAAGCTTCTGAAACCAAACATGAAGACACTTTCAGTGTTTGCAAGTGCAGGAGAAGATTATGAAATAGTCACCATATGATCGGGGTGGGCAGCGCCTGTCCCACCTGGAGCTTGTTAGAGACGCGGAACTCAGACTCCACCCCAGGCCTCTGGGTCAGAGACGTCAGGGGGGTCCTCAGACAGGTTAAAGTTTGGGGACAAACGAGTGCAAATCTGAGCCATACATAGAAGTACAGAGAGCTGAGGGAGCAAGGGGCAAAGAAGGTAGATAGATGGATGTGAGGATACAGAAGGGAGAGACACAAAGAAAGGGGACAGGTTAGCTAGACAGACAGACGAACTGACACTGGTTGTTTACGAAGACAGAATCTTTGTAAATACAGATTCTGTCACAAATCACAGAACACAGAATCACAAGCTTGAACATCTTAAATGAGTAACCAACAAGGACCTACTGTGCGGCACATGGCACTCTGCTCAAGGTCATGCGGCAGCCTGGATGGGAGGGGGTTTGGGGGAGGATGGACACATGTGTATGGATGGCTGCGTCCCTTTGTTGTCCATCTAAAACTATTAAAACATCACCTGTTAATTGGCTATACCCCAATACGAAACAAAAAGTTCAAAAGAAAAAAAAAAAGAATTATGAGCTTGAAACTCCATCCCGGGAGCTTTTTGTGGCACGTTTATTAAACATTGAGAGGCTCACCCTCCCAGGTTCCTCCCTATGACGGTGGCAGGGGGTGCTCCGGGACAAACTACCAACTGCCTGCCTCCAACAGATCTCAACTTTAAGCCATAATACAAATGTCAGTTTCCATAGAAACTAAGATCCCAGGATGAGACATATCCTAGGCCAGTATGCCCTCATTCTGCAGACATGGAAACTGGGGCTCAGAGAGGTGAACGGCCTCCCCGAGGTCACACAGCTCCTCAGCGGCAGAGCCAAGCTGAGCTCACCTTCACCCAGGGCCTCGCTGTGACAAACTCAGCCCTGAGTGCAGAAAAGAAGCTTCAGGAAGTGCTCTCGGGGCTGAGAGGGCAATTCCGCAGGGGTCCCTGCCTGATTCTTGGCAGCCTGATTTCACAGAAGTGGGGGAGGGTGACTCTCCCCAGGATGCCGAGGGAGCTGGCTTGCCCCCCAACTCCACTCTGCCGCCCGGTTCCCCCTAGAAACGCAGAAAGCCAAACCCACAAACAGCTGGCGGTTTCAGTTTCCCGGCCAAGTTCATTGTGACATTATGAGACGAAAAGCACAAATGTGGTCCGATGGGACAGTCCGTTACCACGGTGCCATTCAGCGGGGTTTACGACTTTCCTGGAGCCTCTCAGCCGGGCGATGCCAGAGGGTGAGCCAGAAAAAGAAAATCCTTTAGGTGACGTAAATGCAGCCAGGACACTTGTGAGTGAAGTGCACTCTTCCTGCCGAGGGAAGGGTGGGGTGTGGGGCCATCTGAGAGCCAGACGGAGGGGAGGGAGAAAAGGAAAAAACCCCCAAACCCCTGCCTGTGGACCCGCTCCATCTCACATGGTCCTCGGGCAGGGCACGCCCTTGCTTTTGGGCCGAGAGCCTTTAACTCAATAAATGCTCGAGGTAATTAGCGGATGGAGGACACCCATTAAATCATTACGGCTGAGATCACCAGAGAGGGCATCAGACAGGACATTAATCGCATTATTTTATTTCCAGATAAAAGTTATTTTGGTGGAGCCAGGCTTGCCAGAGAAGACGGAGATAAGATCAGAGGCCTCCATTCACCGCCGGATAGCCCGTTCGGGCTCCGAGGACAAGCCAGACTCCGATGGTCTGCAGCAATTTGCCTCAAACCTGAAGGAGAAGCTCAAATTGCTGGAAGACTGGCTTGGGACATGGGATGGCCAGCTGGACCCGGTTGACCTGGGGGTGTCCTGCTTTTAGCAGCCACAGTGCACCCGCAGGAACCTCCTTAAGCCCTGGAGAATCAAGCTAGGCTTTGTAGGCTCTGGGGGTGTTAGGTAAAGTGGCTACCTTTCTGCAGACCCAGCCAAAGGAATAGCTTTTACTTGAAAGAAAGAAAAAACACCTTATGCTCTTCCTTTCTTCCCCAAGAGAGGGATTCTTGGCTCCTTCGTAAATACAGAAATTGGACTCGGTGCCCAGCCTTGGGTCTCTCTCTGGGCAGCTGCCCCGAAGCTACTTGTAGGCCGAAGAAAAGGGGAGGAGAGAAGTGAAGAGGGAGGGAAAGAGAGGAAGGGGGACAGAGAGAGAGAGAAACGGACTGTTTCCTGCAGAAGCACGTCTTATTTAGACGCATTTCTAAAGACCAGACTCTAAGAGAAGGCGTCTGTAGGAATTACACCCATCAGCCATGACGTGGGCCCTGTCACTGGAGGGGTGTAACATCTAAAGGGCCAAGTCATTCCCTCTCTCCTTCCCTGTGTTTGTGCAACTCTGGCCAGCATCAGCAGCCCCTTGACTAAAAACACTGGACCATGAAGAGGCTGGGGCTGCAGCGAGACAGGCACCAGGAGGGTGTGGCTGGGTGTTGCTAGTGGGGATGGCCCTGCCCGGCCAGGACCCGCTGCCTCTGTCCCCTTGCCCATGAACAGCTCCTGCCTTGCTCCACGTGGTATCCTGGGGACGATGGAGTGAAGTTCAAGAGGGCTTGGACGATAGTTGGGCTTCCCTTGTGGCTCAGCATGTGAAGAATCCGCCTGCAATGTGGGAGGCTTGGGTTTGATCCCTGGGCTGGGAAGATCCCCTAGAGAAGGGAAAGGCTACCCAATCCAGTGTTCTGGCCTGGAGAATTTCGTGGAATGTATAGTCCATGGGGTCGCAAAGAGTCAGGCACGAATGAACGACTTTCACTTCACTGGCTCATCTAAAATGAAAGAGGTAACTTGTGAGGAGGCCCCGGGTCTTGGTTTGGTGGATCCCAGCTCTGGGCAGCAGAGAATGTACTGCTGCCCAACAAGGACTTAAGGAGCTGTGATTGCTAGAAAGGACTGAGTTAAGACAAGCTGGTACTCTCCAATCTTAAAGACCCGGTTCATCCATTTTTATACTATAAATTGCATCACAGGGACTATCCTACTTTCAACAAGCACAGATCAATAATAGAAGTTAATTCTCTCTTTCTCTCTCTGTCGCTTTCTTTCTCATAAAGCGTCTCAAAGTAGTCATGGGGTACCATCATAACGATGACGATGGCAATTTAAACACAAGATTGCCTACTATGTAATATTTGCAACCAAGCCTAAATTGTTCAGAGGCATCATCTCATGTCAACTTCATGCCTGTTTTACACTGTTTTTACTTTATTGTTGTAAAATATACATAGACAAAAATTTGCCATTTTAACTGTTTGTAGGTGTTCAGTGGCATTAAGCACGCTCATGCAGTTGTGCAGCCATCACCACATTCCATCTGCAGGGAATTTTCATCTTCCCAAACTGTCACTCTGTCCCCATTAAGCACTAACACCCCGTCCTCTGCTCCCCTGGCCCCTGGCCCCCACCGTTCTACTTTCTGTTTCTATGGATCTGACTCCTTCCGGGACCTCACTGAGGTGGATTTGGGCAACACTCGTCCTTCTGCGACTGGCTTGTTTCGCTTGGCAGTGTCCCC
The DNA here is from genome assembly GCA_007570785.1 of Antilocapra americana. NCBI lineage: Eukaryota > Metazoa > Chordata > Mammalia > Artiodactyla > Antilocapridae > Antilocapra > Antilocapra americana. The sequence continues at coordinate 11,127,318 of ML663568.1, read as the reverse complement.
AAGGCTCATCTTTGTCGTAGCAGTTGTCAGAATTTCCTTCCTTTTTAAGGCTACGTAATACTCCGCTGGGTGGGTGGACCACGTTATCTGTTCCATGTTGATGGACAGCTGTAGTTGCTTCTGCTTAGCTCCTTTTCCAAGGGGCTCAACTAAAGGAAACATTTTGGCCTTCTGCAGGATTCCCTGTTGCTCTTTTACCCGGAACTTGTGAGAGGCTCTCCATCCTGGGATTCCAGGCTGATTTCTGACCACAGTGTGTGTCATGTTTTCACAGACGAGCCGAGATTTCCAGGGTTTGAGGCCACCAGGTTCTGAGGCTTTTCTCAGGCTGAGGAAGGAGGGCGGCCCCCTCCTGACCCCACTTTCCCCAGCAAACCTGGAAGCTCAGAATTCCACAACCACTCCGTCCCCACCCCAGCAGTCAAGAGAAATGCTGGAATCCATCTTCTGGGTCCCAGCTGGATTCTTCATGTAGGAATTCAGCAGACCCCCAAATACTGATCTCTCCAACCCTGAAGGGCCTGTCTGTCTCACAGACAACTCTTATCCACCAGATACGCCCCCAGCGAAACTCTTCTCCTCCCCCGTTCGTGCTGGGAATGCTTTGATAGCCTCTGCTCGACCAGCCCCAGACTGTCAGGTCTTTGGAAGTTTCCCCAAAGATTTTCATTCACTCGGGATCAGCAGAAGCCCACGGAAAGCCAGGAACGAGCTCTCGCGCTGCCCCACTCCTGGGAGCTGACGTTACACCCCTCCTCTTCAGCATAAACAGAGCTTGATCACTTTATACCCTTTGTATATTGTTTCTTAATATGAATGAAGTGAAACCGCTAACCGGTAGTCATTCAGATTATTGCCTAACGTAAACTGACAACTCGCGCTGAAGTGTTTAGCTTCAGAAACTGCGAAAACGGTCACAGTTTAGCAATTAACTCACATTTACTTAACCCCGATGTTCACTCTGTTATTATTTTTATTTTTAATCGAGGAAACGAGGTTCGTTCTGCCAGATCAGGGTTTGATCTGATTTGTGGCCATTTATTTTCAGGTGACCTGACCTGTTTCTTGGCTCCCAACGCTGTCCCTCCTCCCCCTCAGAACCGAGTCAGCCTCCCTGGGGACAAACGTGAAATCCACGCCACGGGCTCCAACACAAACAGCCAGCCTACCAGCCACTGGCCCTGAAGCCTCGGCGGGCAGGGCTCAGGCCCAGACTAGGGTGTGCTTTCAAAAGAAACAGAGACTTTTTACCTTTTTGCCAGCGATTCTGTAGGCAACATTTGTTTTCTATTTTCCTTTTCCTTTTTTTTTTTTTCATTAAATCACTTTTATAAACTCCTCAAAAGTTTCAGTTTATTCAGTGACAATTAGTTTATGGCATTTCTGAAGTGGATTTAGATTCGAGTGATAAAATTACAAGCCAAAATTGCAACCATCATGGAAAATCCTGGTTCGTGTTTGGCCTTCGAGACCACAACTGAAAGATTACGGGCCGATGCCAAGGAGCAGGAAGGAGCAGCAATCACAGAACATTCCTGCCCACCAGCAGCCGGATCATGGTCTCGGCCCTGCGGGCGCGGCGCCCTGGGCGGTGGCCGCGGCGGGAAGCGGGTCTGCCCAGCCGGCAGGTGGAAGGAGGGCAGATGGGCCTGCTCTAGCCTTGAAACATGGTCTTTCCTCCTCCAGCCCCAGGGCCAGCACTTTCCTGAATTCCAGCCCGGCTGATTGCATCTCAGTTTCTTGGTGTTTAGTGGAGACCTTCCTGAGCCATTTCCTGATAGCAGCTGGGCGCCTTTTGAACCGTCGGCAGTGGGATTCTGGAACAATCTAAACTCGTAATGGCAGTTCCAGGGGCAGGGCTGACTGTGAACTTGCACAGGAAGTGCAACATGGGGCCAGCTCGCCCGCTGTAAAGTCTTTTTCCTTTGCGTGGTTTCGACCCCAACAATCCCCCTAGGTCCCGTGATCCGTGGGATGGGCAGACCTGTGATGGAAACCAAGCCATAAGGAGCACTGGCTAAGTCCCCCAGCACGGGGGGGACCCAGCAGTGGACTGGAGAGGCCAGGTCCTCACCTTCACGGGTGGGAGGCAGATAATAACGGAGAAAACAAACTAGGGCCCAGAGCGTTCTGAGTGGCAATTATGGCCATGTGAAAAACGAACAGTGACATGCTGGAGAGCACTTGCTGGGGGATGGGGTGGGGTGAGAGAGCCAGGGTGGCAACCGATCTGAGATGGAGGAGTGAGGAGGAGCTGAGAAGGAGCAGCCCAGGCACAGGGCCAGCACGTGCAAAGGCCCTGGGGTTGGGTGGTCCTTGGAGGTGTGCGATGCACAGAGATGATGACTGGCTGAGTGAGCACCTTCATAAGCCAGACCTGGGGAGGTTTGGCTCTGGCGTGGTTGTGGGAAGCTACCCCATCCTGCATACTCCTGTCTTCTTCTCTCCATGCCCCTTCCACATGGAAGACCCCAGAAGTCTCTCCTCTGCTCATTTCATGAGCCCTCCTGGATGACTCCAGTCCTCTTTACCTTCATCTACCTCCGGCAGGGGCAGGGAAGCATGAGAAATCTAACCGTGTGACCTCAGATTCTGAGCCAGCCCTCCACTGGACAGGCTGCACCGATAGTGGACAAGAGCCAGAGGAGTCAAGTGGCCTGCAGCCCTCACCTGCCCACCAAGAGGACGACCCTCCTTCCTCTGTTCCCAGGGCTCCTCTTGGACACCCATACACCCAGACGCAGGAGCTGGAGGGCCTCACAATTTCAAAATAGTGTACAAGCAACCCAGTCCAATGTGAAAAATCTAGACACAGGGGAAAAAAAAAAAACCAAAGAATCCAAACAACCATAGTTAACCAAACAGGGATTTTGTTCCCTCTCTTCCCTAGATAGATAGGTGGATAGATGGATAGATAGATAGACAGATGGACAGGCATATAAAGATGGTATAGATTGACAGAGGTAGATACAGAGATGTGTATATAGATGGGTGGATATACACATGGCATAGAGGCATACACATATACGCACATACGCACCTACAGACACACATACACAAAAAATGGCCAAAAAATGGAAGCCTAAACCAAGGTTGTGGCATCTGGTCCCATCACTTGGCAAATAAACAGAGAAAAAATGGAAAGAGTGACAGATTTTATTTTCTTGGGCTCCAAAATTACTGTGGATGGTGACTGTAGCCAAATTAAAAGAAGCTTGCCCCTTGGAAGGAAAGTTATGACAAACCTAGATAGCATATTAAAAAGCAAAGACATCACTTTGCTGATAAAGGTCTGTCTAGTCAAAGCTATGGTTTTTCCAATAGTCATGTACAGATGTGAAAGTTGGACCATAAAGAAGGCTGAGCCCCAAAGAATCGATGCTTTCTAACTGTGGTGCTGGAGAAGACTCTTGAGAGTCCCTTGGACAGCAAAGAGATCAAACCAATCAATTGTAAAGGAAATCAGTCCTGAATATTCATTGGAAGGACTGATGCTGAAGCTGAAGCTCCAATACTTTGGCTGACACATTGGAAAAGACTGTGAGGCTGGGAAAGATTGAGGGCAGGGGTGATAGAATTGGTCTGTATCTTAATTGTGGTTGTAATTGCATTTGTAAACACTCATCATAAGCACACTTAGGATGGATGTATTTTACGCTTCAATAAAGTTGAGCTCTTGCCCATAAAGTTAAAAAAAAAAAAGAAAGATTGAGGGCAGGAAAAGAAGGGGCAGCAGAGGACAAGATGGTTGGATGGCATCATCAACTTGGTGGACATGAGTTTGAACAAACTCCGGGGGATAGTGATGGACAGGGAAGCCTGATGTGCTGCAGTCCGCAGGGTTGCAGAGAGTTGGACATGACTTAAAGACTGAATAAGCAAACAAAAATCCTACAGACTGTTTTACAATCCACTTTATTAACTTAATACTAATTTGGTGCCATGAATCATGTCATTTTTCCCCCCATATAGCAGCATTTGTGTATTTTTACTGACTCCTACATTACAAGGCCAACACAATCAAATAACTCAGAGGCGAGCAGGGCACACAGATCTGTCCCCACTGTCGTGCCCAGCTTGCTAAACAGTGTGTGTGGACGTGGTGTCATGGGGGAAACATGCCTATGCATTATGTATTTGAACAGGAATGGCATCACGCCATGTATATTTTTCCTCCGACTTCCCTTCTCTCTAACTGAATCCCGCATGGACACCTTTTCTGTCGTCTGTCCGTGAAGACCCCCTGACTTTTCCCTTGGCTCTGAACCAGCTGTCACCTGAGTTGCCAGGCTCCTTAAATGCTCACCTCTTCACCTCTGGCTGCCTCAGGAGCCCTAGGCCGTTCCACCTGAGCTGGTCTCTTCTGGGCCATGCAGGGCAGCAGGGCTGTAGGGACCCCCCCAAAGCAGCCATCAGCAGTGAGGGAGAGAGATTTGGGGGATGGATACCCAGCTCCAGATGGAGAGCTCTGGGGCTGGCGTGGCCAGCACTATCTTTCAGGGGCCACACATGGTGCCCTAAGGGCCCTGGGGGGTCCCTTCGTCCACCCTTTCATTGGCCACCTCCCTGCCCCATCCCCCTTCCCTGATTCCCACTGCTGTTTCCCGGGGTCACCTCCCAAACGAACTCCTTGTGCTCCAAACACTTACGGCAAGTGTGCTTCTGGGTGAACCTAAACCCAGACAGCCCCACGGCTGAGAGCTGGTGGCTCCTCATGGGGCAAGTTAGGGTGTCCTTGACGGTCATTTCAGGGGGAGGGTTTGCTGACCTTCTGTCTGTAACTGGAGTCAGCATTTTACTTCCTCTGGGCCGAGTGTGGCCCTCTACCTGCCGCGCTCGGAGACGTAGCAGTCAGGCGACCTCTCAACGCGAGAGTCGGAGCAGCACCTGCCGTGCCAGGCAGAGCTCATGACCAACGGGGTGACCAGCTAAAGGGCAAAGAGGGGCGAGACCAACGCAGGGGACGCCCGGCCTCCTAAAATCCAGAGGCAGGAAGCGGGATCATGGAGGGGATGAGCCTGAGCAGGCCCAGGGCTCTGGTGGCACCGTGGTGGGACCATTGGTACAAAGGGAGAGAGCAGAGGGCAGGAGCCTGGCGAGGCAGTCGGTCATTTACACAATCATCAAACCTTTCCCGTGGGAGACCTGTTTCCTGTTTTCAGGGAGCACGCAGTCATGAAGGACAGCAAGCTGGGGCGAAGGGAGCCCAGCAAAGCCCTGCTCACCTCTCCTCCTCCCAGTCTCTACCATGACCGTGACTCTGTACCTAACTTCTAAATGATCAGCCTGGCACACACTCTGCCAGGGAACTAGGGAGCCACTGAAGTTTATGCAGCAGGGGCAATGCTATCATAGAAAGGGAGTTCACGGCTACAGGAGCTGGCAACCGAGATGTTTGGGGTGGGAGATGGCAGGGCTCCACCACAGAGCTCATCTGGGGAGGAGTTCCGTCACATTGCAGGAAACTCTGAAAGCCTTGACTCAGGGAAACAGGCAGAAATATCTTGTCCTAGCTGCACGAAATCCTAAGCATCTCAAGGCTTGAGACAACTTCCCATTGAAGTCAAGCTGGCCTTCAATGATGTGGGGAAAACCATCCACGGTGTCATTATGTCAATATCAGACAAAGTCCCGCCCTCACAGAGCTCACAATCTGGGGGAGGGACCAGGAAAGCACCCAAGCACACATGAGGTGGGCTGTTAAATGTGAGGACAGGGGCTGTGGGCACACCATAGAGCAGCTATCACCCCAGACTGGAGGCTCAGGGAGGCAGCCTCAAGCAGAGCATGACCTGAGGGATGAGGAGGAGCTGCTCAGCCAGGGAGAAGGAGAGGTGTGCTCCAGGGAGAAGGGACAGCATGTGCAAAGGTCCTGAGGATGCAGAGAAGATAAAAAGTGCTTTCTGGAATGAGCAGGAATGGAAATGCCTGGGGGAGGGGTGCTGAGTCCTAACAGGTAACCAGCCCATGTGATACGTATGCAGTGAGATCTTGTTTTGTAAACCCACAGACACAGTCACGTACGCTCAGAGCAAGACAGCGCAAGAAGAGACCCCGAAGTGTTCCCACAGTCCATCTTTGCATGGTGAAAATACAGATGACTCTGTCTTCTTCACCCTTCTCTGTATGAGGCAAGATTGCTACAGTGGACATTGTAGCAGTCATTTATGGCTCACAGAATGCTGCGTAACAAACAGCCACAGATCTCAGCGAGAGGTGTTATGTACTCATGGCTCGGGGTTGGTTGAGAGCTAGCTGGCCCAGGTTGAGCCCAGTTAGGACGGCTCTGCTTCCATTTCCCCCATTCTCCTCCTGGGAGCCAAGACATGGAAGCAGCCCTAATGTCCACTGACACATGAAAGGAGGAAGATGTGGTCCATATATACAACAGAATACTATGTATGGGAGCAGCCAGACTACATGACCCTCTTGGCAGTGGTGGCGGAACAAGAGAATGTGCACAGTCTATTAAGGCTCAGAACCAGCATGCTGTCACCCCTCCTTCATGCTACTGGCCAAACAAAGTCACATGGATGAGCTCAGTGCGGAGGAACTGCGGTGTCACATGATAAAAGCTGTGGATGCAGGGTTGGAGGCAACCATGTGATTCATATGCTGAGCCTTGCAGGAATGTTATTAGAAGGAGGGGGATGGGGAGGGGTGGGGGAAGGGAGGGAGGAGGAGGAGAAGGAGAAGCAGGAAGAGAGGGGGAAGATGGATAGGTGAAAGTCATTGAATCAGATATTTTCACCAGCCAGGACTAAGAAAGCCAATCCAGTCTCAAATTTTGAGAGTTCAAGAGTAATCGGAGGTGACAGCAGAGGGCAAACCAAAACCCAGGGAGAAACAGATGCCACTGATGCCTCAGTTTACCTGTCTCTGAAATAGGGAAGGAGGAGTCTCAAAGTTAATCTTTACAGAGCGCTCATGATATTGCCTGCCCCCTAACAAGCATCTAATGAGTTGTTTCTCAAAATCAACACGAAGTGAACTGGACATCCCTCCTGTCCAGCCCCTCAGTCCTGACCTGGCCTGTCTGCAAAGGAGCTGAAACCCCCACCCGGCCGGCCTCGCCCCTCACCGTTTTTACCTAGCATCTTGCACGTGGCTTGTCTTCTTCCGCAAAATAAATATATCACTTCCCTCCGGCAAGAGAGAAATAAAAGCAGTTCCTTAATGCATAAGAAGAAAGTATGGAAGAAATTCCAGTTTGATGGTCTACAGGTATGTTTGTTTGGACTGGCGCGTATAAATCAGCGCCTGGCTTACATCAGATTATCACAGCGCAGTGGGCTCTGGGCTGATTGCGTCTTTACAATCTGTTTACGAGGAGGGCTGAAGCGAAGCGTTCTGGAGGGGGGTTGCTGCATAAGCCTTTGAAAGTTTTCATAATTGCCCAGCCCAGACTGTTCTGCACGGGAAAATGCCTCCTCGCAGGAGTGACACGGTCTCAGGAGCCAGAGACTCCCTGTGCGTCCCAGTTACCCTGAGCCCTGAGTGCCCGCCCCACTCTGCCCATGGATGGTCCAAGCAGCGTTTCAGATCTTTCCTTCTGCTGTCTTGTCCTTAGTGTGTATGACTGTGACTGTGAGTTTACAAAATGAGGTCTTACTGCGTGTATGTCTTACACGTCCTGGGCCCTTCTCTCTTGGGTGTCAGCCGCCCCGCCTCAAGATTTCTGTCTAGAGACAACTTCTTGTCCTCTCTGCATCCTCAGGATCTTTGCACGTGCTGTCCCTTCTGCCAGAGCTTGGCTTGCCTCTTCCTTAGCATGAACTAACTCCTTCCATCTCACAGGCTGAAGCTGCCTTCCCCAGCTCTCTAGTCTGGCAGGAGAGCTGGCATACAGGCTGAATTGCTGCCCCCCCATTTCTATACTGAAGTCCCAACCCCCAGTGCCTCAGAGTGTGACCTCGCTAGGCTAAGATGAAGTCATACTAAAGTGGGACTCTAATCCAAGATGACTGTCGTCCTAATAAAATGGGAAAATCTGGACGCAGAGAGCCCCACAGTGGGACAAGGTGTGAGGAAGAAGGCGGAGATCAGGGTGGTGCTCCTACAACCCAAGGAACAGCAAAGACTGTCAGCAAGCACCAGGCGCTGGGGGAGAGTCTAGAATGAACGGTTCCTTGTGGGCTCTGGAGGCATCAGCCCTGCCGGCACCCGGGTCTTGGACTTCTGGCCTCCGGCAGTGGAAGAATAGCGTTCTGTTGTTGGACTTGACCCCAGAGTGTGGTACCTTGTTAAGGCAGCCAGTGAACTAGCCCAGGACCCTCCTTGCCACCCTCTCCTGCTTTCCCGTGAAGTTCTGTGACGGCCCTCAGCGGACGGTCATTGGCCTCAGCTCTGGAGTGGGGACCAGAGAAGGTGGCTGATAGAGACGGAGGAGAAGCGAAACAGGGTGCACCATGGGGTCAGCGTGTGGGAGGGGAGCTGGGGGTGTTCCCGCAGGCTTGGGGGCACGTGTGTTGTGAGTGTGCCCTTGCACACAACTGCAATGCTTTCTCAAGCAGTTGCCAGGTAGAGTGGCGTGTCCCAGTCTCAAATCTCTATGGGGGCAGGCAAGGAACTTCATGGTTCAGACACCTTCCCTTACAGGGGGGAGGAAATAGTGAGGATGGCCATGTGCACGCATGCATGACCACTCTTTTCAGTGACTTCTGCTACCCGGACCAGAGCCAGATGTCCAGGGCCAAGGGTGTCCATGGGGAATGGGAGGGAACAGACCAGGGCACCGGGGAAAGTCCAGGGTTTGAAGTGCAATTGTTTGGAGGGGCAGTTTGCTAAGGAGAGACCGTTTTCCTACAGTGAGGGCTCCAGAGGGGCGCCCTGATCCCCAGGTGACATGGCGCTAAGTCACACCAGCTGACAAGGAGCCGTCCTCATGTCCTTGCACAGCCCTGCCTTCTGAGGGCAGCAGGTCCCAGGTGGGTGCCCATCATCTTAGCACCTAACACTTGTGCCTACGAGAGGGCAGAGCTGGGCTCCTCTGGCTTCTGTGTCCAGCTTGGATGGCATGCTCGTACCAGCTTCTCTCCTGAGAGTTACAGGCCCACCTGTGGCAGGCGCTCCTGGAGGGCTGTTTGTTGTTGATTTACTTACAGGTTCTTTTTTAAAGAAAATTTATTTCTGTGCAGTCACTATGGAAAACAGTATGGAGGTTTCTCAAAAATCTAAAAACAGAACTACCATATGACCCAGTAATCCCACTCCTGGGCGTATATCTGAAAAAATCAGAAACACTAATTTGAAAGGATACACGCACCCCGATGTTCACAGCAGCGCTATTTGCAACAGCCAAGACATGGAAGCAGCCCTAATGTCCACTGACACATGAATGGAGGAAGACGTGGGCCGTATATACAACGGAATACTATGTAGCCGTAAAAAAGAATGAGATAATGCCATTTGCAGCAACCTGGATGAACTTGGAGGGCATTTTGTTATCACTTGCATGTGTAATCTGAAAAATAGAACAAACTAGAGAATAAAACACAAAAGAAGCAGACTCAAGGATCTAGAAAGCAAACTAGTGGTTATCAGTTGTCGGGGTGGCGATGTAAGGATGGGGAGTGGGAGGTTCAGATTATTGGGTGTGAAACAGTCTCAAGGACGTATATACAACAGGGGGTGGAGATGGGCAATCATCTTGATGCCACGAGATGACAATAAAGAATACCCTCCTCAAAAGTGAACAGATTTTAATACTGACAATCTTGGATTGAATGATGCTATCCACTGCCACCTTGGGAATTCTCAACACTTGAAAAAAATTATATACCATGTGCATTTACATACACCACCCTTCGATTCCTGAATGACATACGCCATCCGTGGGGTTCCTGAAGGCCAGCTCTCCAGAACAGATCCTGTTTGGGGCTTTTGCTGTGTCCAGAGAAATCCACTTTCAGAAATGTTCTTCCTCCTCTAATCAGATAAAGAATGTTCCAGCTTCCTCGGGACCCACAGCCTGTTGGATGGAGTCCATGTTCTTCTCTGTCATCAGCGGGCTCCAAACCCTGCCTAGAGAGGGCTAAAATGACAGCCTCTAACTCACCACTCTGGTGAGGAATCATTCCCCGTGGACCACATCTAATCTCCGCAGGAGGACAAAAGCTGGAGTCCGAGGTAGCCCATGCGCTCGGCATAGAGAAGGAGAATCATGGGACAAAGAACCTGCCTCTTGCTCCCTCCGAGGATCACAAATTAGTCTTTAATCAGATTATTATGCCAATGATGCAGCAAGAGACACAGTATACCCATGCGTCAACCCTCGTCGTTTAAAATGAAGGCATCAAATATGCAATGCACGCAGAAAGGTTTGCGATGGACTGAGTGGGGGAAGGGCTGTCAACGGCCGGTGGACACCCACAGTATGTACACGCGGGACAGGGGGCTGGAGGCTGCAGCCCGTGTAGTGGGGATTGTCCTGAAGTGGCCGGATTAGAAGTGATTCCTCCTGCTTACTGTTTGCCTCCACATTTTCTTGCCTCCATAAAAGAAGAAATAAGGGCAGTTAGGAAGCCCCTCTGCCTCTCACTCAGCGGATCTGATTTCAGCCGTAAAGGGGTCAGCTGAGTCCTGGCAAATTTCATTTTCCACTATTATCCAAATGGAATTGGCTAAATATACTTTTAACAGCATTGTTCTCAGGGTGGTGCATGTCCCACCCCCTCCCCCAACTCCATTTTTTTTTAATCCCCTATTCCAGAGACTTGCGTGCTCACACACTCAGTAAAAATGTGACTCAAGACAGTTGCTTTCTCCTTGGTCCAAACGGTCTCTAAAAAGCAGTGATTACCTCTGGGTTCAAACCATTGTGGAAGTAGTTACAGAGAGATAGATGCTTGCCTTCCACGGAGGGTACCCAGAAAATCATTGAGGAGCATGAGAGAAATAAAGAGTGTCACAACCAACAGAGTCTTTCCGGCAAGTTCCAGAACTATCTGCGGTGGTGACGGTGCATCGCGATAAATCAGAGTCTCCTTTCACAAGACTGGCAGCCCAGTGCCTATTTTTAAAAGTTTACGACCCTGGCTTTGCGAAGCAAACCAGCAAGGCCTTGCCCGGAGCTGTGCGGAGCAAGGCATTTTTAAGTTTCCATCTCACTCCGGAGCGGCAATCCATCATGATAAGATGGGGCGGGAGGAATGGAGCCAGGCTCCCCGCGGCCTCCCCGCTGGTAAAGCTATTTAAGTGGCAGGCACCGCAAGCCCAATCCATTAACCAAAAAAGGGCGCTGCGGCCAGAGCTATTTCTAGGTCTCGGCCAGGGCTCCGGGAGGCCAGCCTTGCGGAGCCCGGGAAGGAAGCCTCGCCGGCCGCCGGCCTGTGCAGACTGTTCTCAGACACCGGGGGCTGGGGCGGCCTGTCCGGGGGACACAGGCAGGCACAAGGAGAGCCTTGTTGGGTCTCCTCCTGTTATCTGTGCCCTGGGGCTGCTGGAGCGGAGACCACAAAAGCCGGGGCTTGAAACAACACAAATCCGTCTACTCTCGACTCTGGAGGCCAGACATAGAAACCAGGGTGTGGGCAGGGTGGCACTCTCAGGAGGCTCCAGGGACGGGTCCGCCTGCCTGTTCCAGCTCCTGTGGCCCTAGGAGGTCCCTGGCTGCCGACAGCATCTCTCCAACCTCTGCTTCATCCCTCTGAACTCCCCACCTCGCTCCCTGTCTCTCTTCTGTGTGCCTCTTATAAGGACAGTGTTCTGAATTCAGGGCCCACCTGGATAATCTGGGATGACTTCCCCCTGATACCCTCAACTTAATCACATCTGCAAAGACCCTTGTCCACGTCAGGCTGCGTTCTCAGGTTCCCAGGAGTAGAATGTGGACATATCTTCGCAGGAGCAGCCAGCCAACCCACTAACCCTCAGCAGGTGCCCACACCTTCTCAGGAAGGTGATTCTGAGGGGACAACTCTATGCTCCCAGGCTCAGCCGTCTGTCCACACCCAGGTGACACCATTCGGAATCAGGGGCTCTGCCTGCCCACCCCTAGAGGTCCTGCCCTCACCAATACACGTCATCTGTAGACCACTTAAAAGCAAGGATTCTAAAGCCAGCCTCAAGTTCAAGTCATGCAACTTTGGCCTCAGTTTCCCCATCTGTGAAGTGGGACTCTTAAGAGTCCCTACCCCCAGGGCTGCTGTGAGGATGAAAAGAGTTACAGTTCCTGAAGGAGGGAGCCAGCCCCCACGCCATCGGCATGATCTCGGACTACCATCCTTCCAATTCCATCTTCCATATTCTTAACCCATGAACGTCAAGTTGGTCTCAGGGGGCCCAACCCATGTTCCTCAGTGGATCAAAGATCCATGATGCCTCAGAGCAAACTTTCGAACCATTTCCAATGTGTGATTTCTATCACACCTCTGAGCTATGCACTCAGCCCAGGAGGCAGTGTTGGACCACCCCACCCCATTCCACCCCACTCTCAGTTAAGGGCTGAGTCCTGCAAGGCTTCTTCTCTGAGCCTTGAATGCCAAGGGCCAGTGCAGGTTGTCGCCTACAATCCTGACGTACTGGCTGTGAACAGACCGGAGGTTCCTACCAACTCCTGCTCGGGTCAGCTTGGTTTGATGGAGTGGCTCGCGAAACTCAGAGGAGCTTTTTACTGACTGGACCACTGGTTTATTGTAAAAGCTTATAAGTCAGGAACAGCCAGACAGAAGAGGTGCCCAGGTCACAGTGTAGGGGGTGGGGGGCGAGCAGCTTCCACACTCTGAGCATGCCATTCTCTTCCTCCCCAGGCTCAGAACCTGGAAGCTTCCTGAACACTTGCTCTCAGGGCTTATGAGGCTCCAACACACGGGCATGATGGATTAAGTCACTGGCCACTGGCGACGGAACTGGATCTCCAGCCCAAGACTCCCCGCCCTGGAGGTCAGGGCTGGGGCTGGAAGTTTCAACCCTCTAGTCACATGGACGGGGCCCTTGCCCATTGGCTCCCTCCTTAGGTGACCTAGGGACTTTGCACAAAGCACCCCCATTAACTTAACCAGATACCTTCACGGCTCTGCTCACTGAGGAAACCCCAAAGTTTTTGAGGTGCTGGGCTACCTGAAGAGAAGGAAGACTAAATAACACAGTTCTTATTATAAATCACAGTACCACACTGTTGAAACCCACAGAGCGTGTTATTTCAGTGTATTTGCAGAAAGCCCAGCAGGCCATGTAGGTAGCAGCTGGTGGGGAGAGGATGGAAGCCAGGGTAAAGCTGGCCCGGTCCAGGGAGCCACTTCGCGGAGCTGCTGTGCGTAAGCGCCCTTGGTCCTCAGCCAGCAGAGAAGAACACGACCAGGAAGAGGCCCTCAGGGCTCTTTACCAGTGGCTTGGTCCCTTCTTCCCTCAGACAGCCCGGGGCCGCACCTAAAACCCCCCCTGAGCTCACGACCATGAGGTAACACAACGCAAGGAAGGGACTGGACGGGGGGCAAGGGCTTCACATCATTTAAAAAGAACAATACGCATTCCTTGTAGAAAATCTGGCAAATATAGACAAGCCCCTAATTAAGATTCAAATCAAACAGTAATGCTTTTTCAGTTGTCCAGACCTCAAGACACTTCACACGTGAACACATAAAGTCAAAGACTGTTGTGCTACGATTCAGATTCATCTCAAGAGGTTTTTATTCCCCTTCACAAACCAAGAGATAAAACACTTAACTTTAAAACCATGACACTTGTACTGTCTAGTAAGTTATTTTTTAACATGTATGTATTTATCCTGTATATTTGGTAAACATGTCTTACCCTCTTATTTTTTGTGTGCATGCTAAGCCTCTTCAGCTGCGTCTGACTCTTTGTGACCCCACGGAACATAGCCCACCAAGCTCCTCGAGTCCATGGGATTCTCCAGGCAAGAATACTGGGGTGGGTTGCCATGCCCTCCTCCAGGGATCGAACCCATGTCTCATGTCTACTGCACTGGCAGGTGGGTTCTTAAGAACATGACCTAAAGCATTTCTTTGCGGGCATGTCTCATCTTTAATTTACTCAATTCCAGATTAGCAGTTATTTACGTAACTGCCATTTTTTTGGAATATATAAATAATGCTATGGTATATGTATTTGCTACAGCACCAGAGCATTTCCTCTGGCTCAATTTCTACAAATATAAGAGCTGCTCTAGAAAGTTTGCACTTGTAAGGCATTCAATACCCTACGCCAAATTCACTCGACAGGGGCTTCCCTGGTGGTCCAGTGGTTAAGAATCTGTCTGCCAGTGCAGGGAACATAGGTTCCATCTCCAACTGGGGAAGATCCACATGCCTCGGGGCAACTAAGTCCATACACCACAACTACTGAGCCCGTGCTCTGGAGCCCACAAGCTGCAGGGCCTGAGCCCATGCACCCGAGGGCCTGTGCCCTGCAACAAGAGAAGCCACCGCAGTGAGACACATGCCCACCACACCCAAGAGGAGCCCTCGCTGATTGCAACTAGAGAAAGCCAGGGCACGGCAATGGAGACGGAGCACAACCAAAAATCAATCAATAAAAATGTATGAAAAAGCACTCTGTAAAGGTTGTATCAACTTGCAGTCTCAGCAGCTATATCTGATAAGAGTAGTTTTCTCAAAAATCTCATATTGAACAGCATAATTTTTAAAACCCATAGCCAGTTTGGTGGGCAGAAAAAAGACAGGACATCTGAGTCTCAGCTTCTTTGTTCGGATGGCTACTGCAGATGGATATTTTCTAGGTAGTGGGCCATTTGAATTTCTTGTGTGAATTGCTTGAAAATACTCATTGCCTTTTGAATGTTGCATTAATTGCCTGACCTTATGATTTACCAGCGCTGTTTGCATACTAAGTATTCAAACTCAGCCTTATGGAGGCCGATTAGAAAGTCTTGCACGGATGTTGCTAATTTCCCGCCAATTTCTTATTTGCTTTCTGAATTTGTAATGGATTTTGTAATAAGTTTTATGAACGTTTTCTGTGCTCAATTAGGTTCATCTTTTTTCTCTATGATTTCTTTACCTATATGTTTAGGAAAAGAAGATATGCAACTTTCCCCCAACTGATATGGAAAAAAAATAGTAAATATTAAAACTGGGCAAAACCAGTTTAATCTAGGAATGAGAGAAACAAAGGAGGCGACATCATACCTTCTGTTCCAGAAAATACAGTTCGCCTTGGCATTAGACTCTGCTGGGCTCCGTGTACTTTGTTACTCTCTCTGCCCAGATGATGAGTCTGTGTTAAAAAAACGTCTTCTCAGATCGACTCAACATAGCAGCTGAGGCTGTTATTCTAACATAATAAAGAGATTCCTCTCCTCCCCACCAATCTGCCCAACCGGGCCCCTATAATCCGGGGCATCTTCTTAAGCAGATCCACATGGAGGAGAGCTCAGCCCCACAGGCAGACAGAAGGAGGGACACCCAGCTTCTCCACCACTTAAGCTGCTGTTCTGCAACTGAGGACCAGCCAGGGAAAGCACCAACGCCCTGACTCGCCCACAGAACAATTTGCCAAGTGCATGCTGAGACCACCTCTTACAGAGGCCTGTGACCGCCTGGCCCCGACCACAGCCCTGACAACGCCCATTCAAAGGGCCTGCGTGGATCCCACGTGTGGCCACCTTCCACGAGACTCCCAGCAGTGGTGTCTCCATCAGGAGTACCCGCTTCCCTGGTCCAGCCCTTTGCTTCACAGTTGAGGAGCAGGAAGCCCAAAGCGGGGAGGTGTTCACGGGTACTCTCTGCAGAGCGGGGCCTATGAGCAGTCTGACTGCCTGGTTTCCAGGGTCAAGTGAAGCCCTCCCAGGGCCCCGCCAGCAGGCTGAAGCCTTGGAGCTACACAGATTCTCCAGCCCTGGGTCCCTTCAGGGTCAGATGGTGAATGAGCTTTCATGACAGTCATAACAGGTGACCACAGAGTGGAAGGTTAAAACAGCAGAGACATGTTATCTCACGGTTCTGGAGTTTATAAGTCCCAAAATTCAGTGTGAAAAAAAATAATATATTACACTAAAGGCTAGAATACACTTGTTTTTCCCAAGTAAACACCAACTGAACCTGGCAAAAGGTAGTTATGAAAGAAACTCACCCAGAAAGGAAGAATTAACTATGAGGACGCACTTGACTTTTTCTTTAGAGAATTAACAGCCAAAGGCAGACCACCCAGGTGACTCAGTGGTAAAGAAACTGCCTACCAATGCAGGAGACATAGCAGATACAGGTTTGATTCCTGGGTCTGGAAGATCCCCTGGAAAAATAAATGGCAACCCACTCAAGTACTCTTGCCTGGGAAATCCCATGACAGAGCAGCCTGATGGGCTACAGTCCACGGGATCATAAAGAGTCGGACATGGTTGAGCATAACACACAACCTAAGATTTTTCAGAAGACAATGGGTAGTAGCTAAAATTTATTGCTAGATATCCCTCTCTTGTGCTTCAGCGGAGAAGAATCCTATATGGTTCTGCTTTGTGGAAAATGCTAACTAAGAACTAATTCCTAGATGACAATGTCAACAAGTTGACATGTGTGAACTTTGACTTCTAGTTTACATGTGCAACTGCTGTCTCGTTAGAACTGCACTTTGAGTGATTTAATCGCTTTTCTGCTTCAGGGGTGTATTAGCTCCCGTTTTGAGTGCTTAGTACATATGACAGGCTCTGTGCAAAGCATGTTGTCAACACTATTTTGGGAGATAGATTTTAGTATCCCCACTTCTCGAAAGTAAGTGAAGCTTCAAGATGTCCATACTACATGCGCTGCTAAATAATAAAGTCAAAATTCACGCACACACAAAGTCAGGGTGTCTTTGGGTGTCCCAAAGACTCCAGGGGAGGACCCTCCTGGCCTCCGCCAGCTCCTGGCTTTGCTGACTGTCCCCCGCCTCCTTGGCCCACAGCCTTCTCCCAGTAGCCTCAGGGCTGTCTCCTCCACATGTGTCTACGGCCACATCATCTCCTCTTCTTAGAAGGACCCCAATCGTTGGATTGACTTGATCACGTCTACAAACATCCTATTTCCAAATAAAGTCACGTTCTGAGGTTCCAGGAAGGACATGGATTTGGGGCTGGGGAGGTGGGGGTGGGCCGCTGTGCAAGCAATGCATGTGGTCAGGTGGGAGGTGGGCATGGGATGGAGAATCCTCCATCAGCATGCCTGAGAGGCACTGCCAGAGCTTGTGCAAAGCCCGCATGCTCACATCGCCCAGATGCTCCAAGCCAGGAAGCTTTACAAGCGTGTCCTTGGAGATTCTGACATATGGCTGTGCGTCCCCTTCGCTGGGGACAGCTGTGGAGCCAGGAACTACATTTCTCAGCTCCTTGAGTCTAAAGAGGCCTTGGGGTAAGTGAGTGGTGCCACGTGAGTGGACATAACAGGGGTCCCTTCTCAGTCTGACTGGCTCAGAAGCAGGCTTCTTTCTCTTTTTCTCCAACCACCAGCTGGGTGAGGAGGACCACAGAGTGAGGGGTGGGGGGACCCCAGACCAAGGGTCCTGGATGACTTCACGGAGGGAGATAGTGGCTGACCCACACCACCCACACACAATGGGTGCCCTGAGGTGAGGCGGGTGGTTGTGATGGTAGCTAGCAGTCATCAGGACTGTTACAGAATCCCGGCAAGGAGGCACTGGTGTGGGAGGACTTGAGCCCTCCAGGGTTCCGTATGCCCTGCGTCCTCTTCCTATCACCTTTGGATGACCTCCGATTTGAATATGTGACTAATGTTTTGTATCTTTAACAAAATAGAAGTCAAAAGCATTTTTCCAGCGACCTTAAATAGGGACCAGCTCCTTCAAGTTCTCCTAGAATTGAATAACAGGAAGGCGCTGATGATCCTGAATAATTTCCATTTTGTCTTGGCTGCCAGGAAGTTCAGAGTAAAATTTTATGTTTAATTACAGCACCTAACTCGTTCCAGATTCCTGGAAATCGATCCGCCTCCTGCTCAGAGATTTCTGATCGGCCTTTAACTGTACGTTCTCATGGTTTATGTGCGTTTTAAGTTGTAGGCTGGCTCCAGTTCCTTTTTACATTTGGTGGCTAAAAAATAATAAAGGAATCCACCCAGACGTTGCAGGCAGTGGCTGAGGTTTGCACTGGGGGCTGTGGCACACTGATTCTGGGGGCCAGTGGAATCAACGCCATCAGATGTGCGGCAGGCCCTGTTTCTATAAATCATCTCATCGATTAATGGAACAAGTGAATACTGATCGCCTGCCAAGGACCTGGCAGTGTGCCAGGCACCCAGAAAGACTACGCAGACCTGCAGCATTTCGCCATCAGGGAGCTTGGGTCTGGACGGGGAGACAGGTGTACTCGTGAATGACCAGGTAACCCAGAACAAAAAAGTGTGAGTCTGCAGACACGAGAAACACCAGTTTGGACTGGAGAGATTACAGGAAGGTGTCACAGAATCAAGGCATCTAATTTGGGTTCAACGAGATTAAACAAAGTACTGAGAGGCACAGAGAAGGTATGTTTGGAGCAAGGCTGAGGGAACAAAGAACAGGCTCGGCGTTTTTGAGGATCATTTTGTATTTTGTTCTTTATTCTCCCACCTCCTCTGCCCTGCACAGGGGTGGATTGACCATCTCCTTTTTTTCTTAATCATTATTTTTTGTTTTCTACTTAATATGTAAAGTTACTTAAAATATTCACTGTGTCCTGGCATTACATTCTGAGTTTTTCCTAAGATGAAATCAAAATTCACCAGTCTCAAAGGTTCTGACCTTCAGGAACTTGATGGAAGTCTGACATGTTTCCCTTGGCAGAGGCACGGGTTTCTTCCCGTGCCAACAATAAGAGAGTAAGATAATGTTGGTTTCAGATCTTGATTCTCCAGAAAAATGCCTCCGGCGTTGCACTTTCTGTAACATAATGGAGCGAACCGGACAGTTCCAAGAATTGTGCACCAGGGTCCTCAGGGGATGCAGAGCTGGCTTATAATTACTGAGGACGAGCGTTCAAAGGCTCCGTTACTCAGCACCTAGCCCCCCCCCCCCCCCCCCAGGAAAACAAAACAGCCTGTAACGAAAGTGGCTGAGAAAATCCCCTTTGAAAGGGCTGCTCATGCCAGGAGAAAACAACAAGTTAAAGAGAATTCTTTCCCATGGGCGCTCACCCTGCACACGCAGGATGGCTTTGCAAAAATGCTCACTTCCTGTGCTGTTTCCAGAAACAGGGGTGGGGGGCAAGGTCGGGGGGAGGGGGGCATGCAGGTGGGCCTCTTGGTCCCTTTGTGTAAGTCTCCCTCTGAAGGGGAAAGACCCTAGATTCACCCGCAGCCTCCCGTCTCCACGGTCACTCCCAACCACTGGGTGCCCAAGGAGTCTCCTGTGGCTTCCAGCTCTGCATAATGGGGGTCCAGATCCCCCAGCTCCCTGAGCCTGGACAGCCTCTCTTTTCCAGTTGGCTCCCCCCGTGTGGAGCCCTCTGTCACCCATAGCACCAGGAGCCAGTGGCATGGGGACTCATACCTACCGGTGCCTGGGGATGTGGCATGCAGAGGGGGGCATAACCGGGCTTTGCTGGACAAATGCACGACCAAAGAGGGAGGGGTTGAGGGGAGAAGGTGCTGCCCAGGAGCCTGGGACAGGCTGACGACCGCCCTCTGCCACCCTTCAGCCAAGACACGCCTTCCTGGTACCTGAAAGGGGATGAATAACTCCAGCTGCTGGGAGTCCTTGCCACCCTCGGTGCACAGACCAGCATCCAGGCCAGGACAAGATCTCCTGAGGCCCAAGTCCACCCCTGGCTGGGAGGAGAGGACAGAAGTGAACCCTTTTGAAGCAAAGTCAGAGTGCTCTGACCAAGGTAGAATGAGGCTGGGCCTCACCGAGACAATGTGCCGCCCGGTCAGGTGGCGAGTTCATTCACCTGTGCATACACGGGTTCATTCAGATACGATTTACTGAGCATCTACTGTGGGCTGGGCTCTCCTTCTACTGTCTAGGGGTGGGGTGTTCAACATGGAAGGCTTAGCAGGGGCCAAGGGGCATGTGTGTCCCCCACAAGGCACTGTTCACTGAGGCAAACTGACCCTGCGACCTTAGCCAGCAATGCCCTTCCCCTACCTCATGACGGATCTCACTAATTCCTCCAGCAGAGCCCCATCGCATGGGCTGCAGGGGGAATCACTGATAGACTCAACATCACCCTCATCTGACCCATGGCGACCTTCCCAGGGCCGTGACCTCAGCAATACCTGGGCCGAGGAGCAGGGGTCTCCTGGAGACAGATCCCCCACCCCAAGCAAGGGGCCCATACGTCAGCCCAGAAAGAGCTGTCTCCTTTGTATATTCCATGCCAACTTGGGAGCGGCCAGGGCCAGATGCCAAAGGGAAATTGGATCCTTTCGAAACGCAGCAGAGATAGCGCAGCACGGAGAGGGTCAGCCTTTCCAGGCTTCAGAAGGTCAGTGCACAGGCGGCAGGCACACACGGTGTGCGGGGCTGCCCTTCTGGCTTAGCAGCTCTGAGGATGGCATTTGGCAGCAGGAACCACACACGCGGACAGCCACACGCCGTCAAATGCGCCATGGTGACAACTGGGCCTGGGAGGGCCGGTGGATGCATGCTGCCCTTGCCACGAACCCAGGGCTCCGGGTCACAGGGAGGGAGCCCCTCAGGCGGCCTGGAGGACCTCCTGAGGACAGGCTGTGTTTGGGAGTCTGAGGTCCCTCCTCTGCGTGGGGCACAGGGCACCCCAGCCCACAGTTTGTGGAGCCCCTCCACTGGGCTCCATAGCGGGTGGGTGGCTGGATGGGAAGAGCTGACCCCCTGAGGCTGGGGCTGCGGTCGGAAAGCCTGCCTTTTGATGTCCAGCAGACCTGGGCTTTGTGCAGGCCCCACCTCCCTTCACTGTGTGGCCTTGGCTGACTTCCTTAACCTCTCAGAGCCAAAGCTTGCATCCAGAGCCTTCTGGTGCCTTGCTCACAGCCTTGGTCTGGACCTACTGACATGCTTTGGCAGGAGGCACCAGGGGTGGGTGTGAGAGCTGGGGCTTGGAGGCACAGATTGGGGGTCAATTCCTTTGACTTTGAGGGTATCATTGAACTTCTCCCACAGTGCTTCCTAGAACTGGCCTTAGAGTTGTGTGCTCAGTTGCTTCAGTCGTGTCTGACTCTGAGACCCCCATGGATGGTAGCCCACCAGGCTCCTCTCTCTATGGGATTATCCTGGCGAGAGTACTGGAGTGGGTAGGCATTCCATTCTCCAGAGGGTCTTCTCATACTGGAGTGGGTGGCCATTTCCTCCACCAGGGGATCTTCCTGACCCAGGGATCAAACCAGCACCTCTTATGTCTCCTGCATCAGCAGGCAGTTTCTTTACCCCCACTGCCACCTGGGAAGACTTAAAGGGATATAGGCAAAGCTCACAGCATGCCCAGCACCTAGAATAAAATGCCTTGTGCCCCCCGAAGAATTATCAGCATCACCCTACGGCACTCACCTCCCTTTACTACATCTGTAAAATGGGGTGATAATTTATTGCTTTTCAAAATGCTGGGAGGATGCTGGGCAGAACCCTTAAGAGGCACAGGGCTTCACATATGGGAAATGCTCCACAAATAGCAATTTCCTTTTCCTCCTCTTAATTGCCCTTAATTGCCTTAATTCTTAATGATCCTGAACAGCCAAGCAGTCTTGGGAGGTCCTTGCCGGAGCCAAAAATACTAGGATGGTCAGCAGAGGCATGCTCAGGCCTAAGACATCCTGGTCTTCAAGCTAGAAGGTTCATTCCTTCCTCAATCCCAGGGGCTCTGCAAATAGGTTCATTAGGTGAATTTTGTTCTTAATAGGTATGGAGGAAATACTCCATCGTGTACTCAAGATTCCTTCTCCCTAACCAATAGAACTCAGCAAAAGACTTCAATGCCCAGGCTCTCTTGCAGCTATAGGTAGTCATGTGAAGCCATTCTGACCAATGAGATGTGAGCTGGGTCTTTGCTAGGAAACCAATTTCCTGGATCCTGCTTCCTCCTTTCCTGCTTGACAGGCGGAGGAGGGGGTGCAGCCCTGCTGTTTTCATTTAACAGAGCAGTCTATGGCCCTCTTTTATCAGCTTCCATGGGCCTCCTGAAACTGCTTAATTTTCTTTTTGCTTTTGCTTTTTAAATTTATTTATTTTTAATTGAAGGATGGGGTCACCAAGAGCTAGACATGACTGAGTGACTGAACTGAACTGAATTGAAGGATAATTACTTTGCAATATTGTCTTGATTTCTACCAAACATCAACATGAATCAGCCATAGGTATGCATATGTCCCCTCTTTCTTGAACCTCCCTCCCACCTCCCACCTTGCTTACTTTTCTTAAATGGTATTATGTCATTTGGATTTCTAAATGTGTTGTCACAATGTGCTGTGTTTGAAGTATAAATATGGTCACATGTTGTCATGACGGAAGGTATTGCATTTTAAAACCTTGAATTGAAATCCAATACACCTACAGAAAAGTGCAGAAATCCTACGTGTATAGCCGATGACTTTTTACTAGCCGACACACCTGGGTAACCAGCACCCAGATCAAAAAACAGACATGAGCAGGCCCCAGAAACCTTCTGCCCTCTGTCACTCTCCCACAAGGGGTAACCCATATCCTGCGGCCTAGCAGCATGGATTAGCTTTGCCTGCCTTTATGCTTGTCTGCAAATGGAATCACAGTGTGTGTGTGTGCTTAGGCTTCTGGCCGCCTTTGTTCTACACCATCTAGGTGGGATTCACTTATTCTGGTCACTGTGTAAGATTTCATCGTATCTTCATTTATAACAGCTTCCCAGTATTCTAACACCTGCGTGCACCACGCTGTATTTAACTGGTCCTCCTTTAACCAACCCGAGGGTTTCCTTTTGGGGGCGATCGAAAGCAATGTTGCAATTACACTTCTGAACACATACCTTGGTGTAGTTTCAAGCACAGTATCTCAAGGTGAATTCAGAGCTAATCTTTTGATCTACCTACTTCTGAACTGCTGGGCTGATTAACAAATCATCTAGTTCCCTTTATAATGAAGAGAATCCAATAAAATACATTCAAATGAACAGAACACCCAGTGTTAGAGTGGGACCACTCCCTCACTCGGCCTCCTGCCTCTATGAAGCCCTCCTTCCTGCCCCTGGGCTGAGGCAGCCTTGCAGCTCACAGCCCTTCTGTGGTGCATCCCTCCCACGTCTGGAAATGATTCGATAGCCTCGTGAATTTTATAGGCTCTGAGCATCCATTAGCTGACCTAATCATTTTCAGAGACCTGAAAGTCAGTCACCTGTGGTTCTGCCAAACCTTCACGTGTCGGAAGTTGGAATGGGGGAAGATTGCTTCCCCCATGGTCCATGTCTCAGAGAGAATGGAGAAAGGAGTCTGGCCAGACCCATTTTCATTAAAGAAAGAGAATGCAGGAGGCCTGAGGGAGCTAATAAACAAGGTAGTAAGATGTGCTGTTAAGTGAAAAGAAGCAAGGTTGGGTTAAAGCAGGGTGCACTCTGTATTCTGTGTGGCAACTGGGGGAAGGGGAGTCATTGACACACGCGTGAAAACAAAGCCTGCCCCCACTGGCGAGGCCCCTGTGCACAGGAAAGGAGCTCTCTGTCATCGCAGAGGGGTTGTGTGGGATGGGGGAGGAACGAAAGGGGCCAGACTTGGATTTCTCATGTTATTCCTTTCTGTATTGTTTCAGTTTTCTAGTATGGATGTGAGAGTTGGACTATAAAGAAAGCTGAGTGCTGAAGAATTGATGCTTTTGAACTGTGGTGTTGGAGAAGACTCTTAAGAGTCCCTTGGACTGCAAGGAGATCCAACCAGTCCATCCTAAAGGAGATCAGTCCTGGGTGTTCATTGGAGGGACTGATGTTGAAGCTGAAACTCCAATACTTTGGCCACCTCATGCGAAGAGTTGACTCATTGGAAAAGACCTGATGCTGGGAAAGATTGAGGGCGGGAGGAGAAGGGGACGACAGAGGATGAGATGGCTGGATGGCATCACCGACTCGATGAACATGGGTTTGGGTAGACTCCGGGAGTTGGTGATGGACAGGGAGGCCTGGCATGCTGCGGTTCATGGGGTCGCAAAGAGTCGGACACGACTGAGCAACTAAACTGAACTGAACTGAAGTCATGGGCACTGTGTTATTTTTTCTATTACGGTGTAACAATGTACTATAAACTCACACATTTATATCTCATTGTTCCGAGGGTCAAGAGTCTGGGCACAGCCTCACCGGGCTCTCTGGTGGCTGCCATCGGGGGCCGGCCAGGCTGCACCCTCATCAGAGGCTCCATGGGGCAAGATTTGCCTCTGAATTCCCCCCAGGTTTCTGACAGAATTCTTCTTCTTCTTGCAGCTGTGGAGCTCATGGTGGCTTGCATCTCAGAGGCCAGTGGGACAGTCTTTGACATCCAGGAGGGTGCCTCTGTCTCTCTTTCGTGGGCTCTCACCTGATTAAATGAGACCCACTCAAAAGAACCACCTCTTTAATCAGCTGACTAAGGAAGGACTTTAACTACATCTGCAAAACCCTTTCACCTTTGCCATCTTCTGAGGGCTAGAAGCAGGTCACAGGTTTGCCTACAGTCAAGAAGAGAGAACCACAGAGAGGTGTAAGTGTGGGTGTGGGGGCGTGGTGGGGAGGTCGGCTAGCCACGTGGGTTCCGCCCGCCTCCCACATGCAGAACACTGACTTGAGGAACGTTAACAGGAGTTATCCCAGGAAATGGTCCATTACTCACGTTTGGTTTTCTCTGTTTTCCTGTACATTTAGAAGTGGAACCTGCACTTTTTGAAGCGGTACTTTGTCATGCTCATCTCCGTTTCCTCTTGTTAGTTTCTGTGCGAACACTGTCCCATCCCTCCATGCCTGCGTCGTGCTTACATGGTCAAACACAGCCATATGTAGCTAAATAGAGGTTTCACTCCCACACTTTGTACCCCAACAAGATGGAACCTTAAACATCACTCTGCAGGCTGGGCTCTTTCTCTCCTCCTGTGGATACCTCCCTGATGCTTCTCCACTTCTTCCTGGTACCCCGCAGCACCTTCCAGGGAGGGATGCTCCGCTTGTGTCCAGGTTGCTTGGTTTATCAGTCGGTTTTCTTGCTTACACTCCATATGACGCTGCGACATTCTTGTAAATACGACCTCACACGCTGGGGCTTTTCCTTCTACAGGATGGATGTTCTGAGGAGAGACCTCTGGCCACATCGGTGGATGTGTTGCATGTGGCCGTCTTCAAGGTCGTGACAATCTGCATTCCCCGGGCCCTGACGAACATGCCCTCTGCCCCCTCACTCTCCTGATTAAACAATTTGCCAGGCCTGAACTCAGATCCTGGTTTCCCCAGTCCCTTCTGTGTCATCTGGGGTAAACTACTTAAATACTTCTGGACCTCAGTTTCCCCACCTGTAAAAGGAGAATAAGGATAGCGCCCACTTCACAGGATGGACTTGGGGATTGAATGTGTGCACACAGGGACCCTGCACATGCTGTGATTCAGTTCGTAGCAGCCACTCAGAGGAGCAAAAGCCGGCCTCCCAGGATCAACCCAAGTCAGTGCTCCTCACCCTTTGCCTCCCCTGAGAGTCTTCTGTACAAGCCTGAGTGGAAATGGGCTGTGAATACTACACCTGCATCCCCCAGGAGCCAGGTCCCCAAAGTGACAGGGAAAGCAGAATCATCAGCGTGACCGTCACCGGCACGGTCACTGTCACCTCTGCTGTCATGACGCCCCCACTTACGGAGCGCTTCTATCTGTTGTGAAGTTCCTCTGCAGGAAGATTACTCTGAAGGGTGTCTTCCTCCTTAGACAAGAATCGGACAAGCTTTTGGCTTTTAGTAGCAGAAACCCAATCCAAGGCAATTTGTCTCCCAGGAAAATTAGTTTGGAGGCTCAGAGGCCCCAGGGTTGGTTAATCCAGTGTCATCAACAAGAACCCATGTCCTTCCTTCTTGCTGCTTGCCCATCCTCAGCAAATCAGCCTCTTCCTCACTATCACAAAATAGTTGCCACAGTTCCAGCTGTCACTTACAGATGTCCCAGTATCTGATGGATAAAAACAAGCTATCTCTTCTTTGTGTCTCTTCCTAAGAGCATGGCAGCCTAGAGGAGATCTGCGTACTTTCTACCCAAGTGCCCCTCTCCCATCTAGAGCCAGATGGATGTGCTCAGAGGAGTGAATGAATCCTACCCCCAACACTTACTACATGGCAGGGGGTGAACCGCTTCACCTCTCTGTAACCCAGCTGTGTCATCTATAAAAGCTGATAAAGTAGTATCTGTTTCAGAAAGCTATTGTGAAGATTCCATGAATCACGAATGCCAGTCACGCGTACTTTAAGAGCCTTACCATTACTGTTGTCCCTGTTGTCACTGTTACTGTTGTGGGTCTGGGGCAAGTCTGGCTTAATAAATACTTGAACTGCTGAGTGACTGACGGGAGGGACCTGTCACTTCGGCAGGCTGCAGGGAAGGGGAAGAGGTGTGGGAGAAGCAGGGGTTGACAAGCAGCCAGCACACGGCCACCCAGCACGCCCGGATTCGGCGTTCAGACTGACTGATCCCATCCTGCAGAAAGACCCTGCGCCTGCGGGGGCCCAGCTGGCTGCCCCCAGACCATCCTGGCCTTTTGTTTTTATCTGGCCTGCCCGCCAGCCCTCGGGCTGACACTCCGTGTCATTACTCTGCTTCAGACACTCAGGTACCAGCTCATTTGTCAATCAGCACGAACGTTTCCATTGTCAGAGACGCTGCCATCTCTGTGCAGGCGCGGCTGGCTTCGCAGCCGGGAAGACCCCCAGCTGCTCCACGTGGAGCCGGGGATGACGGCCCCAGGAGAGGCTGATATCAGGGGTTCGCTCAGCACAAGGGAGACAAAGTGCACCCTGAGCCAGACTGGAGACCCACACCAAAGGGATCCAAGGATGCGGAGTCCTCTGGGACGGTGGCCCAGGGCCTCAACAGGTGACTGAATTCTCACCTCCCTTCTCTAGCTGAGCAACTCTGGACAAGTTACTCACCCTCTCTGAACTTCCGTCTCCTGAAAAAATGAGTCTGTCCAGCCTTTGATTCTACAACCAGTTCCCAGCATGAACAGGGCAGCCCAGGGAGGCAGGAAGGACACTCACGAGGTTCTGGAGAGGGGAAGATGAGACCCCAGAGCAGCCCTGGCCCTGGGGCCCTAGGAGGCCACTCTGTGCTTGCGCCTCCATTTCCCGCCCCCTCAAAATCAGAAAGAGGGGGCATTTCAACACGTCTGCCTTCTTACAGCAATATTCTTTACACTGTGGGTCTCTAGTGGGTCATGAAGTTAATGCAGTGGGTGGAATCCAGCACTTTTTTTAAAGAAATGGTATGGAATACAATGAAATATGAAAGGGTAAATAAGGCCAGGACTGTTTGGGAAGCTTTCTTGTGCTTCTCTGCACCTGTAGAAACCGAGTCTGAGTGTGAACTCAAGTCCGCATCATGGGCACAATTGAGAGGGTTGGAGAGTCACCACCGGCCACATACGTTCTCAGGGTCACCTGTCACTTGACCACTGTTCCCGGCAGGGGCCCCGTGCCCGGCTCTGGGAGGAGAGGAGGTGAGGGGGAGATTAAGGGGAGTCCACGGTCTCATCCTCTCAACTGATCATCAGAAAAGAAGGACACAAATCACTGTCTTGAAGGTGTGATTGTGGAGCTGAAGAGGCACCAGTTAACAGGTGAGGTGTGTCCCAGTTCAGAGGAGAGAAGTGATGTGGCATTTCTACTGAGGCGGGTGGGATGGGAGAGGGGAGTGGAAGAACCGTCGGGGTGGAAGCAGCGCCAGGTAAACCTGAGACCCCCTGAAATGATGCGTGTCCAGTTCCTCACACACGTGGCCACCCCTGCAAGACTCAACAGCCAGAGCTAGAACCCCCGGGGCACCTGCTGCCATTGCTCCTCGTTTTTCTTATCCACTGGCCCCATGGTCCCTTGTGAAGGAACAGAGCTGAAGCCTGGGTTGGTCCAGAATTTGCATCCCTGGGGAAGGGAGATGGATAGTCCTAGTTTTCCTCATCCAAAGTCACTGGATGGGGCAGGTTAGCGGGATGGGACCAGAGATGAGTAGGGTGACCCGAGGGTGGCTGGAGGATCCCCACACATAGCCTGAGGAGGGCCCTCCACCGAGAGGCAGGGGCCGTGAGGGCTCGCCTCTCTGCTCCTGCCACTTGCACTCCGCTGCTGCAACTTAAATGCAGATGGCTGAGTCTCCAGAAGGGGAACGCAGGGAACAGGCCACCCCCAGCCCGGGTTCAACCCTGCTCCAGCACCCACATCTCCCTCTTCCCCAGAAAGGAGCCTGAGACTCCGGTGGCCGGTTCTGCAGCGCTGCCAGCTTCCTGTCATTGCCCCTTAGAAAAGGAGAAAACTCCCGTTGTTTTAGGATTAAGTAATCAGCATGTCATTTATTTCTCCAAACCACAAGTGCAGGGCCTGCTGGAGATCTGGTACTGGGAAAGCACCGGGCCTTACGACTGAGCCCAGCTTCCTTTCCCTAGGAAGGTGCAGTGGGTCCTGCCAGCTAGGGCCCACGTCCTGACTTGGCTGCAGCCAGAATCCGGAAGGGGACAGGAAGGGCCGGCCTCTGAGAGCCTCTGAGGACCACCCCGCCTCTCTGGACTTGACTGTCCCCTCCACAAAGTACAGCAGCAACCGCAGCACAACAAACACTGTGCTGACAACAGCTCCCTGCCAGCAGGTCTGCTCAGGGCACTGCCCTAGGTTACCGTATTTCATCTTCAAAAATGGCACCTGAAAGGCAGGTGCTCTTGTCATCCTATTTTTTACCCATTTTACCAGCAGCAGCCAAAGCTCAGAGACATTAAGGAGCTTGCCCAAGGTCACACAGCCAGGATGGAGCAGCCCTGACCCTCAAACCCAGCTTCTCATGACCTTCATCTTGTCCAGCAACCCATAAGGAAGATGAAGTGGAGGTTGTGACAGTCCCTGTTTGTTTTTTTATGTCAGTCCTTCATTTCATTAATCAAGAGGTGGTTTTACCTCCAAAGCCATTTTTTAAGTGCACATTTCAATGGCTTTCAGTATTTTCACACATGCGTGCAGCCATCACCGCGGTCAATTTTAACACATGCCTCAGCATTCAGAGAGGGGGTTGCTTTCCCGGTTGTCCGGTGGTAGGGAAGACTCCCGACGCAGGGGGCCTGGGTTCTATCCCTGGTTAGGGAACCAGATCCCACACGCTGCTACTAGGAGCTCACAAGCTGCAACTAAAGACAGATCAGAGGGGCCACACGCCGCAAGCAAGACTCGTTGCAGCCAAATAAATAAACAAATACTTAAACAAACAAACAAAACAGAATGGCTGTGGGTCCAGTGATCATAGGTTCCAGCTGTCTGACCCCTGAGCCAATGCCACGGGTTCTAGGTTTTTAGCAGAGCAACACCCCGTGCCGGCATGGATTTCTATATTAGTCCGGACAGGCTAGACACTGTCGCTGTGCAGACAAAGGAAGCCCTGGGCATGCAGCGTCAGTTCTCCTGAGCGTCCTCCGACAGGTTCAGGACTTCCCTCACCTCATGGTCCTGAAACTGCTGGTTGCTCCGTGCGGGCCCTCATCACATCCCTGGGACAGCATCTCGTGAGGACAGGACGTGGTGTGTGCCTGCTGTATCCCCAGGGGCTGGTGCAGCCTGGCTTGAAGGGTCCGCCCCAGAAAGATCTGCTGAAAGTGCAGAAGGGGCAGGGGATGCAAGGAATGAATGCCCAATTAATGCTCGATAAAAGGAACGGCGGCCGACCGAAGGAACGAGAGAGGGGAGGGAGGATGGGGGAGGGGGTGGCGGCAGTCCCCACATTCTGAGCAGATAATGCTGGTGACCCAGGAGCTATTTTCCTAACTTCACAGAACCTAATAGAAACTGCACAGGGCCCAAAGTCAGAGTGACTTTAAGGTCAAGTTTCACTGCTTTTGGCACCGGCCGTGCTGATTAGCTCATGCTCGGACTGGCGGCCACAAGTGTGTGTGATGAACGAGGAATGAGGAAGCAGTTATCATTTGGTAGCAAAAAAATGTTTCAAAACGGAGGCTCCAAGAGGGGTATGTGATAACAGGCGGTGTGGGGGGGAACGATGAGAGCCTCTCCCCCAGTGAATTGCCACAGATATATAAAGAGAGAGAGACTCGGTATTAAAAGTATTTTTTAAGGCAAGCCTGGCAAGTTTTAAAATATTATAAAATGAACATGCTTATTTCTGGGCTAGGGGTGAACACTGTTTAGAAGAGGCTCCACACTGAGCGGGTAGGACCCACAGGTGGCAGCCTGTGGCCTCTGCTCCGGGGTCACTGTCCCTATGGACGGAGCAGGGACAGGGGAAAGGCTGGGGCTGGACTTGGCCCAACCTTGCCTGATGATGTCAAAGAGACCGCAGAAGGGTGGGACCTCGAGGTCCTCAGGGCAACACTCTTCTTTGTGCTCAAGTCCTCTTTGCAGGAACCCCTTATGGGCTTGGATGCCCCTCCCCAATGGAGAACTCAGTACGACATAGGAAGGCATTGTTGGACAGTTCTGTTAGGCTGGGGGAGGGGGCAGTCACCATCCCCACATCTCCTGTCTCATCCTGTCCCTCCCTCAGCCCCTTCTTACTGTGAAGCTGTTTGTAAACAGACTCTGGGGCCCACAGTGGTGACCTAAATCCAAGCCCAGGTGGGTCCTAGCTCCAAAGTTGGGCCCTCCTGTGACCCCCACACCTCCCCAACAGCAAAGCTGCATCATCACGAGTAAGGAGCCTTGTCCCCTTTAGGAAGATAGATGTGCTCAGTCTGGGGGCAGGGGACGTGGAGTGAGGGTCCACCACTCCAAACCCCCCATGCCCTCTCCCGGCCTGACCCCTTTTTATCAGGCGATGTTTGGCCTGAGATGCCAAACATCTCCAGGTTAGAATCATTTTCGCCAAAGGTGGGATTAGGTTTTTATTTGGCTTTGTTTGAGGACCCCGGAGGAAGGTGCTCCTTCGGAAACATCGGATTCTCCAAAAGCTACAGGGGGGAGAGTTTTCATTTCCCGACAGTGCCGGGAAAGGATGATTTCAGAGAGCATCACTTCAGCATCTTATCACCAGAGAAGGACCTGGACGAGGCACCGATGTGGGTGGGTGTGGCCCGAGCTACCAGGGAAAGCAGCTCCTTCCTTCATCTTCACAAGGACCCTGAGTCCCCTGTGTTAGCACCATTTTTAATTAGGAAACTGAAACTTAGAACACTGTACTACATCTCCAAGGTAGGGTAATCAAGCATATTCCAGCAAGGCCTTGCACGCGATGAAAAAAGAATCTGTTAACCAGACTTGAATGAACAACAAAGTCTAAACGGAACCCAAAACAGGAACAAACAAATTGAACAGAAAAGATAGGATGTGGGACGTTAATTAATTATGATTGTAGTGTTATCTTGTATTTTACATGACATCATGGAGTTTCTGTAACTTTTTTAGGAAATTTCCTTTTGATCCCTAATAAATATCAACAAATTAGCAAGCATACATGCATACACACACACACACACATCACTTCTTGACACACACTTGGCTGAACTCATTGGTCCAGGCACCACACAGAATCTGAAACATCCTTTCTGCACCAGCACTGACCCAGGAATTGAAACAGGACCTTGAACCTCATTAACAAGTGTGGACCTGCAATGTCTCTACTGAAAAAAATCTGTCCACTTATCAGGAGATGGCATTTCCTCAAGGGACATGAGCGTCATGCTGCAGGCATGACTGAGTGTAAGGGAGAATCCAGGCTCAACATCCCACTCCCCTTCTCTGGAGCCCCCCTCTCAGGGACAGGATCGGCTTCCTATGGCTGACACAACAAATGACCACACCCTGGGGGCCTAAAACAAAAGGAACCTCTTCTCCCACACTCTGGAGGCCAGAAGTCCAAACCCAAGGTGTCCCCAGGGTCGTGAGCATTTGCAGACTCCAGGGGAAGGGCCATCCTGTGTCTTCCAGCTTCTGGAGGCCCCAGGCAGCCGCTGGCTGTGGCCCCATCATTCTGACCACTGCCTCTGTTGTCCACGGCCTCCCCCTGGCCCGTGCTCTCCTCTCCCACCTCCCACAAGCACACATGTCCTGGGATTCAGACCATCCTAAATCCAGGGTGATCTTGTCTCCACACCCTTAATCAATTACACCTCTAAAGATCTCCACTTCCAAACCAGGTCGTCTCACAAGTTCCGGAGGCCAGGATATGGACTTGGTTTTTAGGGGACACAAGCCAACCCATGGCCATGACCGCAGCCAGATCAGACCATCCCAGCAGTGGAGGTGGCCGTGAGAGTGAGTCCTGTGGACCGAGAGCTCATCTGTTCATCCCACTGGCATCAGGCTGCTCACTGCAGACGCACGAGAGTTCCTGGAGGAGCACGTAGACGAGTGGACGTGGGCAGGCGAGGCTGCCCAAGCCTGGCAGAGCCTGGGATGGCGACTCACCCACGACGCTTCTGTCCTTGATGCCCTGCTCTGCTCTAATAGCGCTGGTCCAGCTAGTGCCTGCTGTGAGGATCAGCATTCTCGAGGGACTGGCAGGTCCCAGAGGCGCTGATAGAAGAGGCGGCCCCTGCATCACCAGTCCTACCTCCTTACCTTCCTGGTGAGAAAACTGAAGCTGGAAAACTGAAGCTGAAGATCTGCCCAGGTCACCCAGGTCAGCAGCCAGGTCGGGTCTAGAGCCCCTGCTCCTCCCAGGGAAGCCCCTCCCCCTCCCCTTTCTCCTCCTCCTCAGTCAGGGCCACTCCCATGAACTCAGCCCCTCCGCCAGGCCCCAGGCTCAGCATCTCACACCAGTCTGCTCTTTTATCTCCCCCCAGGCCAGAGCTTCCCCTACTGTCCTCAACCGCACTTCACAGGCTGAGGTTCCCAGAGGTGAAATACCTTCCCAAGGGTCTCACTTCTCCTGGTGAGAAGTGAAGCCAAGGCTCTAATTAAACGTGTCCTGATCTCAAAGCCAGGGGTGCCTGTGACCACAGCCAGACCGCGCTCACACCACCGAAAACAGGAGATAGCTCTTGAGAGCACATGGAGTTTCACTGGAGCACAACCACGCCGCTGCTCCCAGGATCACCTGGGGCTGTTTGCCTGCGGCAGTGGCACAGCTGAGTGACGCGACACAGAGGTACGATCTGCAGAGTCTAGGATGGTTACTACCTGCTCCTTTACAGAGGTGCCTGCTGACGTTCTATACTGCCCGTGTTCTACCACACCGTATTATATTGTACTTTCATATGTTTTATTGATTCTATTAGTCAGATTGTACCATGGTCTCAGCAAAGGCTACCACCCAACAAAGATTCAAGAGCTTTGCATGTCTGATTTCTTGGTCTCTTCGTATTTGATTCTCACACGAAACCCACCAACAATGAACTTACAAGGGGCTAAGCGTTTCCAGAAATGATGGCCTTCCCCTGGGTGACCCTGTTTCCACGGGTACATTCCCCAAATGGATAATCCCCAAAGTGGCCAACTTAGAAGAAGAAGAAAGAAAAAGATGAAAAAGCCCAAGAAGCTGAACTGCTCACATTTGAACCAGAAGGTCCATTCACACTGATGCTCTATATGTCGGGAATTTTATGCCAAACGGTGACTCTCCTACATCAATAACGCATCACCCCATCTCTGGCGGGAAGTGACATTACAAAAGCCGGAAAGGACATCAGACACGCTGGCTTGGCAGCCACAGGCACATGTGAAGCTGCCGTCAGAGTTCAAAGGAAGGGCTGCGAGGTGGGGCCACCGCAGGGCAGCATCACCCGTAATGCTTTTACCTCGTGGGACGGGCCACGGTGACAGCCTGCTTTGACCTAGCCACCGGCTTCCTGACGTCCACACCGAGCTGGCAGGGGGCTGCAGGGCTAGGTTTGGGTGGGCTGTGTGGCTCCTGGGTGTTTACCTGCTCCCACACACGCCACCCCGCTCGCCGGGCTCCACGCCCAATAGCCTCTGCAGCTGTGGTCCGTGTGGACCATTACTGTTGCCAGGACTGGTCTGCATTCTGAGGCTGGGAGCACTGTTACTGTTCTTGCACAGTGTGAAGTGCGTAGCCTGGCGAGGCTGGAGTGGCCATGGCTCCCCCTTTATGATGGGGAAACTGAGATAGGTCGAGATTACCCGCTGTGGCAGCATTCAGACCCAGAGATATCATCACTCGCAACCACCAGGCTCACTCTCTCAACCCGGAAGCCTCCTTGGGAGATGCAGCCAGGCAAGCTCATGCAAGGTTAGACCTGAGGGTGTGAGGGACTCACTTCTCCAGATAAGTCATTGAGCCTCCACATGGTAATGAAATCTGCATCAGCTTTCCTGGTGAGACGGCTCAGGGCAATGGGTCAGTAAAGGGGGATAAGGCTCCTCTGGCCAAACAGGTGACTTGGTTTATCCACTTGACTCATTAAACTGCTTGGTGAACTCCTACTCATCCTTCAAAAGCCAACTTAAATATCCCTTCCGCCATGAAGTCC
Organism: Antilocapra americana; assembly: GCA_007570785.1. Classification (NCBI taxonomy): domain Eukaryota; kingdom Metazoa; phylum Chordata; class Mammalia; order Artiodactyla; family Antilocapridae; genus Antilocapra; species Antilocapra americana. The sequence goes on along the minus strand of ML663568.1, from coordinate 11,092,864 downwards.
CCCTGGCCCCATAAAGAGAACTTATCAACTCTTCTCTGTCATGAGGGTATGCGTCTCACCACCCTGTATGGTAAGTTCATCAAGGAAAGAAATTGTGTTCGATGTACTTGGATCACCAACCTGTAGTAACAGGAACAACAGCAACCAGCATTGACTGAGTGTGTACTGGGTGCTGGACATTCATCTAAATGCATCATATGTGTGAATCCTTAACGTTAACCCTAGAAGGTGGGTGTGGTTATGATCCCCAGTGGTGGGACTCTGAAGCCAAACTAATGGGTTTGCATTCTGGCTCAGACAGAAACCCTGAGAAAGTCACTCAGCCTCTCTGTACTCAGGGTTCTTATCTGTAAGATGGGAATAATCATAGCCACTACCCAATGGAAGGTTGAGACCAACCTGTCCTAGCTTGCAAGCACTAAAAGCTGGCTGTTACTAAAAATTCAATTCTGGACACTTGAAACTAAGTAAACTACATTAAAAACAAAAGTAATAAATACTCAAAACTGGGGCCTTCCTGGGAGTCCAGTGGCTAAGATTGCTCAGTCCCAATGCAGGGGACCCAGGTTCGATCCCTGGTTGGGGAACTAGATCCCACAGGCTGCAACTAAGATTCAGCACACCCAAATAAGTAAATATAAAGACAACCAAAATTAATATTTCAAACTCACTACTTCCTAATTACTATATTTTTACTCTTATATCTGCTCTTAGGTTATCTATGTCCCCTGAATCACTAAGAAACAGTGAGCATTCCTGACTCCGCCCATGTTCAGTGAGAGCTGGAAATCAGCCACGATGGGAGCATTCACACCACGGCATTTGGCAGATGCTGCAAATCAGGATTGTCCCCCCCTCAGAGAGCTGGCCGTTGAACGTTCAGTGTCTCCCCCCTCA